>JAWZYV010014618.1:0-73432 GCA_038373885.1 Cheiracanthium punctorium | reverse complement strand
CCCCGGTGGTTTCCGAAATCGTCGGTGGTTGGCTGCCGACTGGGCAGAACCAGCTGTTTGGTTATCGCCTGCGCTAACGAATCCGGAGGCCACCGCGAGGTCTTTTAGCCAATCACAAGAACCCCCTTGATGCTCCTCCTTAAAACTCCACCTCAAGAGACCTCAAGGCGGGGCAAAGTGAACGACGGCGAAAAATGAGCGACGAGGGGAGAATCCAGCTCCAGGAATGGAAGAGGTGTGAACATCTGATGGCGCAAGATGATGTGAATAAGAAGGAGGGCACAAAGCCACACAACCAAGTCGCTGTGTGGTATGTCTATAACCACCTGCGCGACATGTGACCTCGAGTTATCATGCAATAGACAGTGCACTTTTTTGATTCCCCAGTATTGGTTCCATCTATTGCAATCGTATCGATATGAATATGAAATGATATATATAGGAGACGGCATTGGCTATCTGAGAGTGAAGCCCAAACTGTAACCGATCCGCCCTATTGCTTAGACGCCATTGTAATAGGACTGTGGTATTCGTAGAATAACACAATAGAAGTCACGTCGCCAAAGCGGGAGTCAAGAATAATGACGGATTTGACATGACTGTAAAACTTTCAACTGCAGAATGCTGAGATTTTGTATTTAGAACTATTGTAACCTACAATTGTGCATCTTTACTTTTGAATCCGTAAAATCGTGTATCTTTCGCCGTTATTTAAAAAGAAAACAACAAAATGATCAGCCATACTGAGACCAACACATTGGCTTCAGTGCAGAAGATAGCTAATGCCGTCTCCTTGTATTCATACCTCTGTGGTCTAAAGCCCATATCACACCTTCCCCATCTTCAATTCAAGCAACACTTTCGTTCGACTGTTTTCCGCAACAGTTGGGTGAAAAGGATTGTGCGATATGTATGTTCAACATCCGCAACTTTTCCCACCCGGTACGGGAAAAATGGAGTATTTCATTCAACTTCTCCGATAGACCACTCACAGGCAAGCAAACGGAGAGGCTGCAGTGACATCACAGATTCGCTCATTCCCCTTTCCAGTCAAACCAGTTGAGTGAAATAGTCGAACAAGTTGAACGAAATACTGGATTGAACTGAAGATTGAACGTAGGAGAAGGTGTGATATGGGCATTAGTGAGGAATGACGAGTCTATTTCGTCTTTCAAACTAAAGACAATAAACGCGATCGTGTCCTATCAGGATCGTGAATTCGTCGCTTTGTGGCTAGATCTGGACATGATGACGTCGAGACATTGCATTGGGTCGTTCCAAATGCAAGAATTTCCTCAAATAAATTCGTACCCGAGGGGTTTAGCATTTACCAAAACCAGAACAGTCTACGGCACCTGGCCAAACTTTGCGGTTTATAAATAGATGTTCTTTATAATAGAAAAAAAAAAAGTGACGATATAAAATACAAATTCTTAACACCTCTTGAAAAGAGGTTGAAAATTATTATTAAAGTCTGAAAATGGCAAAGACTGAATTCTATTCCAGCAAACATTTTGTTCTCGTAATTGTTTGAAAGATCCACAAAAGCAAACAAAATGGCTCAAACATCTGATAGGTGGAAATAGTAGACGGGCGAAGTGTAAATAGGTCTTATCGCTCGTCTGTCGACCTAACCGTTCGGAGTTTTCCCCGAAACTTAGCGTAAATACGGGTTTGGATCCCTAAGAAAGACCCCCATGGAGGGCATCCCCCCTTGTGTTGTCCTACTGACGAGCGATTTATAAGCGGCCTTCGGGCCAAGCACACAAATCAGATATACATGTTCACAAAAATAACAACAACAACATCTGATTGGTCAGATCTTTCTGGGAACCTACTTAAAATGGGGCGTCCGGGGTGGAGGTGCGTCAGGAATAGTTGCTCGGGATGTTTAGGCCACAAGATGAATTACAGGAAACAGACAATAGTTTATCTGGGTGCACTCTCTTGGAACACTAGACAAATTTTTGACATTGTTTACAAATATTAGATACTAGTGATGCCAGAGTCATTCATTGAAAATCAATGTCAGAAATTTGACTAACACTTCCATAAAGTAGAGCAACTCTCTGAGCAAGCTTACGTTTTGAAGACGTCGTCAGAAATTTGACAAGTGGATGAGACATAAACATTACCTATATTTGACAAATGGATGAAACATAAACATGACCTATCAAACATTCATATTAGAGTCCTGCACTATGCAGTGTAAAAGGCTCCAGCGAGCAGAATGTTTTGAAGACGACGTCAGAAATTTGACAAGTAAATAGGACATAAACATGTCCTGTCAGTCACATTATCTTTTGAAGAGCCCTGCAGGATCCAGAGAGACAGACTTCGCCCGCCTCCGGCCCCCTCCACCCAGCCCTTCGGGGTACCTCTTTTTAAGTAGATTCCCAGCAACACATGCCACCAATCAGAAGTCGACAGGACTGTTGCCACTGCTTTGGAACAGTACGGAAACACGACTTATGCAAATTTGCATGACATAGGAAGCATCTCTAGTGTTCCGTTGTCCTGCCGATAAGGAAAGCCGTCATGAATTGAGGATTGTCTCCCAGATAGTGTAGTAGCTGAATGAAGCTTTCTATCACGCCTTAGGTTTGGGTTCGATTCCCAGATCGGACGTCAACACGTCCGTCCCTTAACCCATTTATGCCTAGTGTCCCTTTTTTGGGACGGCATTTTCGCTATCAGTCGAAAACATTATTCATTTTTCCTAGCCTTTGTTCATGAGTATTGAGCCTCAACTCTACAAAGTATTTTAACATGACCCAGTAGGATGTTGATATTTCGATTTTTATGCATAATGATTTTAAAAGAAATTATCCCTTGTTCAAGGAGTTGACATCAGAAATTTATCTATTATTTCTGTTATCAGTAAAAATCGAAGAAAGTCGCAAAAATATCCAGGCACAAATGGGTTAACAAAGAGGCAACGTTAGCTGACCAGTGCTTGATGGGCAAGCAAGTGCCCGCCCTTGAAAAAGTCTTCGAGACCAGATTTTCGGCAAAGATACGAAAGATAACAAGTGTTCCTCCATGGTACGAGGCAATGCCAGGAGGAAATATGCGTTCGCGCGGACTGCTGCAATGTCCGAATGGCTTGCAACATGAGCTTGAGCTGGATGATGATGACACTGCTGATGGCCTTTGTTGAGAAATGAGCTTTACGGCCGTATCTACCGAAAGCAGAAACCATCAGCAGTGCCGTAGCTGGCCAGCAGCCAGGGGCGCAAGTCTCAGAAGGGCGCACTAGGCTGACTTTTAACCCTCTGGCTGATCATCCCGCGATTTCCACGGGCCACTCCAATATAGCAAAATGGGCTCATCCCGCGATTTTCGCGGGGGCAGGTGTTTTTCTTCCTGTATTGCGGAGAGCATCATGGGCGCCGGCAGCATAGGGCAATAATGGCCCCCTCTGGATTTTTGTATGCAGTGTTTTGCCTTGATTTTTTGCTCTTTCCAACATGGTAACCATACGTTGAAGTAGTCTTTGCCCCCCCCCCTGGGAAATATTCTGCCGGTGCCCATGGAGAGCATCCCGCGTTTTCACCGTTTAACCCTTTGAGGCGCAACCCTTTCCCAATGCTGGAAAAAAGGCAGCCGTTGCCATCGCTCGACTTAACGACCAGCAAGATGGCGGACGATGGAAACGTTCATCGCGTGCCACAGATCTACAGACCCTTTTTTGACGACAGCTGGTTTAATTTGGTTTGTAAATTATTTTAAGGAAAAAAAAAAGAGACTTTTGCAAAAATTGGTATGAAATTCACAAAAATGGGAAAATCACAAAAATGATGCAGTTGGCTGTGCCGGCACAGCCAACTGCATCAAAAAGGGGTCTTTAGATCTGTGGCACGCGATGAACGTTTCGATCGTCCGCCATCTTGCTGGTCGTTTAGTCGAGCGATGGCAACGGCTGCCCTTTTTCCAGCATGGGGCCATCTATCCAGCTGTTCTCGCGTTCTTCCATTTTTGCAGCAGATGCCAGTGCTGTTAAAAAGAATCGTGACCATTCTTTTACGGGAAAGGACGTGCTAAAAAGTCAAGTATTCTCGTGGAGGTATGTCACCCGCCACTATTTTTTATAGAAATCCAGTCTATTCTTCGTGACTGGCAACAGTCAAAACGTTAGAGTTGGGAATCAGAAATGGCTGCTAGAAATCGTTCAGCCATGAACAGAGTGTCTGTTCCGAATGATTTAAGAGATTTTAGTTTGGATAGTGATATAGATTTTTTGGACTGCACCTCAGACGTCGATGCATCGGACCTTGATTCCATAAAACTTGCAAAGCGTGAGGCGGTGGTGCATTTTCTTATAGTATGTCATAAAAGGAAATGAACTGTCATTCAATTCAAATTTATTTAAAAAAAAAAATTCAGAAATGGGTTTTTCTGAAGCTCAGTTTCTCATGATAAAAATCTAGATTAAAAATCTTTTCTAGAAAGAAAAAATGCACGTTTCAAACTCCAGTGTATATAGATTTGAAATATGAAAAAAAAAAAAAAAATTACGCAATTTTCGAAGCGATTTTCGTCCAAAAATTGCGCAGTCAGAGGGTTAATGCATTAATAAGTAAGGATATAGACATTTCAATTTCTATACATCATGATTTTAAAAGATATCATCCTTTGTTTAACCCTTTAACGCGCGGTGTCCTCGCCGTGAGGACACCCAACTCGGACGTTTGGACTGTTGCCAGTCAAGAAGAATAGATTGGATTTCTATCAAAAGAGTGGCGAGTGACATAGCTCCACGAGAATCCTTTACTTTTCAGCGCGTTCATTTCCCGTAAAAAAATGGGCACGATTCTTTTGAACAGCACTGACCTCTGCTGAAAAATGGATAAATGCGAGAACAGCCGGCCCAGCGAGATAGATGGCCCCATGCTGAAAAAAGGGCAGCCGTTGCCATCGCTCGACTTCACTATCAGCAAGAGGGCGAAAGATCGAAACGTTCATCGCGTGCCACAGATCGAGAGACCCTTTTTTTGACGACAGCTGGCTGCGCTCGCGCACAGCCAGCTGTCGTTTCGATCGTCCGCCCTCTTGCTGATAGTTCAGTCGAGCGATGGCAACGGCTGCCCTCTTTTCAGCATTGGGAATGGTTTGCGCCTCAAACGGTTAAGAAGCTAACATCAGAAATGGATCTATTATGGCGGGTATTAGCAAAAATCTAAGAAAGTCGCAAGAATATCTGGGCTCCAAAGGGTTAACTCAGAAGTGCGGGCACAAGGGTTACCAAGCTATGGGACCATTGCGATTTCTGCGTTGCCTCCTAGAATTCAACGGGTCATTCAAGTTGACCGGATTCGCGGAGTCACGATATTTTATAAAACACAAAAGCGGTGACATCCGCTGCCGAGGATTGTGGGGGACTGTGTCCAAATTTCATTACTTCAGAGTAGAGACCTGCACGGGCCTGAAAATTATACAGGGTGTCTACCAAATTTCTGAAAGTCAATTTCCCGACTTTTGGGAGGTCCCGGGAAAACAATTCCTGACCCATGCATTTTACTTTGGGGAATTGCACAATGCCCTCTCCCTTGTATTTATATTTGCATATTTTGTACAACTTCTTGAAATACAGGATTAAGCTTTCATCAATTAAAAGAAACAGAAGTAGTCGCAATTTATGATAGAATTAACTAACTGTTCTTGGAAAGACGGTCCTAACCCATAAGTTACCAAGTAAAATAATTTGTCTTTTACCCTCCCATCACGATTAATGAGCCCCCATTTTTCCCACCTTATACAAACACATCGCTTGATGCTTTCGCGGTCCGAAAAACGCGTTGCAGTTACTTTCGGTTCCAGTCTGACAATTAAAGAGGAAGAACACGAAAAAAAAATTGATTCTTTTGGTGAATTTTCCGGACCCATTACCCTATTTCCCGGTTTTTTCCAGACTTTCCGGACCAATTTTCCAATTTCCCGGCTTTTTCCAGACTTTCCGGAGCGGTAGACACCCTGTTATATCCCGGCCCGGCCCGAGCCCGAAGATTCTTGAATTTGTAGGCCCGGCCCGGCCCGTACGGGACCATAATTGAGGAACAAAAATTCGAAAATTCCATAAATTTTAAAAAATGTAAAAACGAGCAAACAGATCAATAAATATTTTTCAGATATTTAAATTAATACTAATATTAAAATAACCAGCATTTACGTATATGCATATATATTCTGAAAAGTGGAATATTTATAATTAGATGTTAATTCATAGTAGAATAATGTGGAAATCTCCGGTCGACCTGGAATCGGAACATAGCTGTATCAGCTCGGTCTGGCGACATCATAGGCGTCACTAAAGATATACAAAAGGAAAACAAACGGTTATGACATATTTTTTCTAACTGCAACAAAATTTGAATACAGTGAAACCTGTTTTTAAAGACCATCACTGGAACCAAGAAAATGTGGTCTTTAAGGAGGGTCGGTCTTTGAATTCAGGTAATACGATACATTTTGACAAAATTTTAAGCGTACTTAATTTTATCAATAGAATTGGAATTTATTTGATAATTACCTGATTATCACTGTAAAGGCTTTTATGTAAAATATAATATAATAAAAAGCCTGTGTGTGCTTACTTTTTTATAATATGTAGAGAAAGACAGTGAGATTTATATATATATTAATAAATAAAATTACAATATATTTAAATTGAAAAAAAATTATTTTGCTTTACATCGTAGGTACTTTATTATTTTTAAAAATATAACAGTTTGTTTAAGAGCTACATTTTGGGATAATTGTTTAATCTCTTCTGTACACATGTCAGATGTTTAAATAGTTCATCACCCCCAGCCTGCACGGAATAATTAAGCAAGGTGTTAAAACACTCTTTTGCTTCATTGAAAGTGATTGCAGTTTTTTGTGATGTGTCTTCACCAGATGGTGATATATTTTCAACTGCAATCAGTTTGTTCATTCTTATTTTCAGATTCCGTCACTGATGTACTAAATTGTCCATGAAAGGGGGGAAAAAGAATTTTTTAAAGAATTTGCGGTCGTTGAAATAGGATTTTAAATAAATTTGTTTCTTATACAGAGCGGTCGTTGGTCACGTCAGGCAGGTGGTCGTTCAATAAGGAAAATAAACCATTATTTATAATTATATGGTACTCGGGACCGCTAAGACATGGTCGACAAGACCAGGTGGTCGTTAAATACGGGGGTCGTTCAACACAGGTTTTACTGTACTTTCCCACATCAGTCTTTCAAAGTAAACAGAGTAATAGCCCTACGATTCCATAATTTATTACCTACAGAAGCCAATTTCTAAAAATACTTTTTTTTTTCTTTTGCTGGTTGCAGGAAAGTTAGGGGAAAAAAAAAACTAGACACGAGTCTGGCCCGGCCCGTTGACAATAGATTTATTATTCCTGTACCCGGCCCGTGCTGGTCTCTACTTCAGAGAGTCCATAGTGACTTTGAAGTGGGATCAGCTAAAAGATGGGCAACTTTACCTAGAGATGCACGCGAGGCGAAATACTGTCCAGTCTCGGCTCGCCAATTCCTCTACCGGGTTAATTAATAAAACAAATTAGACGTTAAAAAGATAGCCAAAATAGATGTTAAGGCGATTATTTTTGAAACCGTGACGGATCGAAACCTACTTCCCTTTAAAAAGATCGGCCAATTCAGAGAGGGCATTTTTTTTGGATGGGGGTTGTATACCTATTAAAATACGGAATTTAATTTTGATACGGTCCCTCCTTTCCTACCCATTCGTATCGAGAAGAATGTTGCTCTTTGCCTACGAAAATGAATAAAAAGAAATCCCGTGTCTCTACCCGGTATAGTGAGCGAGAAAATTAATTTCGAAAAGGATGACTTACACCACTTTACCTACTGTGTTGGCGTCCGTTTTCCGGCGAAAAAATCTTTTCTTGAGGGGACAAACTATGGGTTGATGAAAGATAAATAAAGATCCCGTTGTTGGGAAAAGCGATTCAACGCGTTTAAAATGCGTGAAATGAACAGGTGTAGTTTTACCTATAGTCTGTTCGCCGAGTCGAGAGAACGAAACTAAACAATTGCACGTGCAAACTGGCGAAGAGTAAATACCTGGCATTTTGCCAAAGCGCCAAACGCAGTGTGAATTTCTGCTTTCTTCCATTTACGCTGTTAGGCGTTTTTAACCTTTCTTAATTCCAAACTAGGGATTGGTGCCAAAAAATGTAATTCTTTGGTAACCCGTTTGTTTACTTTCGTTCTCTCGTTTCCGTGAACAGACTATAAAAGGATCGGTACTGCTTTATGAAAGTAGCGATCATTGAGTCTTTCAGGTGGGGGGGGGGGGGGTCATCCACTCATGACATCTCGCTTCCAGAGAAGGAATTTTAAAGTGTAAAAGGGAATGACAAAATAATAGCGTAGGTTACTAGGGTGTGGTCACTTTCAGTAGAAACTGCCAAACATGCGTTACAGGAAAATTCTAGCTCAATTAGTATTGGAGGTGTCCACTGTGTCTGTCGCGTGACTATTAACCCTTTAACGCGCAGTGATCCCGCTCTGGGATCACCAAACTCTGACGTTTAGACTGGTGCCAGTCACGAAGAATAGATTGGATTTCTATGAAAATAGTTGCGGGTCACATAGCTCCACGAGAATCTTACTTTTTAGCACGTCATTTCCCGTGAAAAAATTGTCACGACTATTTTTAACAGCACTGATATCTGCTGAAAAATGGAAGAATGGGAGAACAGCTGGATAGATTGTCCAAAGCTGAAAAAAGGGCAGCCGTTGCCATCGCTCGACTTAACTACCAGCAAGATGGCGGACGATCGAAATGTTCATCGCATGCCACAGATCTAGAGACCCTTTTTTGACGACAGCTGGCTGTGCTCGCGCACATGTGAACGTTTCGATCGTCCGCCATCTTGCTGGTAGTTAAGTCGAGCGATGGCAACGGCTGCCCTTTTTTCAGCATTGGAAAAGGGTTGCGCCTGAAAGGGTTAACATAAATGAACCTCAGTTGAAAAGCACTTACCTTTTTTCTCACTTTTAAGACATCCCCTTATTGCCTGGCGACCCATGCCAACATTTTTAAATGGATATATATCAGAAACTATTCTTTGTAGAGACCACCAATGAATTAATTAATTTTCTTAGGCAAAGAGCAACATTCTTCTAAGTATAAAGGGCAGCAAAGGAGGGACCGAATCAAAATTAAATTTCGTATTTTAATACGTATACAACCCCCACAGTTTAAAAACAATGCCCTCTCTGAAACTTACTCTTAATTGGGACGAACTTTTCTAACTGGAAGTATGTTTAAAAAATAATCGCCTTAACATCTATTTGAAATCACTCGGTAAAGTAATGAAGATCTTTTCTGTGTCGGTTCGCGTAAGAGCTGCTCATCTTTGTCTCGTCTCGCATCCTCTCCTAATAGTATTAGCCACCTTGGTTTGACCAGCTTCTGCCCATACTTTACTGTTTTTTATGCTCAGTGCAGTGTTGACTCCATTTCTGGACTCCTTTCAATGAAAATCACGTGTCTGTGTTTTAGCAGTATTTGCCTTTACATTTATTGAGGCTAATGTTGCTGCACATTTTCAGTATCATCCGAAAAGCCGATGTTGAAACAGCCAATGGCTAAAATGTCACCGTGCATTGGGCTAAAGTTTAGCCCAATGCAGGGTGACCTTTTTTAAATGGACGATGAATTCACCTGGTATTGTTAATTTGATATTTTAAAGCCGTGAAAAACCCGAAAGATCTTGCATTTTTTCGTAACCATTATTATTTAGTTGTCTAGCGACTGTGGGACATATCCTTGCTCCATTGTACGTCATTGACCTGTCCATTTGGATTTTGGCACATGGGTTATTGTTATTCAGGGTTTCTACAGATTTTACAGCTTTTGCTTCCCTGACATTCATCATGCTTTTCCCCAACTTTTATCTAGTGTGATTTCCTGAATTTTGCATTTCTATTTTTAACACTACATTCTTTAATTAATAACTTTTTAAATAGTTTGCCACTTTTTTACAAATAATAATAATGATCCTGAATGATAATGATAATAATAATGATCAAATCAATATACACAAAAATATTATTAGACATAACTGGATTCTAACAAAAACCACGTTTGATAATAATTTAGGATAAAATTAAGACTATTTCAACTGAACAAGTTGTATGTTAATAAAGGGCCCATTTTAAAATTATTTATAAGGTTCAATAAGAAAATGAAAATGAAACAATTTCTACAGTTAGGTTCAAACAGCAACTATTTTCTTGATTTTGCCAAAAAATTCAAATATTCTTGCATTTCCCTGACCTTTCTTCAAATTTCCCCAACTTTCCCCCCAAACCCATTTTCCTGACTTTCCAGGTCTGTAGAAACCCTGTTATTGCACCCAGGTTTACATCTAGCTGTTGCCATTTGAAGCGTGGAAATAGCGTCCATTTTGGTAACGCATACGTTAGCGTATTATAGAAGGAGATTTTTTATGGGCAATTGCCTGAACTTTCCACGTTTTAGCTGGAATGGAACCCTGTTAGTAAAAGATTATACACAAAATGTAAAGATATCTACATAGACAATGGTCTGCTGAACAACCTTTGTTTTTTTTAAAACTAAAATAACTGAAAGCATATACGACGGCTGAGGGAGAAAAATTTCCCCATGAGTTGACATACAACGACGACAAACATAGCATTCTAACAGAATTTTTGCAGAAGAACTATCAAGTAGATTCTATTCTTTTGCCTTTCAAGCTGAGCGAGTGAATCCAAGATGGCGACCGTCCAATAGCCTTAACCCATTAGCACTCGGGCATTTTCATCGCATTCTACAATTTATGCCAATGCCTGAAGTGATCCATAAATTTCCGACATCAGCAGTGTATAAAAGAAAATATTTCTTTTTCTAATAAAATGAGCAAAATATTAGCATTTTACTTAGTTATCACTGTACATTTTAGCAAAATCAATTTTATTATTCAAGAAATTGAAATAGGAAAATGGGGTAAGAGTTCTGTTTGAGTATTCCACAGAGTTTTAGCAACTGCAATGATCTTTTCGTATGCGTCTGAGGAAGTTGTTCCATTCAAGTGATTGTCATCCATGAAATGACTGCTTCCGAATTCTTACGCCGTTTAGTATTGTTCAAGAAGTTCTTGAAAGCAATAATGATTTTATTGCCTCCTCGCAATTTGACTGGATTATTCTGGAATTTATCAACATTCCAGCATTCATGTACATACAAATATAGCATTTTTGCAGCAGTACTATCGAGTAGCTTCTCTTCTTTTGCCTTTCAAAACAGGCAGTCAATGAATTTAGAACTCACGACATCCAGTTACAGTCTATTTCAGGTTTTGAGCCTCCATTTGAAATTTTATGAAAATAAAATTTCCTGGCTATTCCAGGTTTAAAGGCATCCACTCAGGGCTGCCACCTCTTTTTAGTGTTGAAAGTAGTTGCTTTAGTAGCCCAATACATAAAAAATAGTATCCTTTATCAGAAAATAGTAGCCAAAAAGTAGCATGCTAATACCATTAGTTACCAAGAGCATGTGATATAACAATGTTTTTATGACATAAGGAATTTGGAAGTGCTGATAAGGGAGTTTCGAGCATTATCCAACCATTCTAGCTTCATGATTAATATGTTTTACAAATTACATCATGAAGCAAATCTGTACTCATTAACTGCATTTGCACAGGCTAGAACGTACCACTAAGAAAACATCAACTTGCCAGCTTTTGAAATTCCCAAGTTGTAAGATAAAGTGCGAACATTTTTGATGATTTTTTATGAAATAATGTGCGAATGACATTTTAAATGATTTATACTAAAAGCATACGAGGAGCATTTTTTATGCTTTTCATAAAATAAACTCGTGAAACACTTCTAAGCGGTGGGAAAGGGGTCTGGGGGTGGAAAGGCCGGAAATTTGGTAATCTTAAAATAAACAAAACTGAGGAATTCTGTCAAAAAGTCTCATGAATGTCCAATTCAAAACTTCAAAATTCATAGAAAAAAAAAAAAAAAAAAAAAAAAAAAAAAGAATTTCATGTACTATTGTAAATGCATGAATGAAATACGTAAAACACTTATTGATAGATTTTATTTGTATTTCCCAAAGCGGCTGCTCGGAACTGTTTCTGAACCTTGAAATCTAAAACTTGACAATAAAATTGATCTCTGTGATCAAAAAAGTCGCATTTTTTCATTTTCTTTAAAAAATAGTCCCTTTTAGGCCTTTTTCAAAGAAAATAGTTGCCATAGTTGCCTTTTGCTGAAAATAGTAGCATATAGTCACCTTTTAGTTACCAGTGGCAGCCCTGTCCACTGTCTTTTTTACAAAGCAATGCAACAAAAATACAATGAGTCAAGCAATGCAATAACCTCTCACAAACCTCAGTACCCAATTGGGTACTTTTGTAAACACCCCAGTCTTTGTGTATCATATGGAATATCAATAATTGTGGCTTTAATGAATTATTTTGTTTAAACATTTTGAATAAAATCCTTTTAACTCATGCGAATATGAATGAAAATTCTGCACACTTTTTTGGACTCACATAATATTAAAAGTTTCTTCATGGTCTTTGTTTATGACTGGTAGACATTCTTAAACTCTGAGAGATAGGGAATTAGATTAGTATTGAAAAAATTATTTAAAAATATATAACTTTATTTGTTGTTTATACAGAGTTTTCCATGGTAACCTACTTTAATTCTTCATCTATAAGAAATGAGTGGACAATGTCAATAGAAATGTGTTTGATCCAACAATCCCTGATTTGCATATCAGGGGACATACAGAAATTACAAAAGAAAACTCGCCTGTTCAAGCCTCGTCAGGGGAGACACCCCCTGAAAGCCCTTAACTTTTTAGTTTCATGATTGCCCTATTAGAACGATATTCATTGACTATGTCATTTTATCTTGCATCTTTCGTGTATTTTGCCTGGTCACCCTATGTTGAAATTTTTAGGACTGTAACCTATTGATAGAAAAATACATGTGAAGCCTATTCTACAGCTTATGAAATAGTGTAACAATAGATTACAGCTGTCGTGAACGAATAGTATTTAAATATAAATGCAACCTTACAGAGCTTTTAGAAATCGGTGGTTTACGTAACACATACTAACATTTTATTTTATCTACACAATGTTTACACATTCTCATATAACATTTACAAAACCGATGAAATTTCTAAATCATTTTATCAAATAAGTGCAACCATACCAATCTGTCGTTTACATAACACATACAAACATTTATTCTTACTTTTATGTCGTATTTTTGCGTCTCATTTTTATGTCACTTTTCAATAAAGGGGGTGAGAGATAAAATGACAGTCATTAAAATTAATTTTGCCAACTCTATCAATAAACATTTACATTCACATTTATGTACAGCCCTGACCCTATTTATTTAAAGATATCTCTGAAACAGCCTATGATGAAGGGCACAAATTTTGTATATAACCTATTAAGTGAAGGGGGGCTCATTTTACTCATTGGAAATTTTTCTGTATGTGTGAGTTTTATACTAATTTAAAAAGTGTCACTTTTTTTGAAAATGAACGAGAGAAATTTTTTCTTAACACAGACCTTTTACCCCCACCTTATTTTGAACCATTTCTCAACTGACATTGTCCACTTACCTCAAATAGATAACGAATTACAGCACCACCTTTTTGGGACACCCTGTATACATAACAGGTTTTCAAAAGGAACAAAAAAATTTGTATGCGAGATTTATGCTATGTTTGAAGAGGATAAATACATCATTAAAAGATCGACGTAATCAAACCAATATCCATACCTGCCAACCTAAGAAAATTAACATCCAGTAAAATTATGTCTTCATTTCAGTAAATTTTTACCTCCCATCAGTAAAACTAAGTTCATTTATTTTTTTTGGTACTTATAACTTGTGCTCTTGTTGCTACTTGTTAAACTAAGTTTATTTCTCATCAAAATATTTTTTTTATACTTTTATTAAATCATTTCACTCATAACTATGCCTGCTCTACTTAGGGTGTTTTTTTTTTTTTTTTTTTTGTTTTTTTTTTTTCTTACCTGGTTTAATTAGGGAAGGGAGGAGGTTAAAAAATTAAATTTAAAATAGGAATCGGTTTTTATCCTGACGGCATTAAAGCTTAAAATGAAAGAGTACTAAAGTAAAAATATTTATTCACAAGAGAGATACAAAAAGATCAAATTGAAAACCTGCCCCATTCAATGAAGTGTTTTTTCTTCGTTGGTTTCCTTGAGAGAGGAAAGGGTGGGGGGAGGTTTAAAAAATAAATTTAAATTCAAAATATTAATCAATTTTTACTCTTATGGCATTGGAGATTTAAATAAAGGAGTGCTGAAGGGAAAATATATATTCTCTAGACGAATGGAAAAAGATTGCATTGTTACAAATTGAGAACTTCGAAATTCACCGAGCAATCCATAAAATTACGCGTCATATCCGTACATCAGTAAATTAATGCCAAAATCCATATATTTTACGGATAATCTGTAAAAAGTTGGCAGGTATGAATATCTGTTGTGTGCAAATCCATTGTTTATTATTACCAGTTTTTATAAGCAGTTATTATTGGACATTATTGTGTCTGATTCCCATGCCATATTTTTTTTTAGCAATCACAGTTCGCCATATAATGCTTAAAGGCACACAGAAGTTTTTTTATACAAAAATTTGGATATTAAATAAATCATAACAGTTGAAATCTCCAAAAAGTGCACATTCATTTGACAACAACAAAATGAAAAATAACAAACCCTCAGAATTAACGTACAAAATTAGATCTTTTATTGAGAATCATTTTCAGTTATATACACGCACACATCTGGAGAGAGAAAAAACAAAAAAGAAACATACTACACAAAATGAAGAAAATGTGTATAAATAAATTCACGCTGAAAAAAATCAAATGCATTTTCTGTTGTTGGGGGATGAACATAAAAAATACATGGGATACTTTACATAACACAGCGAACATGCTTGTTTTTACTGAGACATGCGTGAATCCTATGGAGATCGCGTACGATCCATCATTGCACTTATTCAGATATCACACTTATTCACCAGCACAACCATTCCAGGAAAGGACACAGTGGGCCTTTCTGAGAGGGGGAAGGCTCACTAGGGGACTTTTAATGGAGGAAAAATGAACATCTCGTGTCCATTAAAATACGAATAAATAATATCAGAGATTTATAACATTATAATCACATGTTATATTGAATACATCACAGCACACAAACAAAAATACTTTTGGTAATACTACTTATTCTTTTTTTTACCAGGTTTTACCATTCTTCTGTCAAAAGTGGTTTTGGCAGAAAATGAACAAACTCCAGTCGTAAACCTCTTTATAGTAGATATACTATGTATAAAAATATTTTTTTAATCACTTTTAAATATGAAATGATTGAAATATCACTGACAACTCAATAGGCTAAAGTGACGCACTAAGCGCTAAAATATACAAACACCCAAATTTTAAAAAAAAACAAAAACACAACCGGTATTTAAATAACTATGTATACAAAATATACAAGACAAACATATCTAAGTAAAAACTTGCAATCTCATTTTAACAGTAGAACACACAATAATATTTTATCCACTTATTTGAAAAACTCCATAAGCTACCATTTTGATGAAATGGTTTGCATCAGAAACCTATAATTTGAGGGTAGAAGCATGTTTAGCCCACCCACCACCAAAAAAAGAGTAGATGTCTACACAGAACAGAACGAAGTTAAAAATGTGCTAAGAAAGCCTGCGTTTCTGAAAACATTTTTCTTTTCCACAAATCGCTACTGCCTGATGTATGGGGTTTTTCAATAAGCAGTTCATTTAAATTAAACAATCTTAAAAGAATTTTGCATGTTTTTCTTAAATGGATACTTATTCGTAACTAAACTTAACTGGCATGCTTTGCTTATGAAAACAAATTATGTTTTACAATACTTTTTTCCCCCCCTTTTTCAAAAGGAGAGAGTACAGGGTTGCCACTCAATTTCTTAATTAAGATTTCATGACATTTCCATATTTTCCAGAAAATTTTTTGGAAAATTTCTAGAATATGTCGTTATATAATTTTCCAGTGTCCTATCAATAGAGATCATCATTAACACTTCAGACACACAGGATCTGTCCAAACTTTTCAAACAGTGTTTTAGTTGAATTGTGAAAAATTGACTCATAATTTTGGGAATCCGAAATGAGTCTTTAATCAGGTTTTTCTAGCCAAGGTCTTTTTTTCGTGTGTGTGTGAGAATTTGTGAAAATAGGGTTCTGTTTTTGTGAATATGTGATAATTATATAATTTGAATATTTTAAAATAAAAGTTCCATTTTTAGATATTTTATAGAAAATCCTATTAAAAAAACTATACATGTTTAAACAAACACATACAGATTTTTATAAATAAGCGCATCAAATTTATTCATATATACTGATTTATATAAATAATATAGAGAGAGTACAACCTCAATTATCCAATATTAATGGGGACTGAATCTACAATGCATAATTTAAAGTTACAGATAATAGATAATCTATCAATAATCATCTAGTACAATATGGAGGGCGATTCCACTGTAACATTGTGTGACATATCAGAGGTGATTGTGGGACTTCGTCAAAAACCCTGAAAAGGGCATGGTGAAAGTAACGTTGATTTTAAACTTTTGCAAGCAACAATAAGTGAACAAATTAGTAATCTTTTTTTAATCAATAATAGTTACATTATTGTAATAAATTCTGGCTTTTTAACCGAGAGATATGTTATAACCTTCATTTTGTTAGTAAATGTTCCATAAATATATTTCTCATGCAGATGTTTTAAGAATACTTGACTTTAAAAATCAAATCCAAATTGTCAAAAATCGTAAGTCATTTAATTATCATAAATTTGTAAAAAATTAGAAATAAAATAAAGATTAATTTTTTAATTTTATGCTATTGGAGATTTAAATAAAAGAATGCTCAAGAAAAAATAATCATTTACAAGAATAATGGGATAAGATTGAAAGTGGAATGCTTGAGCTAACTTTCTGTGCAGTTTTCCCCCATTGCTAAAAAAAAAAAAAAAAAAAATCTTAAATTCCAGATATGAACTACCTCAAAATATCCGGAATTCAGGGTATACCCGGACCACAAACACCCCCTGACATATGCACACTTTTTCTTTTCTCTTGAAAGTTCTTTTTTCTTAGCATTAAAAACTTAAGTATCATTTAATATTATCTTATTTTACATTTTTTATAAAACAATTAGATGTACAATATCATTATTTTAAACATTTTATAAATAATCATTTATGTTATAAAACTTTTAATGCGTGAGAGAACTTAATTGAAATTTATCAAATTGAACAATTAGATTTATGAAGGGACATAAGAATTTTAGGAAAGGTCTGTTTTCGAATGAAAAAAATATCGTGAAGCGTCTGTTTTTAGGATAAAATATTTTGTGAAGAGTCGGATAACAGTGCCAAATTTCTCCTAAACAGACCCGTCATCTACTTCAAACCATATTTGGAAGATTCCTAATGAGTGACAAAAGGAGACCTTCTTTTTTAATAAAAATGGATTCCTGATACATTTTCCAGGTCACATTTTCAGATATTTCAGGTTCTCAACAAAAATTTGCAATATTCCCTGACTTTTCTATGTTTTTCATACCTTCCCTGACCAGTGGCAACCTTGCAACACCAGAAGAAAGTGATTACTTCTTTCTAGATCTAAATGTGCTTTTCTCAAATTCAAAAGTTTGTGTTTTCTCTCGAGTTAGCTGAATCTTGATTCTATCACAATTTATTTTTGGAAAATTCCTCACTCTAAATTCTACGAATAATGGTGCATTATTAAAAATTGGAGAAAGTTATCCTTTAAGGCATTGTGTGATACTCTAAACATTAGTTCCACTGAACAGGGGATTTTAGCACGATATCTCCCTTTTTTAAGAAAAAAATTATGATCTACCTTATCTCTTTTTTTTTTTTTTTTTGGGGGGGGGGGGGGGGGAGCTAGATCAAGTAGAAAGAGAAGCAAATAATGGTACACATGTAGCACATCATCGCAACCCTGATTACTTTCTGGTACAGAGGGTGTACCCAGGGATCGATTTTCACAGCTAAGCACTCAGCTGTGACAGTGGATCCCTGGGTACACTCATTTATGTATCTCAATCCACTCACCGTAAACATTTACTTTACATAAAAAAATTTCAATCTCCAGCGCTCAAGAATTTCTTGTGTTGAATATATAAAATATTTCAAGTGAAGTGAATTCTTTTTTTTCCTTTAACTGTGAAAAATGGCAAGAATGCCGCTTAAATTTTTTTAATGAATTTGTCACTAGCTATCATTATTAGATACCATTCAATCTATTTTATATTTTTACATAAACTGCAATCATCTCTATAAATAAGAGAAATGCAAATGAATCGGTGAGTGGAGAAACCACTTCAGTCACAAAAATGCGAAAAATCGTTTTCGATGAAAATAAGCTTAGAAAAGGCAAGATGCGTGTCGAGGGCAAGAACGACGTTAGTCTGTTGAGCAGTTTTGTAGATACGGGGCTTCTTTTTCGAACGATGGGCGACAATGATCCATGGTTGACACACGACAATGAATCAATGGTCGAGAAGGATCTATTTTAACACTATTATTGCCCACCTGCCTTGCCCTAGGGGCGGTTTTCTAAAAAATAGTTATTCCGGCTTCAATGTTAGATTTTCCTCTCCATCATTTTCTGCAAGAAAAGCACTTGTTTTCTCCTAAATTCATGTTCTTGACTTTTGTATACCATAAATAGGGTTAGACAATAAATGGTGATTTGATTTGAATGATTACCTTTTTCCAAGTTTTCAGCCGACTCAAAACCAGTTGAGTGCAGAAACAGCGTTAAGTCCGAATCCAATTTAAAATTTTCCTGAGCCTAATGGATGTCGAAATGAGGTAATATTTGCATGACAGAAACATAAATGCAGGTTATGACAGTGGAAAAAAAAAAAAAGTTCAAATATTTGAAAATTTGAAGGAGTTATGAAGTTTTTTCTCTCTCCTGAAAAATTTTTATTTTGCGATTGAGGTGGTATCTGCACTCATCGATTCAAATGGATCAAATTAAAATTGTTCAGTAATTTTAATGGATTTAATTCAATCATTAGACATTTTACTTCATCTTGTAGAAATCCAACCTTTATAGTAATTGAAGCTAAAACTTTTTTTCTTTTTTTTTTTCCTTTATGATAGTTTAACAGTGAGTGAAGAGTTTACGGGCAAGGCTAAAAAATGGGACCCCAGTGCACCTACCCTTAATGCCCTGCTGTAAATCAATCCCTGGGTGTACCAGCTAGTCTCAAAAGGTTAAAAAGAGTCTAAATGTACATATCCACCGATTTTGTATCATGCCAGTAGTACCTTTTGCATCCAGAAGGTGGAGCTTTGCAAGCTGTGACATCACATGGAACAAATTCCTATACCCCTTCCACTTAAAAATGCAAACCAGTTTCTTCACATAAATGACATAAAACGTGAAGCAGTGGTACAAAGCTGTACATATGCATCCACATCTGTCATCTGGGAAACATTTTTATCACAAGGCAAGACTTATTTGGACTACAGGGGTGGCGGAAACTGCATAATTCACACCGGTCTCGCGACTTCTCATACACTAAAGTTAGCAGTTATCAGTACAGAATTTGGCAGGGGTGGCCAAAAGTGAGCAGTGTTGTTAGAATCCAGAGTGTCCATACAGGGCCATTAAACGCGCCAGAGAATTGAGAATTAAGTAATTTTTACAAAATGCAAAAGAAAATCTTAGTGGGCAAGAAATAGGACTTTCGCTAAATGCAAAACAGATTTCAGTGCATTAAACCTCATTGGAACTGACATATTCGAAACAGAATTTCATTTTGTGATTTTAACAATATCCTCATCAGGAAAAAAAAAAAATTAAATTTTGGTAAAGCTTTTGGGAAGTGTCTTTATAACAAATTTTGCCAACTTGGATTAGTTCCTGGCATTTGTTTTCATACATATATTTTCAAGAGGTTTAAAAAATGTTTTCAGTCCCTCGTAAGAGACCCTTGCTATTTTAACACTTTGCTAAAACTGTTTTCTCCAGTTTTGCTTTTCTAGGAATTTTTTTCCTAGCTTTTCAAGTGGGATTCAGAGATCAGGCTGGACTCTTAAATGCATGGATCTTACTGACAAATAAGATTAACTGTTTGGGATCTCATGTTCAATTCCTATTTCCTTCTTAAATAGTATTATAAGAACACTTATAATACTATTTAATAAAAAATCAAACACTTAGCAGAAGACTAATGATTGCGCTAGAACTCTCATTTTCCAAAATGAAATTCAAGGTTTTTCAAGGACCACAGCAACCCTCTAACAACTGTTAACTTCTTTCTCTCAATACCACCTCGCCCTCCCTTCCCTCATCCAAAATGTTAGGTCTCAGATTCACAATGATACGTTTCCCTGTATATACACACACACACACAAATATATATATATACTATATATATTCAATCACTTAAAAGTAATAAAACATCAACATAACAGAATAACATGGAATGATCAAATAATAATAATTTATAAAAACAATCAGCACACTGTGTGCGAGTTGTTCGGTGGACAGTTGTTAAAAATAAGTAGTCATAAATATACGTCTCATAGCAGCAATAATAATTTAAAAATGGACGATCTCTCCTCTATGTCGAGGCAACATTACACGTAAGGCAAGAGTAGATGGGAAAGGTATTTTAATACCGAACATGGACGGAGAATTTTCTCAGAGGACTCACGTTCACCTATAAATGTATTAAGAAAAGGAATTAAATATCATATATGCATAAAGGTAATAAATTAAAAAGTTTTAACAAAGCAAAGAAACACACTTTGAAGCAATACAAGTTTATACATGTATTGTTGTCGAACTGGATCAAATTTTGGACATAAAAAACTGCATCATTATTAATGCAATTTGAAAGAAGTAAAAGAACTTTAAATGTTATTTTCAGCCTTTAACCCTTTAACGCGCAGTGTTCCCGCTCTGGGAACACCCAACTCTGACGTTTGGACTGTTTCCAGTCATGAAGAATTGGATGAAGAATCGATTTGTATAAAAATAGTTGCGGGTGACAGAGCTCCGCGAGAATCCTTTACTTTTGAGCACGTCAGTTCTCGTCAAAAAATGGTCATGATTATTTTTAACAGCACTGAGTTCTGCTGAAAAATGGAAGAATGTGAGAACAGCTAGATAGATTGCCCCATGCTGAAAATAGGGCAGCCGTTGCCATCGCTCGACTTAACTAGATGCTCGACTTTACTTGACGCAGTTGGCTGTGCTGAGGACAGCCAGCTGCGTCAAAAAAGGGTCTCTGGATCTGCGGCATGCGATGTACGTTTCGATCATCTGACCTCTTGCTGGTAGTTAAGTCGAGCGATGGCAAAGGCTGCCCTATTTTCAGCATGGGGAAATGGTTGCGCCTCAAAGGGTTAAATGAAAAGTAAATTTTATAAACATCGATATACTAATTGTAATGTGCTTGATATGAAGTAGATTGATTGGGGAAGGGGTAGAGGGGAAATATGTAATATGTAACTGAGTCATGACACCACCCCTTTTTGCCATACTTCTTACCACCTGATTACTTTTTGTTTCCAAAACAGAAGATGATTAATCAGCATGCTAACTGTTTGACATTTACGTACTTTACATCCTAAACTAACTGCAGCCGTATCATCTGACATGACTAATGCAATAAAAGTGACCAATACAGTCTGCTGAGATACTTAATAGATACTTAACTGGAACTGCGAAAAAAAAAAAATGCCAATGGTCATTTGGGATAAAAGCATGTTTTATTTTGAAATAATTAAAACTTTGTAAAATAGTACACAGAAAATTAAGGCAGTACGCTTTGACTTAAGTTCCCACTTTTCTATGAAATTTGTGTGTAGAAGCTTGCTGATGAAGATGCCATTTTTTTTTTTTTTTTGTGTGTGTGTGTGTGTGTGTATACAGACACTAAGTACATTTAATGTGTGTTATTCTACAAAGTTTTAATTATTTCATCTTTTAAATGCCAGTTTCTTTTTTGGGTGTTTCTTGTTATCATGCTTTATTAAAGCAAAAAGCCCCCCCCCCCCCCTCTATGATAAAAAACTGGAAATTTCCAGGATTTCATGAAAATAAATACTTTTCCCCAAAGATTAGGGGAAAGTACTTATTTTCATAAAAAAAAAAAACAGATTTTCCCTGAAGTGTAACAACACTGTCCTATTTATAACTATTCAATGAACACTTTCCGAACAGGCTTTTCAAATTTTAACTGAATTTTTAAAATATTGGCAGAAAAAATATCCAAATTTTAGAAATGCACATTATGACTGTGTCGATAGCTAGACAGAGTGAAAAAACTGAGGCAAAGAACCCATTAACTATGCATGCTATAAGTAAATTTTTTTTTTTTTTTTTGCAGGAAAACACTGTACTTTGCAGTTTCAATTTCAATGCATGAATATCATCTTAAATACCATTTAGAAAGAGAAGTAAAGTTTTACCATATACAGGGCGATTATGATTAAACTTCCTCTATTAACAGGATTCTACAACTAAAATGGGTAAACAGATTGCAACCAAATTGGGCATACAGACTATACACAAGAACCACTCAAGAAAAAAAAAAATTAAGTTTAAAAATGTCCATTTGGACTACTTTGCATTAAAAAACAGCCAATTTAACAATGTAAACAGCCGATTCGATATGTACAGATGATTTCAATATTTTTATTCTATAGATTTTGAGCATTTATTAACCCTTTGAGACGCAACCCTTTCCCAATGCTGAAAAAAGGCAGCTGTTGCCATCGCTTGACTTCACTACCAGCAAGAGGGCGGACGATTGAAACGTTCATCGCGTGCCACATATCGAGATAACCTTTTTCAACGACAGCTGGCTGTGCGCGGACACAGCCAGCTGTTGTCAAAAAAGGGTCTCTCGATCTATGGCACGCGATGAACGTTTCGATCGTTTGTCCTCTTGCTGGTCATTAAGTCGAGCGATGGCAACGGCTGCCCTTTTTTCAGCATGGGGCCACCTATCCAGCTGTTCTCGCTTTCTTCCATTTTTCAGCAGATGTCAGTGCTGTTTAAAAATAATCGTGACCCTTTTTTGACGGGAAATGATGTGCTAAAAAGTAAGGGATTCTCATGGAACTATGTCACCCGCAACTATTTTTTATAGAAATCCAATCTATTCTTCGTGACTGGCAACAGTCAAAACGTCAGAGTTGGGTGTTCCCAGAGTAGGAACACTGCGCGTTAAAGGGTTAACCTTTTTATTCTTTCTGATTTCACCATGCAAAATGCCATCTAGTGGTCATTTTTTTGAACTAAAAAAAAAACTTCTTTGAGTGCATCTTGTGTACAACCCAGATTGATTGGTTATCTGCTCACTTGTTTCAGCTGCAAAATGCTTTTTATAAGGGAAGTTTAACGATAATCGCCTCCAGTACACACAGACACACACCTGTCCAGTCTCTCAGTTAAAACAAGAGAAAAGCAAATAGAACACAGAAGCAAAACCCCCTCTCCTTCGTTCATTCCTCCTGCATTCACTTAGTGTGGCCGTCCCTCGAAGAGAGCTGAAATAAAGAATAATACAAAAACACATTCACACATTTTCTCTTAGCCATTCAGTAAATATTCATTCTGAGAGAGAGAGAGAGAGAGAGAGAGAAAGAAGAATTCAGAAAATAGAAGCACATACAGCTGGTTACGGCGAACACAGAAGCTAAGCAGTCCACATATTTTTTATAAAGATAGCTTGAAAATTGAAGAGTCTCATACAATAAAAAAGGGGATTGTGTGTGAATACTCAAAATAGTAGCACTTTCATCAATATGTTTAATCAATATGTTCATCAATATGTTTAATGCAAAAATATATTATTGTCACTAACAAACAAATTTAAAAAATGCACAAGATGAAATAATCAAATTAATTTTCTTTTCTATTTTTCATTACATTTTCTTGTTCTCTCAGGTGTATGTGTATATATACAGTCAACTCCGGTTATAGTGAATCTCTGGAGACCGGCAAAATTTGTTCACTATTCGTTCACTAAAACTGTTGTTTCCCCATGCTGAAGCCTGCTTTTGTTAATGAATGCTTTTAAAGATTAGAATGCTTTACAGCAAGGAAAAAATTATGACGACCCACCTTCTCCATTCTCCCTTGTTTAGTCAAGTATGTTAGCCTAGACGCTGGCAATTCGCCTGCATTTCGAAACCGGTGTTTGATAATCTTTCTCTAATCGAACACAAAAGAGACACTCGTCGTAGAAATTGAACATTACCGCTGCCATCCAGAAATTTTGAAGTTCACTATAATCGAAAACATGGTTCACTCAAACTGAAAAGTGCTATGTACATTCCTAACAAATGTGAATCAGGATTAAGGAAATGCGTTCACTACAGCCGAAAATTCACTCTATCCGGAGTTGACTGTATTTATATATACACTATAACTGCCAACATCTAGTGATGAAGAAAAATCTAGTAGATTTATGTGGTATCACAACCTTAGGGTGTCCAAAATTATGGTTATAATGAGATATACACAAAATTTTTAATAACTAAAGAAGTACTCTTTATTTATCATACTTCACAATCAACTTCTATTTATCAAAACTTGGCACAAAAATACATTACTATGGGAGAATGCGTATAGAACATAAGAATAAAAAAAAAGAAAAAGCTGAAATGCTAGTTAATATACAGTCCATATATGAAAGGTCCACCTAATAGAGTGTCTGATAGAGATGAGTTCGGGCTCATTTTTTGAAGCCCGAGCCCGAGGACTTTTAATCCGAGCCTGCGCAATATTATTTATGTCGGAGCCCGAGCCCGCAAGTTTAACTAAAGATGAAAAAAAACAAAACTCAATTACTTCATTGATAGAATACAATAAATTTTGCCGTTTGTGCAAATTAAAGACAAATACAGTTGCAAACTCCCAATGCACTTTCTAATTTTTTGTATCCATTCTTTATCAAAAAATGTCGGATCTCATGACTAACTAAGGAATATAAACAGCCGTTCTAAAATACCCAAAGAACTTCATGCATCTTCTAGGTGCCCGTGCCTCTATTTTTATTTATTTATTTTTTATAAGTAGTTTTATTTTCCTCATGAATCGCCTTTTAAAAACTGTTTCAAGCAGTATGTACAATAAAGGAGAAATTTTTCACGAGCCCGAGCCCGAACACAATTGTGAATTACAGAGCCCGTCTCATCTCTAGTGTCTGACTACTGTGCATAGCTATACAAGCCTCACAACTCATAGCTGCCAATCTATCTCAACTTAAAACAGGAAGATTAGGGTTAAAAAAAAAGAAGATTCCCTGAAAAACAGGAAGATTTTCCTACTCAAGTTTAAACCACATTAAAAAAAAAATAATAAAAATGGTAAACTTGATCATTTTTGTGAATAGCTGTTACAAGCAGCATCTGCTTGTTTTGGCCCAAGTAAGGATTTGGGAAGCTTTTTTCAAATCAATTTTTTCCTCCACGATGATTTAATTCTCGCACATTTATATATTTTTTCATTATTCAGAACTAGAAAACATCTTTCAAAATCATGGACCAGCATGATCGGCTGCATTGACTAGTCAATTGTGCTTTATTAAATAAGTAATCGGTATTTAACTGATGTGTCGTCACAGTCGAAAAGTAATTTTTTACTACCAACTTGCATTTTTAGTACTTTAGACTTTTTTTCAATGCTTTAGCAAATGCGTATGGGGGAGTACAGCTCTTTTGCTCAAAAGCCCCAACCCAGGGGCAAGATAAGACAGTTCAGAAAGGCTGTGTTCAAAATGTGAGAATAATCTTCACACTTCTTACTTTAAAAATATCCTGTTCTTTTTTAAATTTTAGCAGTATGTAAGGGAAAATGGCAGGAAAGTGAAAAAAGGGAAGATTTAACCTTCCTGCAGGAAGACAGAAGAAAAGTTCAAAATCAGGAAGTCTTCCTGGAAAACAGGAAGAGATGGCAGCTATGCAACATGCTGTCATGACGCAGAAGGAGGTACATATAAAGTGGACTTTTCACGAGGAATAATACAGGATGATTAGACCATCTTTTATATATATATCATCTGTATATAAACTAACAATTCACCTTTACTAATTATTGTTTTGCAGTGGCGGCTCGTGGGATACAGCAAGTACAGCCGGGCTGCACTTGAAATCATCAGCACATACTTTAAAATAATTTATTCTACTCATTTTCCTAAATTCAGATTAGAATTATGGAATTCCTATGGTAAATTAAAAAAATCTCAAAAAACCGTACTGTGGCCAGATTGCTCATTTAGAAAAAAATCACTTTAATCTTCCCGCAATTCAATTGGGAAAATCTTTGGTTCAGCCCAGAGCGCTGATAAGAAAATTGGCAGCACCGTTGCCATGACAACGGTTACTTAAGCATTTCCTCTGGCATAGGCTATAATGGGGGTACGCAGCTAAGATTTTGAAAGGTCGGCAGCACCTGTGAATTCGACTCTCTGATTGGCTCGAGAAGTGAGGGAGGGAGTAAGGAGACTATTTGTTCGGCAAACTCTCGACTTTATATTGCTGAATTTATCAAGAAGGTAAACCTGAATAGACGCTTATGAAAGGACAATGACCCATCCAAGCAGTATTGTTTTTAAGTAAGCAAGAACTGGCATTGAGAGGACATGGCGAGCGAAAAAATTTTTTAAACATAGGAAATTTTTAAGAACTTTTAAAATTATGGATATCTGAATTAAAACAACGCCTTTTTATGAGGGCATCACTGACCGATTCACAAGTTTAAAAGAAAGGAGGATTGATTTGACTTATAAAAAATAAGTACGTTTTCTTTTTTTTTCTTTTCTTCTCAAGTTATCGTTACAAAAGAAAATTCTAAGGAAACTTCGAATCAGACACGGGGTGAATGCAATTTTGAGGATAAGAGCGGCTGGTTGAAATTTATGTCCATTTTACAGAAAAGTAAAATAGGATCTCTTACATTTTTTATGCAATTTCTTTTTTTTTTCTTCGGTGAGGGCTTATTCCGCCAGCTTTCGAATTCAATAACAAAGATTTTCCATTCCTATCCGGAGGAGGGGGGAGGCTCATATGCTTCCGGCTGCACTAACAGTTTTGACCACTTGCCGCCACTGTTGTTTTGTTCTACATATTTTCTCCCATTAATGATACATATATCTCTCGGTACCATTTTCTGTTACAATAAACAGGGCATTTCTTCAGTTACAGCAGATTTTGTGTTTGTAGCCTTAATTTTGGAAACCAGTGTAGGAAAAAGAAAAAGCCCTATTCTCAAGCCAAAATCCTGAGACTAGGCATATCTGCAAAAAAATTTTAAATACACTAAAAATAAACAACCATGGAAGAATTTGCTGCAAAAACAAGGTAGCTCTAACAATTCAAATTTGGGGAAAACTGAAACAAATATCTGAGGATTCAAAACAAACTACCAAGACAGGCAGTTTCATTTTTTTGAGCAACAACGGAATTGACGATTGGAGCTACACTACTGGCCAAAAGTATTGCAAGTTTGAGAAATTTAACCATCGCTTCAAAAATAAACCCAGAAAAAATAGACAGGAAATCTGCCAGATTTAATATTTTTGCGAATGTATGTAGTATCATTGGAAAGAATCCATCTGAAAATCCCCCCAAAACAAAACAAGAGCTTCAGAAACCCATCCTTTAAGTTGGCACCCTGAAACACCGAAGGAAGTGGTGTCAAACAGTGTGGATTCCCTATCTAAAAGAGTGATAGTTGTGATTTAAAGTCAAGGCTGCTCAGCAACATCATAAAGGATCTTGAGTTCCATTGCATTCATTTATTATTCTCTTTTTGCGGAGTAACTTGAAATTAATTCTTTATTTCATTGTATTCCGGCGAGCCAAAATGGACTATGATTTCTATAATAACCTATAAATTGTTTATGCTATCTATATAAATAAAACAATGTGTAAACTGTCCGTTAGTTTGTTTGTCTGTCTGTCTGTCTGCGAATCGCGTAGCTCCGAAACGGGTGATCGTATACCAAATTTTGTACGGAAATTCTCCAAGACGGGTCTTGACACACCTCGAAGCGATTTTTTCGAAATTCGAATTAGAAAATGTTTTATTTTATGTTTTGTCCGATTTTTAGCGATTTTTCTTGCATAATACATAATAACGCCGGTAATTGCATTCGCAAGAAAACGATATTTACATCATCGTATAGAGGAGAAAATTTTCTTTTAAAAACTGTTTGTTCGGACTGTGTAACATAATTTTGCAGATTTTTGGGAATTTTTCAAATAAAATTAAATTGGACGCTGACTTTCGTAAAATATTTTAAAAACTGCTGCATCTTGAATTCTATCATTCGTAACTTTTTTATATTTCGGCAAAAGACGGAGCACACAATTCGCCTACTTTTAAAAGAAGAACGGGGGAAAAATATAAATTAGGAGAATTTTTATGAATTTTTAAGTAAAGAAGGATTTTCATTTCAGTAGCAGCTGCTTACATTTCGGTTTGATATCTTGCGGTTTGGTTGTCCTGGATACAGTAACAATGATTAAAATTGCCA
Source organism: Cheiracanthium punctorium (assembly GCA_038373885.1). NCBI lineage: Eukaryota > Metazoa > Arthropoda > Arachnida > Araneae > Cheiracanthiidae > Cheiracanthium > Cheiracanthium punctorium. The sequence goes on along the minus strand of JAWZYV010014618.1, from coordinate 44,770 downwards.
GTTGAAAAAAATAAAAACGGGTCCCGCGAGCAGACGATTTCTTTGCTTGGCTCGATTTCCTTTTATAAATACTGGATTTATTTGTGAGAAGAAAATTAAACGGCATAATCTAGAAAAACAATTTTAAAGCCCTTATAAATAGCGCAGTCTTATTTCTTATCTCTTTTCTTTTTGTAAAGGGTTCCAAGAGCGGGTGACGTATTTTTAAAATAAAAAAATTGTCCATTTCATGTAGTGTCTGAGGTATTTAACGCTAAAACGTGAACCTAAAAGACAGCATGTCTGCAGAAATAAGACATTTTGAAAGTGAAAAGTTCACTGCAAACGGTCCATTTTCACTTTTTTGATACCGAATGACGCTGACATAGTTTTTTTTTGTGTGTGTGTGTGTGTCATTATATTGCAATGATCTCAGGTTATTACATATATGATGCAAATTTTAAGACAAGAGTGAAATAATTTTGCTTTTTCTAGATTCCACATCACTGGAATTATTCGAATTACACATGTGAGGAAATTTTTCGTTTCCTACCGTGCGAAGAATGGGCACGCAGCTAGTTTTTTCAATAAATTAATTATTTTTGTTCTTTAACTTAATGCAATCTTGTCTTTGAAGTCATTCATTTAACATGCTGACATTAAAATACATCCATTCTATTGATTTTTAATTTGGACGCGGGAGAGGGGGCTTCATCTTGAAAAGGATTCGATTTCTGAAACTTGCAATACTTTTGGCCAGTAGTGTACATCCTTTTTGGTACCAAAAGGGAAAAGAAATTATTTTTTTTTAATTGCAAGATGGTACACGGAACTTTAAAATCCCATAGAATGGAGCGACCTCCTTTTTGCAGCAAATCCTTCACTTCCAAATTACACGAGCAACCCATTGAACCAAACTGACCGTGAGCAGGAGGGGGAGATGTAGGGCTTCTGCAGTATGCGTGGTGTGGTCTCCATCACCCTGACCAGGAGATTGTCCAGGTAATTCTCCAGGTCTGAGATGCGGTCACGCTGCCTCTCCAGGTCGGCCTGCTGCTTGATGGCCAGAAGAACCAAGTCCTGTACAAAGGAAGAAGTAAAAGAACGTCAGAACAGATAGAGATTGCACATTCACTAAATCAACACTCTTTTACCTGTGCACATGTGTTCACTAAGTGAGACTTAAAAATAAACTAACAGGTTCTTCACTCACTAAGCGACATAGTCTAATACTATTTAAAATTAAAGCAGAGCATTAAAAGCTATTAGCACAGTGGAATCTAAAAATAGGAAACTTGGCACTCAAAAGATTAGGATTGATGACACATATAAAAGATTTAAAATAACTTCGTTTACTGAAGCATAAAAATATCAAAGTAAAATATCACAGATAACAATCATATTTATCAAAACAACGTAGGAACTTTCATTTCATAAAAGGCACAAGTGTTGGCCCAGAATTTTTCAAATGCTAAGTGTTCAACTTAACTTCAACTTAATTTAAATAGTAATTATCATTCAAATACCTGTGTAGTTATAGCTTAATTCTTTTTCACCTTCCTTAGTTTCAAACCCCTTTTAAATGCTTTAAAATCACAAGTACTGCTTTATTTTAAACTTAGCACGTAAGCACTTTGAGATAAACAATTATACCTCCAGCACACTCAGACATCGGCGAATCCGGCATGTTGTTGCGTCATGATCGGAGCCGACAGGCACGTGTATGCTGGAGTGACGTCATAGAGCAACCTGATTGGCTACTGCTTACCGCCGCTTCACCACTCGATCAGAGTGGGCGTTACCCGTATCAGTCCGCGGCAGAATCATTTAAAAGTAGCGGTCTTACGTGCCAGCTTCAGTTTCGAGTTTTCGTTTTAGTGTAGCACTATGCAGGTTTAATACTGTGAGCCAAGAAGGCTACCTCTGCCCAGGAAGGGCATTACTTTTATTTATAGCAGCTTTTTTGATCTTTAAGGAAAGTTTATTTTAGCATGATCTTATACAGTATTTCAAGCAGTTATAAAGTTATCAATTATAAGGATGTGGACTCAAAGTAATTGCATATTTTTATCAATATCCCCCGGCATCCTACAAATCAAAGTGTCAACCTTCTATTCAACTTAATTTGCAGATTGTGCTGCTGCCATGATGGAGAGAAGTTAAAGGAGCTTCTAAAAAGGTAAGTAACATGTTTAACAGTGACAAGAACATAAAGTGTTGTAAGGGCTAACAACATGATACTGCAAACACAACACAGTTTGACATTAAAATGTTTAATATGAAAAAGTATGATCTTTTTAAAAGATAGATAACTGACTTCAAAATACAGCACCAAACTGAAAAGTTATTCTAGAAACAGTTTGGACATTTGCCACCAGTGTCAACTTTTAATTCTTTGGCAAATTACACATAATTAGCAAAAACCACTCAAAAGAAACTGGAGTTTAAAAGAAGAAATAATTTTAATAAATAGATGAATAAATTTTGAAAAAAAAAAAAAAGCCCATAAAAGGTTACTTATCGTTCTGCACACACATTTAGAAGAAAAAAATTTCATCCTTCAACAGCAGTTGTCCACACACACATTGGGACTGAAAAAAGTCAAGTCTTTCCAGCCAAAGTCTGTGTATGACAATTGTTGATGAAGGATGTAATTTTTTCTTCTGAAACACATGTCCAGAAGGATAAGAACCGTTTATGTATGTTATTTTGCTAAGTTTTAATTATTTCATGCACATAATTTTTAATAATTTCTCATTAAGGTTGGCATTAGAACAGCACTTCACACATTCTTATGCCTAATCCTTTGCAAATTAGTGTATTTAGCACCACAAAATATTTCATGGCCCATGGTACAAGTATCCAAGCTGTACCATTCTTCCGAATGTAAAATAATAAGGTGTGCAAATTTCTCACCAAACAGAGAATATATTGCCAAGCTGAGTTCAATTTAGGGAATTTATTTTTTAGCACCATCAGGGATGTGCCAGCTGAAATTAAATTTTGGAGCAATTTGTGGAGCAAGAAAAGACATTTTTGGAGCAATTTGGAGCAAGAAAAAGTCACTTTTGGAGCATAAGAATGTCAATTTTGAAATACAAAATTAAGTCATTAAAGAACGCCAATCAAAAAAAAAAAAAAAAAAAGAAAATTAAGGAGGATCTTAAAAACTTTTAGCTTATAACAAGAACCAGTTTTTTGTTTTTTTTTTGGGGGGGGGGGGATCAGAAGCTTATGAAATAAATAAAATATTCAGTTATTTTATATATTGCTATACAAAATATCTATTTTAAATCAAAAATACAATATTTAATAAACTATATTAACCCATTTATGCTTAGCGTCTCTTTTGTGGGAGGACATTTTCGCTATCAGTCGAAAGCGTTATTTATTTTTCCTAGCCTTTATTCACAAGTATAGAACCTCAACTCCACATAATATTTTAACATGGCCCAGTAGGATGTTGAGATTTCAATTTTTATACATAACGATTTTAAAAGAAATCATCCCTTGCTCAAGAAGTTGATATCAGAAATTTATCTATTATTGCTGGTATTAGCAAAAATCAAAGAAAGTCTCAAAAATATCTGGGCACAAATGGGTTAACTACCATCAGCAGCTAATAAAAAATTTGGTAACAAAAAATTACAAATTTATATAAAATTAAATTTAAAACAGAGGTCAATTTTTACTCTTAAGGCATTGTAGGTTTAAACAAAGGGATGCCGAAGAAAAAATATTCATTTTTAAGATTAATAAAAGATTGAAATTAGAATGCTTAGAATGTGTGATGACTTTTGTAAAAATTCTGGAGATTTACCAACGTTTAAACATATATGGAAAAATTAAAAATGTAGCAGTTTTCCTGAATTTGGAGCAAAAATGTCCAAAAATGATCTTTTTGTAGCAGATTGGCACATCAGGATTGATTTGGCACAATTTGGAGCAATTGGAGCAGCTGGCACATCCCTGCACCATACTTACAGCAATATATCACTAGAAGTGGCCAACCTCGGTGACTTTTGAAATAGTACACCTAGCGCCATGACTGGGACTTAAGCAATGGTTTAAAAACTTTTCCTCCCCAATTTTTGAATGATATCATCATCAAAACGTGACTCTCCTAGCTATTTCCTTTCCAGTAAAGAAAAAATTTTGAAAATCAGTCAATGTAGTGAAAAAGTATTGCTTTTCTATGGAGAAAACTCCCTTCACAACATTTTAATGCAAACCACTGAATATTTTCCCTTATTCTGAAAACATTCATCTAAAAATTTTACGAAACAAACTTTCTCTAGTGCAATTAGAAGTACTACGATAAAAGTTTTTCATAGCAGTTAGAAGAACAATTATTCCACCTTATTTTTATTAATGTTCTAATATGTCAGAGAGATGTTGGAAAACCCACAACTTTCAAGATATCTAATGTTTGAGTATTTTTCTACACTGGAAGTGACACAAAATTTTTAACTTTAGTTATCGCATTCTTTTACTATAAAATATAGTACTTGTTTTTCTCTGTGGGTACATAAACCCTTAAACATTTTGCAAATCTAACAGAAAAAAAAAAAAATGGATTCTTGTTTAGCTAACATAGCTTAAAAAATGAACGTTTAAAATGGACTAGTCCTTAAACAGTATTTTCTAGTCAGTAGATACAACTGCAGTTTTCATACGAAATATCTAGACTCAACCTAGACCAAAATTAAAACAACCACCATGATACAAAGTCTATTTACTGCAGTTAGAACATCAACTACATTATATATAAACAATGTAGGTTTGACTGCATTAGAGAAATTTTGTAATGCATTAACATTAGATGAATGTTTTGAAAATAAGAGGGGGTGGGGGGAATGCTGAAAATATTCAACATTTCATTCAGAAATATTATTAAGGCAGTTTTCTCCATAGAAAAACATGACAGCAATCATTAGCCTGAAGAGAGTAGAGTAATCTCTTAGCATGAAAAAATAGTTAAGATTTTCCTTCTAAATAATCTAATAATTGTGCTGGATACTTGAAAAATTTTAGAATAAAACTAAATGTTAATGTATAATATAACAGCAAATGTATAATATTAACAAACATTTAAGAAAACAAAATGTATATAACAGCAAATGTATAATATTAACAAACATTTAAGAAAACAAAAAAAAAAATCTTAACAGACAGAATTTTGTAGTATTTCCCTCAACGGAATGCTTTGGCCCACTTATAGAGACGATTTTTGTGCTTAAATTTTTTTTCTGAACATGTCGGGGGATACAGGCCCTGACTAAAAACTTTTGTGGCCAGGGCACTTTAAAATTCATTTGGCAAAAAAAAAAAAAAAAAAAGATTTGTTCTTTGTTATTTACCTTTCCTTTCTACCCCCCTTGACTTTTGGGATTACAGTCAATTATCTACTTGAGGGATATAGCCTGAAAGGGGGGTGCCTTTTTGTGGGGGGTCTTTCTAAAAGGTTCTAACACATATTTACACAAAGTTTTGGAGAAAACCACAGAAAGCTAGAACAGTTAGGCCGACGGACATGACCTAGATATGAACCAGGAGATTTCCGTGTCCCAGTTGAGAGCACTGTGCACTTGGCCACTGCTCGGGCTCTTTCCAAGTCTTATCTGCAACAGACTGACACCTAGAAGACTATTTTCATATCATAGTACCAAACAGTGACTAGGGTCATACATTTTTATAGTCAGTACAAATCATTATGATAGAATGCTAAAAAAATATATTGAAAACAAATTCTTTTGAATTACTTTTTTGTGCTTTTCAAAAAATCTTAATAACATGAGTAGAAAATGCATACTGTAAAAGCATTTATTTTCACGGGGCTTTAATTTTCCCAAGCTCGCTGTAATAACAAAATGCTTTTATTTCCCGCTTCAAATAATCATAAAAAATCACAAATTTTCCACATACAAAAATTTAATGATTTTACAAAATCTTTCAACTTTCTTTCTTACAACTATTGGGTTGGCAACAAAGTAATTGCGTTTTTCCGTATGTCAATATTTCACCTGGCCAAAACTACTGAAGTTAATTTTGCGAAATTTGGCACGTACGTGAGTTCTTCAACATAGGTGCTAGATCAGAGAGCATTTTCCAAAATTCGTAATCTTAGGGGGGGTAAGGGGCCAAAAAGTTCTTTTCACATATCCCGCGTGATCTCAAATAAAAATAGAGATATCCGTGAAATTCTTTCTGTAAAATACAGCAATCACGAATACCTAAAAATTAATTTCAGGACATTTTTAATAGTGTCCTCTAAGGAGGATAGAAGCGAAAAAAGGGGGAGGGTGGCCATCTTTTATGGACGAAAAAAAATACTGCCAGTGAAATTCTTTCTTTAAAATGTAACAAATATGAATCGTATGTTCAGGCACAGCTTACCTGTAATTAAAAACTTGTTGAAAACTTATTTGCTTGAATTTCATACCAGAAAACGCAATTACTTTGTTGCCAACCCAATATTTCGTGAATACTATAGAACTGTTTCTTGAATATAACACAACAATACAACTAATAGAATGCAGCTCATTCACTTACGATTTTTATACTAGTTTTTTAAAGCCATTCAAAATGGGGAAGGGGTTCTACATTTAGGTAGTTGTTGGATTTCTCAACTTTTGGTTCTATTCATATAAAATTCACAGTGTTTTCAGCTCCCAAAATCATCGATGACTTCATTTTCCAGAAAATTACGGCTAGTGTAAATAAGTGCTTTTATGGTAATAATTATTGGTATTCAATCACTGTATAATGCACGAGACATGTGAATGTGAAGTGTAACTTAACCAGGGTGTCTACCAAATTTCTGAAAGTCAATTTCCTGACTTTTGGGAGGTCCCGGGAAAAAAATTCCTGACCACTGCATTTTACTATGGGAAATTGCACAATGCCCTCTCCCTTGTATTTATATTTGCATATTTTGTACAACTTCTTGAAATACAGGATTAAGCTTTCATCAATTAAAAGAAACAGAAGTAGTCGCAATTTATGATAGAATTAACTAACTGTTCTTGGAAAGACGGTCCTAACCCATAAGTTACCAAGTAAGATAATTTGTCTTTTACCCTCCCATCACGATTAATGAGCCCCATTTTTCCCTCCTTATACAAACACATCGCTTGATGCTTTCGCGGTCCGAAAAATGCATTGCAGTTGCTTTCGATTTCAGTCTGACAATTAAAGAGGAAGGGTAAAAAAAAGAACACGAAAAAAAATTGATTCTTTTGGTGAATTTTCCAGACCCATTGCCCAATTTCCCGGTTTTCTCCAGACTTTCCGGATTTTCCAGAGTGGTAGACACCCTGTTAACATAATCTGAGGCTAAAACTAGAATGACGTCTTTTAGGTGTTCCGAATGCGTTCGAGGTGTACTCACCTTGTGTTCCATCCTCTCGAACTGCTGTATGACTTCGGTGGGAATGTTGTCGGGGAGGAGGTGGGAGGAGGAGGAGAACAGCTGAGCAGAGGACATCCTGGAGGGAGAGGAGGAGGGGGAGTCACTCTTGAGGCTCTTCAGATTCCTCTTTTCGGTGCTGGACAGAGCGAGCAGCTCAGGAGATTCAGGCAAATGCAGGGTATGCCGGCGAAGGTCTGAAATGGAGCATGCCATGTATGAGTTAATATTATTTAAGTACAGTAGAAGACCCAAAATCTGCACAGCTTGGTTCCAGACCTTGTGCAGATTTTAGAATTTTGCAGATTTTGGGTCATAATAGGAAATTTATTCTATTTCCCTCCACCCTACCCAGAAAAAAAGAAACAAATATCAAGGGAAACAAATCATGTTACTTATAATTAGAATCATGATATAAAAATACAGAGGGATAGTACAATATACAAAATTATCAGATTATAGTACAACTTGTTTAAACATGTACATTTAATAGTAGTTTAGGACTTTGTTCTAATTATAGTTTGTTTTTTTTTTCCATTATTTTCCCAGGGATGAGATTGGCAAAAAAGCAAAAAGACTGAAATTATACGAGAGCAAAAAATTTGTACACGTGATATTTATATGTGAAAGAAGTTTTAAGAAGTATCAAAACATGCAACAAGATAATCTTTACACAGTAATTAATAACTACTATCAGAAATACACAGAAAAAAAGCAGAATTTTCAGAGAAAAGAGACAAAAAAATGAATTCCTAATAATTTTAAAACAGCTGAAGAATCTCATCCCTGTTTTCCGTTCCGTAACACAGCTTTGCTGCTTTACAAATCTGAGATATTTCTTTCCCATAGCCTAAGCTTCATTAAATGTTAATTTATCAATTTTTCAGTCATCCTCACTTGTTAGCGATTTTGATCCCACATTGTTATGTTATTTTGATTCATTAATATTATGTGCCATATCTCAAATTAAAATTTGTCCCAATCATTAAGGAATAACCTGTATATGGTTAAAAAAAATTGAAATGCGAAAGAAATGTCTTTTTCTTTTCTTTTTTTTAAATTAAAAAAAAAAGAATAAATCAAAGTTACCTCATGAATGTACATACACATATAATTTCTTTATGATCTACTAGTTAATGGATTTCATAGTCAAAAATTTATTCAATGGCAAAAACAACTACCTTAAAAACCTATAAGTTTAAAATATTGCAGAAGTGCTTTTCAGTCATCATTCATAACCATAGTCATTGCCTGTTCTACCTTCTCGTCACAAAAAGCACTTCCACATATTTTTAACATATAGGGTTTTAAGGATTTTATCATCAAGTATTTTAGACCTACATTCTTTTTTTATTTTACTCACTTTTCAAACTTCCCAACTTGGTCTTCCTTGTTGGGACAACAGGGCTATCTGATTTCAGAGCTTCCATTAGGTTGGTTTCAGATCTTGCAATAGGAGATTCTTTTAAAAAAGAAAACCACACAATTACTATCACAAATGATACACACACAACAGGCTGAAAATAGTGTAAAAACATGTTTAACAATTAAAATGACTGACTCAAAATGTACAAACAATTTTGGTATTTATTCAACAGTTTTTGAACATTTATTTACTAATTAAGGTAAGTATAGACTGATGCCAAATTTCAACCGATATCCAATACCAATACTTTTAATTTGTTAAATCAGTCTATACTGATACTGTTTTAGACAAGTTAATGCTATATTTATTATGGGCATATTTAGGAAAAACAGGGCCCTTCTCCTAATATTTTTAAAAAGAGCAATGCCCTACCCAGCCCACAGATAAAAATGTCTACCCAGAAAAAAAAAAAAGTAAAAAATCAATGAATGAAGTAAAGTGATTTGATTGTATTTATCATCTTACTTTTCTATTAAAATTGTGTCAATCGAATGTTATGTCTGAAGTGTGCAGGCCTAACTTTCTAGCCTCTCGTGTGGCTGTCAATCTAACAGTCTGGAGTTTTAGGCCTCCATATTTAACATGATTATGTGCAAGAGCTCTTTAAAAATATCCCCTGCCCAAAGCACCTCTTCCGATCCCCCTCCTCAGTAGATAGCCATCATGTAGCTTTGCCGTAACCAAATAAACTATTGTTGACAATATTCAAGTTTTGTAAGACTATCTCTACAAATTGCAGTACGTCACGTTTTTTAATATACTGGCTATAATTAAATATGTAAGTTTCATACACAGCACAAACCTGTTTCTTAACAAGTACCATTTATTTTCAACAAAAAAGAAAAAAATAAAAATAAAAAAAATTCCTCATACACACAGAATTTATAAAAGCAATACCACATCCCCTTAGTCAGTTTGGCTTAAAAAAAAAAAAAAAAAAAAAAAAAAAAAAAAAAGATTACGATATGACAATTAGGTGTCTCCTCCCCCCCCCCCTTCTTTTTCCCTCAGGCTTCTTAGATGTCCAACCTATTTCAAAAAACCAGGGGTCGCACTGGCTTTTAAAAAAGTTTTGACAATCCATTCGCCAAATTCAGTAACGGTTTCAGGGGAGGGGCTAGGGGGCTTCAGCCCTCCCCAAAAGATATTGCTAAAGGGCAGCATTCTGCTTTATAATACACTTTAAATAGCTAAAATGATCATATTTTATAACTTAGCTCCTCCCAAAAGCGTGTACATTGGTTTAGACTAAAATTTTGATTTATGGTACATTTTAATAGGGCAGAATAACAGGGTGGCTACAGAAATTGAGAAAAAAAGTTCCCTGATTTTTCCCTGATTTCCCTGACTATCTTTATCAAATTTCCAGAACTAATTATATACATACCATAATCTTTCATGTAAATCACCATTGTGTATCATGCACCAACAGGTGAATGCTTCATATAGGGAAATAAATGAGAAAACCACAAAAATACTTAATATTAATAAAATTTAATTCAAATTCATAAATCCAAACATAAAGTTTAGCTGAACACTAAAAGACAATATAGCAGAAAGTTTCCTCGTTTTTTAAAGATAGTGTTCAATTTTAAGCGTAAGGATGACTGATCAAAATAAACTGGCCACCTAATAACTTATTTTATTTAATCGTTGCATCATTTCAAATTAAAAAAAAATATGTAAAAAGGCTTCAAAATGAGCCCTATCTATTTAAAAAAAAAAAAAAAAAAAAAAGGACGACATCTAGTCATCTGAATATAAAGACTAGTTTGTGCGAAATCCGAAAACTGTATCATATGCACCTTGTTTTTTGAAAACCTTCATTCATACTTCTATGTTCTCATATAATCTATATTCTGGTTTTCAGATTCCTAAAATGTTTGCATCAGTTGAGTATCGTATGATCTGGAACGGAGCCGCGAGTCAGATGCTGACTGACAACTAAAAATGATCTAGTTCACTAGGCAAAAACAAAAGTTCCCTGATTTTTATATATTTTTACAAAATTCCCTGATATTTCCATGATTTTTCCAGATCGATAAAGTAACCTGATTTTTCCATGATTTCTCTGATTTCCCTGATCTGTCGACACCCTGAATAAGCTTATTTTTTTTTTTTTTTAATTTAGCCCCTCCCAAAAAAATTCCTGGATCCTTTCGCCAAACTAATTTTATTATCGCAATTTGCGATGTTGGCGATCGACAGCGCAAACCCTGAAAAAACCTTAGGGAAAAAAAAAAAAAAAAAAAAAAAAACACTGATGAAACCACCTTACCTTTGATGTGTGCCAAAACTCTGTTCGTCCACTCACCAAGATTTTGTGATTTCGTTTCCGAAACAGCAGATAACGTAGCAGTGTTCTTCTTTGCAGGCGGTGGAGGAGCATGGGGCTAGCACGGAGAAAAAAGAATTAGTTGAAATTGAAACAATGTTATCTAGCTCACTAACAGTCAGATGAAGCCAATAAAAGTTTTATATATTTGATATGTACACATCGAAAATCATTTAATGCCAAAAATTGCACCTTTCAAAATCAATGGTCTTTTGGACAGCTTTCCATAACACCGGTCTACAAAAAAAAATTTTTTTTTTTTTTTTTTTTTTTTTTTTTTGGGGGGGGGGGGGGGGGGGTTCTGTTCTCATGCTTAAATTCTGATTCTAGACATTGAAAAACACTTAAATTTTCATTTTTAGTTCTTAAAGTTTGCTTTTGTCTGATGGACGTCGATAAGTCTATTTTAATTTATTTCATAAACGAAAGATGGCAGCACATTGATTAACCCGAAAGTAAACTGTATTATTATTTGTAACTCTGTAGTATTATTTGTTTGTATTATTATTTGCTCATATGAACATAAAAGAAATACGAAAAATATTCACTTTTAGATATTCATTTCTTATTATTTTACATTAATATGTTATTGTTTATCACACATCTTGAATAAAAAAGACTTTTATATGCAGCAAAAACTTTTCCTGATCCTAATTTAGAGTGGAATTATAAAAATAATATATATATATAAAATCAGTGATTTTTGCCAAAAAATTGCTATAATTTCTACAAAAGCAAACTTTCATTTAAAAAAAAATTATTTTCCTTAGTTTTGGCATAGGAGAAACTAAAATTTAACCTGTAGAAGTCAGTTAGGTTTGGTTTGTGGGATTACGGCCGATTAGCTACGAGTGGGCTCTAGGCCGATGGGTGGGGTGCTCTCCGTGGGGGTCTTTCTAAGGGATCCTAACCCGTATTTACGCGAAGTTTCGGAGAAAACCACAGACAACTCCGAACGGTTAGGTCGACGGGTGCGCGATGGGACCCAAACTCGAGACCTTCACACTTCGCCCGTCTACCATTTCCAGTGGCATAACCACTGTGCCATGGTGAGGCCATGTAGAAGTCAGATGCAAAAATCGTGTTGACTGGTGTAATTCAAGATATAACCAAAGAAAATACCATAATGTTTATTCAATAATTTAGGACATGATTCACAATAAAATTTATCTTAGAATCTTCAATACAATATTTGCATCAACTGTGAGTGATATTTAACACTTATCAATTAAAACAAACAATATATCAGTGAAAGTAGTAGCAATCTTGTGAGATAATACTTTCAAGGATGGAAAACCGATCCTTTTGCCATAAACATAGAAATGTACATACATAAAACATCTCAAATATTTTAAATGCATGGAACTTTGTTTATGCAAGCTTCATGCATTTGTAACAATTCTGTTTCTTTGTTTATGTAAGTTGCATTACTTAATGAATAGCATAGCTGCCAACCTTCCAACAACAGAATAAGGAACACAGCATGTGGTCATAAAATCAGAAATAAGGAACACAGTGCGTGGTCATGAAATGTATGATTAAATATACAATTAAAAATTTTACATTAACAAAATTAAATTATGTGTAGAGCGATGATGTGCATATATAATCATTAATTTATAAAAATAAAATATACTTAACTTGGCTCAATTACTACAATAGACTTAAGTTTTTAATGAAATGAAAGAATAATAAGATAAATGTCATTCAATTAAATTTATTGACTTATTCACAAGGACAAATGCTTTACCAAAAGCTAAAAAATGGAACATTTTGGCCTAAAAACGTATTTACGGAACAAAGCTCAAAAAACGGAACAAATCCGTATAAAACGGAACACTTGGCAGCTATGGAATAGTTTGTTAGTTTGCCAGAAGAGGATAGCTCACATCGCTAAATGTGTCGTTTGGAGATACATACGTTCTTCCGGGAGTTTCCCACCACAATTTGGATTCTCATCAGAAGGTGGAGGTCTTCTGAATATTGGCACTCCTCGGAAACTGCTAGCAACTGCCAAGAGGACTTTCGAAACCACAAATTTAATGTGCACATACATTGCATGAACACGGTGGTCTTTAGTGGTACATCAGCATCAAACCCACAAGTTAAGTAATCATTAAAAATAACTGATTCCCTAATTCTAGTATTAACCTTGAGGTTTAATTTGAAAATAAAAAATACTGAGCTATTTTTAAATGCAAAAAGCCTGAGATTTCTTAAGCATATGTTTTCAACATAAAATGCACATTTTCATAAGTGCATTATATGTCTGTATAAAATTGGCAGCCCAGTGGCAGAATTTTGTAATGCTTTCTACGACAAGCTGCAGAAATACAAAAATATATAGAGCCGAACCTCGATTTAACGTACTTTCATTTAACGAATATTTTTTCCGTCCCGACAAAAAGGGTGCTGAAATGCTCTGATTTAAACGAATTTTCAGCTTTGATTGAACGAACAGCAATCGCTGAAACAAAATTCGCGCATAAAATTAAACTTTGAAATTTTTGCATGCAAAATTTTAATCTTTCACACCCTAATCCAAGTATGTAATACAATAATTTTTTTCTCATTTCTCCAAATGAAGCAAGTGCCTACGAAGACAGACAGCGATACAGAAACAGTCATTTACAATGACGCCGTGGATAACGATCATCCAATGCCTGGATGGGAAGATGTTCCTAGTACAGGAAATGTAACAAAATATGTGTCTTGCGATTTACAGCTAAGTACCTGTGATAGTGAACAGAAAGAGAATGAAGATTCTGAATGCAGCGAAGATGACGAAGAAACGCAAATTGAATTAAAAAAGGTGACATTCCAAGAAGCAGTTTGCAGCTTGAATGCTTTAAAAAAATTTATTTTGCCTCACGAGATTGATACTGTTTTCTTACGAAGTTAGAAAATATCGACAAAGAACTTTGGAAAGTCAAAACAAAGCACTTCCAAGGATTTCTTTCTAAAGTGCCAATAACTATGTATGTATTATGTATTAAATTTTCAGAGCAAGTAACATTAAAGAATTTAGATAAAGTTAATCGCCTAATGTATAACTTATCAATTTTAAGATTGCAGTAAAAAATAATCATTCTTTTTTTCATATCTATATCTAAGGTATTTTGCATTGATATTTTTATACCATACTCTTTACAAAAACTGATATTCGATTTAACGAACGGATTTGTGGATCCCAATCCATTCGTTAAATCGAGATTCGTCTGTATTTATGCTTGCATGTACATGAAGATGTTATGTGGGTGCATTGTTAATTGAAAATTACATGAAAGTGGTCTTCGGTGCATTTTTCAGCTCTGTCAAAGATAATTTGTCTGCAGAAAATCATTCTGTTTCTGCGACAATGTCGCTGTGTCTTGCCCTGTTTCTGCCACGGGGCTTGGCAGTATCCAATCACCTGAGTTGTGTTAAATGAATTAAACCACAAAAAATTGCCAAAACAAATATTAGAAAATATAAGAAATTAATTGTATAAAGATACCTTATAACACTAAAAATTTGAAATATAATATTTGTAACCAAAAATACTTTTATTGATCTTATACAGCTTTAAAATCTCTAGCAACATTTCTAGATAAATAATGCCGGTCAACAAAAAAAAAAAAAAAAATTATTTTTTTGGGTTTCTGTTCTCACGCTGATTTTAGACATTGAAAAATACTTAAATTTTCATTTTTAGTTCTTAAAGTTTGCTTTTGTCTGATGGACGTCGATCAGTCTATTTTAATTTATTTCATAAACGAAAGAGGGCAGCACTATGATTCACCCGAAAGTAAACTGTATTATTAAAGTAATTAAAAAACTTTGTAAAAAACACACATAAGAAGTAAAAGGAAAGAGGATACGCGTTTCGTTCAAAAATTGTTTTGAACTTCTTCAGTCCAAGCCCTTCGACGTAAAGAACACAGGGAACTGAAAAGCAACATTTCTAACTGTGCTCTTTACGTCGAAGGGCTTGGACTGAAGAAGTTCAAAACAATTTTTGAACGAAACGCGTATCCTCTTTCCTTTTACTTCTTATGTGTGTTTTTTACAAAGTTTTTTAATTACTTTATCGTTTAACACCAGTATTTTGAGTGTTTTTTCAAACTGTATTATTATTTGAAACTCTGTAATATTGCTTGTAGTATTATTTGTAATACTATTATTTGTTTGCATTATTATTTGCTCATATGAGCATAAAAGAAATATGAAAAATAGTCACTTTTAGACATTCATTTCTTATTATTTTACATTTATATGTTATTGTTTATCACAAATCTTGAATAAAAAAAGACATATCCAGCAAAAACTTTTCTGATCATAATTTAGAGTGGAATTATAAAGAACAGTAATTTTTGCCAAAAAATTGCTTTAACTTCTACAAAAACAAACTTTCATAAAAAAAAATTATTTTCCTTAGTTTTGGCATAGGAGAAACTAAAATTTAACATGTAGAAGTCAGACACAAAAATTGTGTTGACCGGTGTAATGAACATAGCATATAATTCATTCATTAATTTCATTTAAATTTTCAGAAAACTTTCCAAAATCAACCAATGCTCTCAGGATGTTGGTTCTGATCAACACGAATGATACAAGAGGAACTCTTGAGAGCCTGGTGAAGAAAATTGGGGAAACATTGCAATTTTTTAATATTATATTGTGCCGCATTGAGTTGAGTTTTGGCAAAGCTACACAACGGCATACCTGCCAACATCTAATGAAGAAATCCAGTAGATTTATGTGGTATTACAATCTTAAAGTCATAATTACTTATCTGTGCCACAAAATACACTTACATTACATTTCATCATCTATTCTGTGTTATCATTTTTTAAATATACATTGACATGACAAACATGCATAGTTTTTACAGTTTACTTTTAAACACAATTTGCGTTTGAAATTTCAATTCCACATAAGGAAATGATGTTAAAAATAGAATTTGTAAAAGAGTTCAGAAATAAAAATAATTCTTTTCATGCGAAATAAATGAAAGTTCAATGTTTCTTTAGGGACAATTTTTTTTCTTGAATGTTAAAAAATGTACAAAATATCTGCTTTTTAGACAAGAAAAAAGAAACCCAGTAAAATTATGGGCCTTGAATTTACAAAAGTTTCAATAGAATCCTATATTTCTCATTTAATTTTGAAATTTCCAAGAATCCGCCATAAATGAGTAATCAATCTAAGCACAAATCTCTATGGAACAACAACAACAACAACAAAAATACCATGCTATATACCATGTTATATACCAAAAATACCATGTTACCATGTTTATGTCCATATTGAATGAATATACCCTGATGGCAATCTTTCAAAACTCGCGAGGAAATAAATATGGTTGACTATTAAAGCTTCAAAATGTCAGCAAACCAGGAGATTTTATAAAACAGGAGACCAGGAGAAACCATCAAAATCCAGTAGTCTCCTGAAAAACCCAGTAGAGTTGGCAAGTATGCGAGGGCTATCGGCAGGGATGGGGGTTGCCTTGGTTGGAAGACTTATGCATATTTACATTACATCTGGAGAAAACCGACCCAAACTCCAGAACATTAGATTGACAGCTGCATGACAGGCCAGACCAGAACGTTGGATCGTCACACTTCAGTCATCTACCATTTTGAGTATCTCATCCACTCAGCTACAATGCGGCGAAATTTTTGAATAAACTCTATAAATGTGTGAGAAATTTTTTTTAAATTCAAATGCCCAAAATAGGATTAAAACCCTGAAACTCAGGCCAAAATGTTAAGACTGCTAAAAGAGTGAGCTAACTTTGAAAGATCCGAGTTATTTTGACAGCACAGCTCCAAATAGACAGTTTTTGGGTACTTTTAGTTTTTTAAATACTTGAAGGGTGAAAATTTAATTTTTTTAAATTATTATAAACTTTAATCTGCTCTTATTCATAATGAAAAAAACTTTTAAAATGTACCAAGAATCAATATTCAATTAAAAATTACTGCAAAAAGCATATTTTAAACCAAAAAAGAAAGTTCCACGTAAAAAAAATATCGTTTTTAACATAAAATTTTATAATTTACTCAATAAAAATGTATCCAAATACTCTATAAATACCTGAAAATAGGTTATTTGTAAAACAAAATATTATTTAGTAAATGTACTTTAGCTACTAAATGTTCAAAAAGTAATTCCTAAATCTAGATCGTTTCATATACTTAATTCAGTTTGATTTTGCTATCTATATATTTTCTTAATAACTAAGAGGTTTGTAGATAATATCTGAGAAGATGGCTAACATATTGAGTCAGTGCTTTTATAACTCATACAGTTAACAGTGGATTTCAAATGACTCGGAGTAAGACCACAAAGTTTTAACTTGGGTACAAAATAAAAATAATACAAAAAAATGTAATATCATAGCTGCCAACCTATCTACACTTAAAACAGGAAAATTTCCCAGTCAAGTTTAAACTGTAAAAAAAAAAAAAATGCTGAACTTGGAGTTTTATGAATAGCTGTTACAAGCAGCATCTGCTTGTTTTGGCTAAGTAAGGATTTGCAGCTTTTATGCCAAATTTTGCAAATCATTTCTTTCTTTTTTCATCCACACTGATTCCGGAAGATTTAATTTTCACACATTTATATATTTTTTCATTATTCTGAATTAGGAGACATCTTTCCAAATCATGGACTAGCATGATCAGCAGTGCTGACTGGTCAATTGTGCTTTATTAAATAAGCACTTAGTATTTAACTCATGTGTCACAAATAGTTGAAAAGTAATTTTTAAATTTACTATCGACGCTTCTTGAGTACTTTAGACTTTTTTTTTCGATGCTTCAGCAAATGTGTATGGGGAGTACAGCTCTTTTGCTCAAAAGCCCCAACCCAGGGGCAAAATAAGGAGGGGTGTGACCGTTCAGAAAGGCCGTGTTCAAAATGTGAGAGTAATTGAAATCTTCACACTTCTTACTTTAAAAAATATCCTAGGTTATTTTTTTTTTTTTAGCAATTTGTAAGGAAAACAGGCAGGAAACTAAAAAGGGAAGATTTAATCTTCCTGCAGGAAGACAGAAGAAAAGATCAAAATCAGGAAGTCTTCCTGGAAAACAGAAAGAGTTGGCAGCTATGTAATATGAATGCATCTAACTATGTGACAGACATATGTAATAATTATGAGACTGGCTGACACCTTATTCTGAATTTTGGGTTCCTCGGAGGATTTTTCTTCGAGGCTCCCTGCTTCCTGGATGGACGTCGTGATCATTGCAGACTGTGGAAGGGACAAGGTGCTGCTCTGGAAGAGAAAACAAGAAAAATGTACTAAAAAGTTTTTTATTATAATTATAATCTTTTCCAAGTCATAACTGCGAAAAGTAAAAATGATTTAGAGAAAATGACAGTAAAAATTAAAGAAGATTGTGAAAAATGGGGACTTTACATGAACATCAGTAAGACCAAATACCTGTGTATAGGACAAAATGAGACGGATCTGTGATGAAGATCACATATCTAATTTAATTATCATTTATTTTGGCTTTCTTTAATGTCATCTATCCAAAATTCAAGAATTCTAAATCACTTCTGTCTTTCATTTTTCTGCCATTTCGGCTTTTAAATGTGTATATTTACTTTTCCCTGTATGCACTATTTTTTTTTGTTCTTCAGACCGGTGTGCTAAAAATAGATTATATTACGTCCGTTTGCAAAATCAACGTATTTTTTTAATTTCCCCTCATTTGGCATAGCGTTGGCGTAGGTTATATTTTGTTGCCATACCTCGTCTTTAAAATTATTTGCTCGCGATTACGTCATTGTAATCTTATTGGATTAACTTTTAGGGTTGCTCTGGAATTGGCGTTATTGATATCAGCCAAGTGTTTGTTCTCGCCAATGTGTCATTCTGTGCTGGCGTCTTTTATAATTCATTCCACCTTAATTTCACTGTCCGTTTAGGACGTTATTTTATTTTCGCTGAGCAACCACCGCCCGTTATAATAATGTTTCAATACTATATGTTTAATAAAATAGTTTCAAGTATTTAACGTCTCTTTTTTATATTGCAACTAAGTGTATATCGTACCTGGTTTATTCATGTCACAACGCAACTTGATAATTTAAAACAGCCCTTCTAATTAACTTCTTTACAGGATCTAAGTCGAAATCATAATTTGAAAGTAGAAAGGTCTGAATATTACAGATATCTTGGAGTTGAGGAAATTAATGACAGAATTTGTCAGGAAAGAAAGGCAGGCCGTAAAGCTATTAAATTCTATTGGGTAGAGGAGCTTTCTAAGAACAGGAAACATATACAGCACACTCCCTCTAATCCACAAACCTATAATCTGCAAATGCCTATAACACACCATACATTTTACATGTAAACAAATCATTTTACATTTCAATTTTTCTACACAGACTCTGAAAGACTGACGAAACTTTCACTTTCGTGAAAATAAAAAGACCTGAAAAAGAGGTCCACTGAAATATTAGCATACCTGCCAACCTCCTTAAGCCAAAAGCAGGAAGACTCAGGTTGAAAAAACAGAAGATTTTACAAAAAATCAGAAGATAATTTTTAAAAATAAGAAGTAATAACAGAAGTCTGTTTTCCCCAGTGTATCATCATTTCTCATTTTTTTTTTTTTATGTATATCAGTAATGTATAGAAATAAAAACAAAATTAAATAGCAATAGAAAAGAGCTTATGTGAATTTTTTATATAAAATGAAAATAGATGCAGTATTTTCACAAGAATAAAAACAATTAAATAAATGGAAAATTGACTTCATTTTTAACCAAAGTATGTTGAAAAATAAATAGATAAAGAATTTTTTTAGCTGATTCAAAGTAGCTTTTTTAGCTTTTACTAATGGTTCATTAGAAAAATTATTTTCCAGCTTTAGAGTTCAACACTAACAAATTTCCTAATGATGAATCACTGAGAGAGGAGCGAAATGACGTTGTCTTTTTTTTTCTTTTAACCATTGAGAAAAGAATTGCTCATAAACACTTTGACCTCACTCATACAAGAGCATTGTGCTGTTAGCCATCGAAATGATTACCTTAATAAATTGTTTTGAAATAGATTTATTAATTTACATTTTTTTTTTCATAGTTTGAAACAATTAAATATATTGACTAAAAATTAAAAAAAAAACAGAAGATTTTATCTTCTGGCAGAAGACCGGAAGATAGCTTAAAAAAACAGAAGTCTTCTGTCAAAACCAGAAGAGTTGGCAAGTATGTATTAGCCTATTTATATGAGTCACTAGAATAATCATTTGTGGAAATTCACTCTTTGTACTGATACATGGAAGGGCATGGGACTAGATTTTCATTCAGCATAATTTTGCATTACTTTAGAGAAATATCTGTTATGGGCTGAAACAAATTGGTCAATACAATTAAATATTAGGTTGAAACGAAAGTTTCCCGCCACCGCAAACATCGGAAGCACACAGTTCGCGTTAGCGTATTTGCTCATATTTTGTCAAATGATTTTTGGCATTTGAAAGAAAGAGACTTGCTTTATGACACTGTGTTGTGAAATCTGTAAAAAATATAGTTATCATTAAGAACAAGGTGTCTCAAATGGAACTATCACTCTAGAGGATTAGAACCATCATTGACTTCCAGTTCTGTTTCAAAAAGTCAGCTACAGAATATCAACGAATTATGAGTACATCTTTAAGTACTAGTGTTGTATCATGTGACACGGTACAGGTTTGGTACCGAAAGTTCAAAAACAGGTATCTAAGGAGTTAGAAGTTAGTTTTTCAGGCAGATAGGGCAGAAAACTTTCGTTACAACCTGATACTTTTAATAATCACACATAAATAAACTAATATCTCCACGCACAAAAGAATACCTATCAGTAAGCTACTAGACAAAATTGCCAAGTACAATTTCAAATGTTATTAAATAACTAAAACATACAGTGTTTAAATTGAAAAAAAATAATTTATATTATTTTTCATATATTATTACAAAATAATTATTACGACCAGTTTGGTTTCAGTTCTGTCTAATTATATGTGTACTGTTGCCAATACTTTTTAGTAAAATACACATTTTTTCCCCCATGTTAATCAAATGACCTATAAGCTGCAAATTTCTATAATCAGCACAACCCTTAGTCCCAACCTGTGCGGATTAGAGGGAGTGTCCTGTATACAATTCTAATGCGAAAAGAATATTGTTTATGAAGCAGAAGGATGGCGAATAATGGATGTCAAGAAAACGAAACTAGCAGCAGTGGGAAAAGATGCTCTAATAAGAAATGAAAGAATCCACGAAATGATGAAAATGAAGAGAACAATTTTAGATGATCTGCAGAAAAAGCAATTAATTTGGTATGGTTACGTTAAAAGAATGGATGAAGAGAGACTATCTAAAATTGCATTTTATTACGGATCAAACAAAAATTGGAAAAGAGGGAGACTTTAGAAGAAATGGGTAGATGCAGAGCCTAATTATGACCAACAGGGGCCCCGGGCATTGATGAATTTGGGGGCCACCATCTATGAAATTTGTTTTATTTTTCATAAAATTTTGATATAAAAAAGAATATTTCAGAACAACATTTGATATTGGGGGCCCTTTCGAGCCGGGGGACCTGGGCAAAGTCCCGATTTGCCCATGAGATAAGGCTCTGGGTAGATTTGCAGGAGGAATGGACTATGGACAGGAAGAAGTGGAGTAGTTTAGTATAGATTCATTAGAAGGCACAACACATGATGCCAAGAACCAAGTTTACATACATATATGTGTGTGTGTGTGTGTATATAAGCTTTTCTTATATAATTTTAGATGTTTCGATTAGGTTGTTCGATGGCTATGCAGCAGTCCAGTCAACTTCTACGGCTCCTCCTGGGCAAATACTGTTCCAGTGACAAAGCTTTATTTTCAAAATTCTTAAATATCTCAAAAGCAATTGCTTTTTCTAGAAATTATCTGAATGTTTGCCACCCAGGTCGATTTTTCATTCTCTGATGATTTGGCAATAAATGCACACCCGTAATAGGTGTTCATCTTATTATGGCTGCCATAAAACAGTTCTCCGTATATTTTTATACATAATCCTTTGCAGATGGGTGTCTTTAGTAATGAAGAATATTTCAAGCCAATATTTCCAAGCAAATTATTTCACTGTAATGAAAAATTATTCTCTTTGTAAAACTGAAGGCTTTGTCAATTTGAGGCCAACTATAGAAGATATTGCAAAGTTGGATTCAATTTTTCAAACATGTTTTGGCACCAATCCTGGTGACTTTTAAATATACTGTTGCTGTTTGCAAACCTGAAAAGCTTGTCCCAAACTTACACCATCACTCATAAGCTGTGGTGCAGAGTATTTGGGTGCTGCTGGGTTCAAGGATCTGCAGGAAAAACTATGTGGGTGCAGAGCACTCAGAAAGTTTCAAGAAACAGTTTTAGCTACTTAAGAAAACAAAAACCTATTGAAAATTCAGAAAAAATTGGACAGTTTTATTCAAAAAAATGGATCATTTATGAAATGATTTGATTTATTTTATTGCTGCTTGTCACAACAAACTTGAATAAAATCAATTACACATGAAAAAATGAATCATGAATGTTAAAAAAATCTCTTTCGTGTAGAATATGAAATTCATTCTACCTTGGTTTTATCCTTATGGGTGCTCCGTCAGAGAATTTATGGGTGCCCATTGTTTGTACAAATTCTAAAACAAAGTTCTACTGACTTGTCTGTCATATATGTGGGTGCTTGCTGAGAGTACAACTGAGGGAAAAAATTGATCCGTTACATCATTTTAAGCTGATTAAATTGATCTAAGGGCTTGAGAAATTATCAAATAGAAGAGTTTTTAATTTTAAAAAAATGTCCAAGCATTCTGCCCCTACCCTCCAAAAACATAGTTCGCCTAGAGCACCCAGGAAAATTTTGCAAAGTAATAGCCTCAGCTCACGACAGAGCAAGTAGAATAAAGAAAAGCTTCAAAAATAAACATCAAAAGACTCGTTGCAGATTCAGAGCGTAATTTCAACAGTAAGATGATAATATTTGTTAATCTTAATAAATTTGAACCCGAATTGTACAGGGATGGATGCAAAGACATTTTCCACTGACAAACATTCATCTTTAAAAACGCGAGCACTCACGTAAAGGGATCCCTGGCGTCTCATGGGCGATATGTGCGAGAACTCTTCAGCACAGTCAAAAGTGTCCTCGTCATCGTCTTCGGGCAAGGCACTACTGGAGTCGGAGCTTACGGAGGAGCGCTTCTCCCTCAGCTTTTCGATCTGCTTTCGGGGATCCAGGTTCCTCAGGGAACGACTGCGAGACGGCAACTTTTGAAGTTTGTGTCCTGGAAGGAAAAAACAACAATAACTTTTAAAAGAGTCACTAGAAATATGATGTGTATGGAAAAATAATGATGAATACAGTGGAAACTGCCTCATGTGACCAGCTGGAAGGATAGCAAAATTGGCCACCTTACAAAGGGGCCCAAAGTGTGCTGATTCTAACATTAAATTTTAGAAAATTAGTCACTACAGGCATGAGGTGCTTTCAACAAGGTGGTCACTTTCACAGGTTCCCATATATTTAATATTCCTTGTCCCTATGTAATTAATCTTCTTTGCTTTGCACTTTTAAGAAACAAAATCTACCTCACAGTCTTGGCCACAGACATATATATAAGGGGGGGGGGGGGGTAAGGGTGGATACTGGACACCCTCCTTCTACACGCAAATGCTTATTATAATCAAATTTTGAATTTATCACTGAAAATAGTAAATGGTAAAAAAATTTACGACCCATGAAAATTTTGCATTTAATTACTGAAAATAGTACTTGGTTAAAAAAAAAAGAATCAAATTTTATATAAATTTTAAAAAGAAAAACATTAATTTTGTAAATTTTACAAATCAGCATGTAACAAGCACAATTTACTATAATGAATTTAAAAATATTTAGTGCTATTAGAAAATTTTAACAGATATTTATAGTAAAACTCACTGCCAGTCAAATTTTATACTAAGAATGGACACCCTTCCCCCTTATACGGACCCCTGCTCATGAGAAAGCTGTAGCTGTGCCCGTGGTCTTGGTACACAAATTTAAAAAACCTAACTGCACCAGACTCAAAAAAATTTAGCATGATTCTTTATAAGTTGCACTACAAACCAGAAATTAAAAAAAAAAAAAACAGTGCATTTTATGAAACTTTCAAAAAAAAATTCTTAAACATAGATTGGCACAGAAATTTTTTTCAGGGATTGACACATTCTGTAAAATAACAGACCTAAAGAAAATATGATTGGACAATGTTTCAAAATGATCTAAAAAGCACAAGTATAACCAATTGGAAAAAGAAAACGTATAACACAGCTGTCTGGAAAGGGACCGTGAGACAGGCTAAGACCCAGCTGAGCCAAAGCCACCTACAGCAGTGAATCAAGCCTAAAGCATAAATCCGTGACGTCACAGCCTGGGTCCCCGGTGGTCTGATCAGCTTTGCTACGATGAAGCTGTTCTGCTTGCTTTTGTGAGTTTATCTTGGGAACAACTTTGAAATTCTATCCCTTTCACAAGGTGAAAAAATTTGCTTGATAGAAAATATATATATTTTATATCGAAATAAACGTGAAAAATAATATCTATATACATTTTAAAAACAATAAATTAAGAATACAAGAAAAAATAGAGAATATTAAGAATATTCATACATACTTTGTGTATCCAATTGTTAATATAAAACGAAAATTCAAACTTCTTATCCCCAAAGAATTTTGAGTTAGTCAAATTATATGCATTACAAGTAATTCACAGAATACACCTAAAACTTGTAACATTAAGCAATGCATTATGGGGTGAAGACAAGACACCTAGTAATCATTATATTTGCTTGGTAACCATTACATATTAGTTATAATTTGTAATAAAACTTTAAATTAATGAAATGGAACTTAATATTAGCCATGATATTTTAACAACGATTTGATACAATATTCAACGACCTAAGAGAACAACTATCATCAAATTAACGATTCTGAATCAGGGAAGTTTGTTTTATCCAAGTTGCACTATTATTTATATGTATATAAACATCTATTATACTATATACAGTAGAGAGCCAGAAATCCGCACAGCTTGGGACCATGGCTTGTGTGGATTTTAGGATTTTGCAGATTTCAGGCCATAAAAGATAAATCATTACATTTCTAATTTTAAAAAAGTAGAATACAATTACAATGAAATAAAAACAGACAAAATTATTTCACTTATATTTTCCCATTAAATACAAAAACATAGGAGAAAAAAGAAAAAAATTGCATGAAGACTAGTGAAGCAAATGGTTTCAAAATTTCCTTTTTCTAATTTTGAAAGCATGTTCTATGGTGATTTATTTTAAAATATTATTTTTTTTTTTACTTTCAGTTTTTTTCCCTTTCTTTTCTTTATTAATTTTTTCAAATTGCATATTATCATTAATTCTTGTTTTGTTACAGAACTTTGCTGTTCTAAAAATTGAAGGTATTCTTCTCCTAACTTTAAACTTTAATTAAATAGATTTTATTATTACCCAAGTTTTCATCAGCAGAATCATATTTATCTGGATTCAAGACACTTTTGAACAATTTCCAATTTCATTATTTACATCAGAGAAGGTGTGCGAATTTTGGACGTTTGCAGATTTTAGGTTGGCGGATTTTTGGCTCTCAACTGTACTCATTGTTCTGCTTGAATTTGATTAATGTCCTTAAACTGCTGTTAAGCAATAATTTATAGTTAAATTATTTTTCATTCTTCTGTAAAAGAACGACAGATGCTGAATGACATACACTAATTTTGTTTCATTCTTGAAATATATTTATGCTCCAAAATACACTCTAAACAATGTCTGTCTATAAAGCATAATTATTGAAAATATTGAGTGCCCTAGAAAAATAACTATCCATGCTGTATGGATAATTTTCAATGGGGTATATGTTTAAGTATACAGAAATAACATATATAAATTTTATTGCAATCAGTACATCTTTATACATGGAAGTCAGAGTGCAGACAATGAACACACAGGCAAACCAAAATTATCAGGTTGTAACGAAAGTTTTCCGCCATATCTGCCTGAAAAACTAACTTCTAACTCCTTAGATAACTGATTTTGAACATTCGGTACCCAACCTGCACAGTGTCACGTGATACAACAATAGTACTTAAAGCTGTACTCATAATTTGTTGATATTCTGTAGCTGACTTTTTGCAACACAAATGGAAGTCAATGATGGTTCTAATCCTCTAGAGTGATAGTTCCATTTGGGACACCTTATACTTAATGATAACTATATTTTTTTACAGATTTCATAACACAGTGTTATAAAGTAAGCCTCTTTCTTTCAAATGCCAAAAATCGTTGACAAAATATGAGCCAATACGCCAACGCGAACTGTGTGCTGACGATGTTTGCGGTTGCAGGAAACTTTCGTTACAACCTAATACTTTCTTGCCAACCCAAAATCATAAGTTTAACATTACACTTTTCATACTATACAAATGCAACATTAATTTCAAATACTGAAAATTGCGAAGGATTTAGTCTAAATGTATATCAGGATACAGAGCTAAGTAAAATTTACAAGCATCAAAAATATGTGAATGAATGCGGTATCAAGCAATAAAAGCTCAAGCCAAACAAATTTGCTTACAGAAAACTGATACAAAATGTTTTGCTTTGTTAATAAGAAATTTTTTAGTTACTTCACATTGTTTAGGATAGCTGACAATCAACAGCTCTATAAATTTGAAAACCAGAGAACGATAAAGAAAATGTAAACAACACTGAACCGCCTATAAATGCAGAAAGCTTAATTTGCCGTTAATATAACAGATCATTCGTATAATCGAAACATTAATTCTGTTGACATTTGTTTTTAAGCATATCTGAAATAATTGAAGCTCTGAGTTCAAAATTAATGAGTTAATAACAAAGTAAATACATGATGCAAAGAGACTGACTTTATACATTTTAAAAGCTTCAACATTAGGGCTGATTTTGGAATTTTTCTTTAAAGCTTCAACAGAGCTTCAACATTAGGGTAAGTTCAGGACGAATCAGTTGCAGATTTACATGATTTTAATTTGCAGTATAATTTCATAAAGTTAGGGGTCGCAAACCGGGATACCAAATTTCGAAAATACCGGAATACCGGGCCAAATTTAGGTCTAATTAATACCGGTATTCATTTCACAAAAACCGGGATATTCGGTATTTTCGGTTTTAGTAAAATAAATAAAAAACAAATACAAATAGAAAAAGTTGCACGCCATTTCATTCAAATTACGCGGACACAAGTTCGTTCACCTTACGACAAGATTAGAATATTATTTGTTAATTAGAATATTATTTGATGATTAGTAAACCATACTAAGAGTTAATTTTATGTTTTATGAGAATTTATTAATTTTATGTTTCATGAGAATTTATTAATTTTATGTTTTATGAGAATTAATTAGAAGTGCATTTTTTTTGGTTCGTTTTTTTTATGTTGCGACTGTTGTGAGATGTTTAAGTTTGATAAACATTTTATTTTTAGAACTGATTCCTAGTAGGAATCCTACTTCCTAGTCAAACACTACATTTAATTAAAGTATTTGAACTAGTTAACCTAAGTTATTTTAATAAAGGAATAAACGGGCATTTAGTATTAGTAAATTATTGCTAAGAACTAACTGATGGATGACCAACATATCCAATAATAAACCTTGTGACAATGAATATTTTGTTTTATTTAGAAGATAAATTCATTTAGGTTAGGTACCTACTGACTATTCCTCCGCAAACTAACTTTATTATACTAAATTTGCTAACTTTAGCTTAATCCCAGAAATATCGAAAATACCGGATTATCAGTATTGGTCTGGAGCCAATACCGAAAATACCGGTTTTGCTTAAATCATTCGGTATTGCGACCCCCTACATAAAGCCCTTCATCAAGACACTGTAATACTATAATCAAGCTAAAACACTGCTGAATATAATTATATGGTTTAGTTAGCGAATTAAAGAATGACAATTAACAAAGCGAAGCAAACAGTGAATGCAAAGCAAAACAAACGAGGAAGGGACCCGGGTTGTGACGTCACATCGACTCGCGGAAGGAGCATTTCGGCTTGTAGTCATTCTCTAGGAGGCTTTGGCTGAGCTGTCAAGTCAAAGAAGATTTATCTCAATATCAACTGACTCACCCACGCTGAGCGCAAGGTTTTTGATGGAGTGGTGTTTCTTCTTCTTGAAGCTGAGGTCGTTGAGGCTCTGCGTGTCGCTGCAGTGGCGTACCACGAAGGCAACCTTCACCTCCAGTTCACCCCTGTTCTTCTCCTCACTCTTCTCCGATTTGCCCTTCAAGGTATACCACCTGCAAAAGGGAAAGAATTTATTTTATTCTCAAAGAGAGGCACATACAGTAGGACCTGCTAAAGCAGGGTTTCCGCTATGGTCACATTTTTAGCAAAATGCGAAAATGAAACAAGACATTTTCACTATTTTGCTAAAGCCTTTGTTTTGATTAATAATAAAAACATATTTTATTTGTTATTTTCTTGATTCTTGAAATTTTTCGATAGGAAAACCGATAAGGTATTACAGGGTTCCCACACTTTTTGGCAGTATGAATTCCAGGAGTTTTTAAGGAGTTTTCCAGGAGAAAATATAATTTTTCCAGAAGTATACATAAATACCTTTTCTAACCAAGCATCATTGAAAACACATTTTCCACCTGGCATCTTTTAGGCAATTTGAAAAGGATGAAAATCTCAGGATGGTTTAAAATTTTACTACTGTCACATGCGTACAGATTATTTCCAACACACCGCCGTACACGGCGAGCTTTGTAAACATGTAACCTGTGTACCAAAGAAGAGATAAGAGCATACAGCTCATACACCAATCACGAGATACTTTTGTAGTGACACAAGAGCTAGCAGTTAGTGATAAATGAGTTTGAGACTGCCAAAGGGCTTGGTTCAGGAACAAAATTATTGGATATGAGGAGATATTGGATAAGGAAAGAATGTCTACAGCGAATTTCGCCATCATTGGAACTTTTTGCGATAAGCTTTCAGCCCATTGAAGTGATTGCAATCTTGTCTCTAAGTCCGTGGCAGGAACGTCAATAAACATGGCAGTGGATTATTACACTTGAAACACGTGTCGGAAAAAAAAATTCAGCAGAACGAATTTTTTTTTTTTTTTGTACTTTAAATTCTAGAAAGAAAACTAAAATAAATATTTCCAGGAGTCAGTACTAAAATTTCAGGAGTCTACAGAAAAATTAGGAAAATCCAGGAGTTTTCCAGGGCCCTTAATGTTTTAAATCGAAATCCAGGAGTTTTCAAGGATTTCCAGGAGGTGTATGAACCCTGAGTATAGTATTAGCTTGATATAATGCAGTTTTATAGAGTCAATAATATTTCTTGTAAAAGAATATAAATCACAACTAAGACATTTAATTGACTATAAATTTCAACACTATTCAGTATTCATTCAGCATGTATTATGTTGGGCTTGTACTGTCTTAAAATTAAACTTGTTTTCTCTTAATGATAAGTACAATTATTAATTTTCATTTCAATTTTTTAAAAATGTTTTTTGACTGCTGTGTATTACTTCTTTAAAGATATCCTTCTTACATTTTGATATTTAATTTACAAATGTCAATGAAATGCTATCGGAAATGCTATGTGAGCTTGTATTGACAGGCCTGTTGGTATTTTAGCATGAAAATGTCGGCATGATATCTAAATTCTTTAAAGGTATCACACCTACATTTAATATTTAATATACAAATGTAAATGAAAGGCGTCGAAAATGCTATGTGAACTTGTATTTACAGGTATTTTAGCATTTTGCTAAAGCTTTTTTTCTGATTTTAGCTTTTATGATGAACTCAGCTCAAACCCTGTGCTAAAGTGACCACCTATCTACTGTCACCCCGTTTGTAAGATTTCATTTTAAAATCATCCTTCGAACAGTACCAACCTTAGTAATAAGGTAACCAGTTTTAATCATTCTAAAGTAAAGCATTAAGTTCCCATTTTTGGTTAGTAGCCACAGGCTGGTAGACTTATAAACTTTTAATGGCCAGTCCTTTCAGGCATGCTGTCAAAGGATAGGGGGTTAATACCAACTCCCTAGACAAGACTGTGCAGCAACCTACAGTGAAATACGTTTAACACGAAAACGCTTAACATGAAAAATCAGTTAACACAAAATGACACAACGGTCTGGAATGCAAAATATGCAATTTAATGCATTTGTGTTCTTTTAACACGAAACAAAAATCATTTAACACAAAAAAAAAGGTTCTTTTTCATCTTCAGTGGCATGTTTGTGACAAGTCACTAGAACGTTTTTGTCGAAAATAAATTTTATTTAAATTCTGGGAAATTGTTTTTCTACCTTTTGTCATCCTAGAAGTATTAATAGCATCATCCACCAGGCCTCTTCCCCTCCCCCTTCCCCCTAACGAACAGAATTCTTATCTGTATCAAAGAATCGGCGATTGGTGGGAGTGCACTTTCTTTAGCATTGCAAGAATCAGCCGACTATGAGAGTGAGCCGACATTTAAGGCTGTTCTTCGAAAAAAAAGAACTCTGTTTTTAGTCTTGGTACACAAATTGAAATAAACTAATAGCACCATGGTCTCCAAAAAATTCCAGAGGGTTCTTCATTAGCTGTTTTACACACTGCGATAAGCGAAAACGCTGTGCTTTTGTGAAATTTTCAGAAAAAATTCTTAAACATGGATCTGAGCTGCAAGATTTTTCGAAGAGTGACACGCTTTGCGAAAATTTCCGATTTTTAAGAAATTTTTCTAAAAGTTTTGAAACTGATACAGATTGACCTGTCTTCGTAGTTTGTAATACAGCTTGTAAAGAGACAGTTTCAAAATTTTGAAGTGCCTGGCATAATTAGTTTATTTGTAATTATGTACCAAAATCACATGATTTTTTCGAATAACACCGTTAATGAAATATTTGGGAAAGTCTCAGAATTACTGGACTGCCCAACAATATCAATAAATGAATATGTTTCGTTCGATAATGATGTAACTACAGCACCGATTATGACAGAAAAAGAGATTTTGGATATTGTTCAAAATCCAAAAGATTCTGTTGATTCCGACGGCGAATCTGACAACGGATTCAACGATGCAGTTCCCGTCCCCTCTATTTGAGAAGTGCGAAAAATGATAAACAGTGTACGCAGTTATTTATATGTGCATTCTAATGGAGAAATGAATAAAACTACGGACGATCTTGAACAATTTGTGGACAATATGGCTCTGAAAAATACATTTCAGAAAAAGATAACTGATTTTTTTTCCCCAAAAATAATATTTTTTGTAATTGCTTTTCATCCCAATGAATGCAACCTACTTGTTGTTTAACAGGAAATCGATATAAAATATAAGAACATCGAAAATATGATGAGTTTTGTTCTTTTTTTTACGAATCTTTTAACACTAAGTTCTTTGAACATGAAAAAATATTTTGGTCCCTTCGGATTTGTGTTAAATGTTTCTCACTGTACTTATTTACAAAGACATTAATCAATCCATTATTTATTAGCAGAGACACAATATACACAGTGGAATATGACATCACCCTCATGCAACAAGCGGACTCTGGGATGGGTGGGGGCAAACACAGATAACAGATTTTCTAGTTACATGTCTATGGGAAAAGATACAGAATGTGGGTGTGCTTTTATGCATTTTTCTAGCTCTACTGCAGAATTTGGTTGGCAGCCAGGATTTTGTTAATCACCAGTTTTCCAAGTTTAATCGCTGACTGGCACGAGAATTTTAAGTTTTATTCCAAAGAGTAATCATATTAGGCAAGTTCCACTGTATGTATATACAATAATACACACAGTAAAACCCACTTAAAAGTTTTCCAAGGTGATGAAGGGCAAAAACTTCTTAAGCAGGAAAGCTTCTTAAATGGGAGACTTTTTTTTTAAAAAACAAACGAAGTAATTTCAGTATAAATATAGATAAAAACCTTTTGGCATTATTAAAATATTATACAAATAATATAAAGTATATAATTACTTATATAAATTATTTTGCACACTTAAAAAATTAGTTAATAAAATAAAACAATATAATTAACTATTCCATAGTAAATCTTTAAAAAAAATATATTTGCTTTAAGCATTATTGGAATCGGTTTTACAGAAACAAAAATCTGTTTACTTTTTTGTTTTCAATCGGCAATCTTTAATGGGTCTTTCGTTATTAAAAAAAAAATTTCTATATCTTCAAAGCATTTAATAAAACAACAAAAAGTTTCTAGTTCTATTACAGCATCTGGAAAACTAAGAATTTCTGCAACCTCTTATTCAGTTTCGCTCATTTCTTAATTTTCTGTAACCTCATGAACGTCATCCAATGTTAGCATTTCACTGGCCAATACAATCATTTACAGCCGTAAACATTGATTTTTACAAACACTAATAAGAAATTGAAGAAAGAAAAAAAAAAAAAAAAAGAAAGAAAGGCACATGTATAAACACACTGACAGTAAACTTAGAAGTAGAAACAAAACTTTTTAAGCGGGAAAGTGTTTAGAACAAAACTTTTTAAAAGGGTTGTTTTAACATTGTAAGAATAGGAAAACAATTGGGACCAGCAAATAAAAACTTTTTAAACGGGAAAATTTCTTAAGCGGGAACTTCTTAAACAGGTTTTTACTGTCCAGTGAAACCTCTCCGAACGGCCACCCCTCTAAATGGCCAATTTTTCATGGCACAGATTTTTTGGCTCATAGACTTAATGTTAAAATAACCTCTATTAACAGCCACCTGACCCCCTCTAAACAGCCACCGAGTGGGATGGCTCACCTCATTTTTCTGGAAATTCTACTCACTCCATGCTTTAATTTTGAGTGGAAAAACTCAAGGTCAGGTTTATGGTCAAATATAAGACACAGGAATAATTGGAATTGAATCTGTTATCTCTTTGTATTCTCCCTACACCCTTAAGATGGGGAATCCTTATAGCACCACCCATGGAAACTGAAGGAGGAACAGGACAATCAGGCGTTGAAGGTGTTCTACAAGTGAATTTTGTCCCTTTCAGGTGCTAATTTCGTCCCTGATGAGGAATTTCCTCATGTTTCTAATGGCGAGCAAGCTAAACTTTCAACACAAGCAACTTTAGGGAAAATCGATGAAAATTCCGAAGCGGTTACAAACAAATCGGTTTGAGATGTGCTTTTAAAAGTAAAAAACAAACTTGAAAAAATCTGGAGTGACTCCACTCGACTTTCCGAACACCTACGATTAAGATCATTACCAAGCATTTAAATAAATTTTAATCGATGAATAATTCAAATATATATACCAAATTTAAGCTCAATGGAATGTACCGTTTAAACGCTAGCACACTTTCAAGAATTTCTCCCCATAGGCCATAATGTAAAAAAAATCTTTGTCGTAGCCCTGTAGAAAAACTATAAGTCCTATACACACCAAAATCAATACCGGTCTTGCGATGGTGGTTTATAACATGTATACCCAATTTGAGCTCAATCGAATATACCATTTAAACGCTAGCGCACTTTCTAGAATTTCCCCCCATAGGCCATAATGTAAAAGAAATCTTTGTCATAGCCCTGTAGAAAAACTATAAGACCTATACACACCAAAATCAATACAGGTCTTGCGGCGGTAGTTTATAACATATATACACTTTTTGAGCTCAATCGGAAGTACCGTTTAAACGCTAGCGCATTTTCAAGAATTTCTCCCTATAGGCCATAATGTAAAAGAAATCTTTGTCGTAACCCTGTAGAAAAACTATAAGTCCTATACACACCCAAATCAATACCGGTCTTGCGACGGTGTTTTATAACATATATACCCAATTTGAGCTCAATCGCATGCCCCGTTCAGGAGCTATCGTGTTCACTCACATACACACATACACACACACACACACATACATACATACCAGGGTGAGTAGTCAAATTTCAATTGAAAAATCAAGCACTTTTAAGCACTTTATAAGCACACTTTTAAGAAAAATCAAGCACGTCATCATCAAATTTTTTAAGCAACAGATCAGTAGCGAAGCCAGGAATATTTGCAGGGGGTGGCTGAGAACTTAAAACTTAGAATGCAGTATAGCTTATAAAAATCAATAATATATATAAAGATATATTCTTTCTTTTTGAGGGGGGGTGCCCCCCCCCCCATTTTGGCCTAAAAAAGTTTGCATATAAAAATGAGTAAGAAAAGGAAGAAAATTTTTTAAAATCCTAAACCGAGTTTAAAATCTTTGAAGTTGGAAAAACACACTACAGAAAAAATAAATAAACTGGCTTGGGTCTTCATTTGAACCTCAAATTCCTGAAATCAAGAGGAACTTTCAAATACACTATCATAGGAATCTGAAAAAGCTTTTGAAATTATTCACGAATACGTAATTTTCTCCAAATCCTATGTTCACTCATTTCGGGGATTGCTGCAGCCCCATTAGCAACACTCTCGCTACACCCCTGCAACAGATGAAAACAATTTAAGCTTACTTCAGGGATCAGAGATCATCCTAGGATGAAAAAGGGGCAGGGTGCTAGTCCTTAAAAAAGGGCAATTTAAGCTTTCAAGGGCACGTCAGAATATAAAGAGGCACTATATGAATATATATATATATATATATATATATATACTCAAGAACGTATTTAGGGGGTTCCAGGACCCCCCCCCCCCCCGAAATTTTCATTTTTGTTACTAAAATGAAAATGATAGTCTTTTTGTGAAAAATTCAACCTTTTTTACCGTTTGGACCCCCCTCCCCTCCAAACTGTTTTCTGGATACGTGCCTGTATATACTAAGCAAATATTGCCATTTACTTTTTTAGAAAAAAGGTCAGCCAACAATACAATGCTTTTTCATATTAAATCTGCATTTATCGTATCTAAAGTTTTTTTTTTTTTTTAGGGGGGGGGGGGGTGAGGAGTCTACATATAAAATAATTGGCACTTAAAATTTTTCATGTATAGCTATATAGGCATAAAAAAATGGTTAACTTACAAGAGGAGGTGATTAGAATAGTGTTGACTCATAGAAAAAAAGGGTCGACAGGGGGGAAATTTCAGAAAGGGCACCCTGTTCTTTAAAAAGGCACTTTGGGGTTCCACGAGAATGTACAGGTAGCTAACATATATAGACACTGGTTTGAAACTATCTGATCCCCGAAACTTTAACATCTAGGGTTGTAATATGTGTTCTGACTACAATGCATAGTTAGATTTTTTCCAATTTGTCTTAGTTTTTTCCCCTGATCTTTTGGAGAAAATATCCTGTAGAAGTAAGTGTAAGCGAAATAGGAAAAAGGATTTGTTGATAATATTTTGCTCTAAGCATGACATAAATATGTGAATTAAATCTGTAGATAACTAGAAGTTTTTGATTTAAAAAAAAAAAGAAGTTTTAATAAAAGTAATATTGAATTTTCTGCTTAATTTTTTTTTTTTTTTTTTTTTGCTCGAAATTACATAACTTACATGTTTATTATTTATAAGAATTTGTTGAAGTAGGTTTCAGAAATTTTTAGCCAGACATGATTTGTTAGGCAGTAGGGAAAGGCAGAGGGACTGCTAATTTATGTTCTTCAATTTTATCACACTATCACTACTGGACCACAATTACTGGATCGCATTCATATAGGATGTTTTACCTATATTGGTACAAACTTTTAAACAGAAAAGGACTGTCAGTGTAAGTGGATTAGGATAGATGTGTTCAGCATATAATAAAAATAAAATTTAATAATATAAATCAGAATTTAAATTCTTTTGTTCACAATAATTATTGAATGAGTACCAAGTAAAGATTTTTGAAGTTACCATTATTACTATTAGACATTTAAAATTGGATCAAACAATTTAACTCATCCATCAATTGATAACTATAGAAATTGGGAAAATTGAATTCTGAACACAGAAGATTGCTAGAATAAATGACATTCATGCAAATTTTGTATTGCATCCAATGGTTGGAATGTACACCATATGAAATCAAATTACTGAAATATATTTGTTCTTCTCTTTCACTTCTAATTTAATGTTTGCTCATTCATAAAAGTGAATATAAGTTTTTTAAAAGCACTATTCTTTAAAATAAATAAAAATAATTACTACATGTAAGTTTTTTAGCAGGTATAAAATAAATATTTTTTTAACTCACAGAATTGTCCAAATGTGTGACATAAAGTTTATATTTTAAATAATTTATTTTTCATAGCTTTATTTTTAATTTTTTGTAGCATACTTAAAAAGTTCTCTTTAAAAACACTAAATTTTCGTTCTTCGACCTTGCTTTAATACTTTTAAAATAAAAAAAAAGTATTAAATATTTTGACTATCAAATGTTTTTAATCAGCTTAAAATAATAAAAATAATTAACATCCTGTTGTCAAAAGTACTCAAACAAATTACATATTAAAAAGACTTCCAGAATCATTTCGAATTTTTTTATTTTTTAGTTTTTAAAAACTGAAAATAAGCTTAAATTGATGACAGTTATTTTTATGAATAACTTAAGACACAATTTGTTTTCTTAAGACATTCTTTCCCAGAACTAGCTTTCTATTGCTTTTATTTATTTATTTTGCTTCATTCATTAAAATGTTGAGAACTTTTTAAAAATCGGAAGATACATAATATGAATAGTTAGAATACCAAATCTTGTCAATAGTCTGATTTACTAAATTCTGCAGTTACTCCACTTTAGTACAATTAAAACTGTTGCGTAATAAAGGGGGGTGGGGGGGTCCGCCCGGGCGGCAAGGTAAAAACAAAGATGGTGGCCGGCAGGACACCTAAAAATAATATGGTGGAGAACTAAAAGGCCGAAATGGAGGGCAGAATGCTGAAACTTAAAAAAGAATGGGCCGGCAAACTGAAGGACCGCACCGGAGCCAAAAGCCCTGGCGCTACACTGCAATAGCAAAAGATCATTATTATGCTCTTAATTTGGCAAAAGCATAATGTTTTTCAATTGCTGTATTCGCAAATCGCTCGATTTTCAGACCGATTTGAGTGGATAAAGCCACTGAACATAGTTGACGGCTGAAGTGTTGAAGTTCCCACGTTCGGGCCCCGGCCGCGCGACTGTCGGTCTGGAGTTTTGGTCGGTTTCATCCAGATGTAAAGTCAATACAAGTTAGAACTCCTTAAAAAGTCATCCAACCAAGCACCCCCCCCCCCGGGAGATATTGTCTAGGCTTGCCATAACAAACAAACAAATCCCGCAGAATTTTCGAATCGCAAAACGTCGTTTTGCTAAGGCATACTTTCTGTATTATCTGTAATAATATATGATTAGTAAATAACTGTTATACATTAAGAATAATATGTACTAAGAAAGCCGATTAAAAAGAGGAAATCGTTTAGGGGAGGAAATAAAAAATAAACTTGTTAGTGTGCAAAACTATTAAAAACATAGAGAAGAACAACAGCTGGCGACGAAAACTGGAATAATGATTGTTTGATAACTCGCAACTACATATTTGTCAAACGTAGCTACCGATATTTGAGGATTGACAGATGGAATCAGAAATATTTAGATAACTTTATAAAATTTTGAATTTCCCAACCGTATTTTCTTCCCCCAACTCCCAACTGAAATGCCCACGTAGACGTAGTTCTGCCCTGCGATCGGGCTTCTCACTTGAGTCAGCAAAAACAAAACACACTAGGGGCCTTTTCGGGTTACTCGCTCGCGCAAATGAAAACAGACAATGAAAAAGGCATTAACAGTATTACGATCTGAAAGAATAGAATATTTGAAAAAGGCATTTTAATAAATTACACTTGTGGGAAAGATCCGATTTCATAGACTGTTTCTGTGTTTATTGTACTCAATCGTATTTCTGTGAAGGGGCCGTTTTATTTAACGTATTTTCGTGATGGGCCGCAAATGGTATGTAGGAAAAAAAAAAGTAGTGATTGTTGACTAAGAATAATAAAAATTTAAAAGGAGGGAGGCAGAAAGAAGAGAAATTGGGCAGCTGGGCACTAAAAAGACGATAAAAGGGCCGCCGGGCGCTGCGCCCTGCCAAATCAATCTTGACTAAACACTAGAATCCGTGAAGGTGCTAACTAATGTCAACAAAGAGGAAAGAGATGCCGCAACGCAATAAATGTAAACAGAGGGGAGAGGATGGCGCCATGAATGAAATCAGGGCTAGAAGAGCGGCAGGCAGGGCGCTGTTTTTGGGTGGCAAAAGGGCGGCGATTTTTTTTGAAAGGGCAAGTAGGGCGGGATTTTTTGCTTTAAAGGGCGGGCAGGGCGCAGCGCCCTTCGAAAAACGCCTAGGATGAACACTGTCAGGGATGCTACAGGTAAAACCCCAGTTTGTCTCAACATCGTCTCAATCAAAATCCCTTTTTGTCTCAATTAAAATTTCTTTTTGTCTCAGTATGTCTCAACTGAAATTCGTTTTTTTCTTTCAAGTCAGTCTCTCTCAACTAATTTCATTTATTTTATCTCTCTCTACTTATCTCTAAAAGAAAATTTTTTAATCTGTTTCCCCCTTCAGCTTCTCCAAGCTCTTTTGCAATGGCCTGAATTTTTTGGGTGGCCACCTCATTTTTTAGTGGAACAAGCCTGAAATCATAAAATTGCAACTGCATTTTACACATGCTTGGTTTCAATGAAATTATCATTAAGATGCCAAATTTAAAAAGTCTTGCGTAAAATCGTAAAAATCGGTGGAAATGTAAAAAAACGGGAGTTTCACGTAAAATTGTAAAAATCGGTGAAAAAGTGCAAATTTCAAAATTACTAATATAATTTACGGAAGAAACGCCGAATCCACGATCTCTCCCC
The DNA here is from genome assembly GCA_038373885.1 of Cheiracanthium punctorium. Classification (NCBI taxonomy): domain Eukaryota; kingdom Metazoa; phylum Arthropoda; class Arachnida; order Araneae; family Cheiracanthiidae; genus Cheiracanthium; species Cheiracanthium punctorium. Next base: position 5,766 of record JAWZYV010014618.1, on the reverse strand, counting down.
CCCCCCCCCCTACCACTGAAAAAAAAAGCATCGACCTGGGATATATTTCGTGAGCGGGGGGAGAATAAATGGTGAAAATATCTCCTTTTATCCCCCTTCCCATATAATGTTTTTAAGTATTTACCGCTATTTTACGAAGCTTACGATTTCCATTTTCGAATTAATCAGTGTCCGATTTCATATAAAACATATCAATTTTTATATTCACAAAGGCGAATTTCTAGAAATAAATAAATAACTTGTAAAAAACTTCTTGCATTCGCTAAAAGTTCGGAAGCGAGCCGATGAGAAGGCTCCAGTCAAATGTAAACATTTTTTTTTTCCCCGTGGACGGCCAGCTGTTGATTATGTAGTGAGCGTGCTTCAGCAAATTGTTTGTTTTAAGCTTTGTATGTTTCTATTCATTTATTACTTTTGATATTTATAACATAGGGATTTATTTTAAAAGCACTCAGCGTTTCCCGAGCTTGCCAGTTACTCATAGTTGATTTTTTATCGTAATAATATCATAAGGCAGTGTTTATTCGGTAGAGTGCTCCTTCACAAGACGCAAAGCCACATGGCGAAAAAACATAAATAACTTATAGATAAACTTTTTTTTTTCTTTGGGGGAGGAGTAGAATGATTAAACTTGCATCAGGTGCAACAGACTAGTTTTGGTTGATATTCAGTATTTTAAGAACAACTAGGCCCGGACTGGCTCTTATGGCTGCAAGTGTGAGTCAGCATTACTATTGTCATGATCAACAGGGAACCACCTGCACCTGCTTTTAGGCACGCTCTTCCGGTTTCAAGAAGAATAAGCGATGGGATGGGAGGGAAAAAGTTGTTCTCGTTATCGGCGTAGTGTTTATAAAGGTTTCTGCCGGAAGCTGAGAAAAAAATAAGCACTTTCTTGCAAATTCAAGCACCTTAAGGGAATTTATGTAAAAAATAAGCACTTTCAAGAGTGCTTGAAAACAATTTTTAAAATCAAGCACCTTTTAAGCACTTTTCAAGGCGCTACGCACCCTGCATACATCTCGTAAAAATAGCATCAATGAATTCAGAAGACCCCAAAACGTGTCAATACACCAAAATCTCGAATTCGAATTTTTTCATGATTACAATACTTTCCTTACAAGGTACATGTTCGGAAAGTAAAAATGGTTATTTCAGAGAAAAGTAAAAACTTAAAACAGACACAAATTGCCCCCCCTTTTTTTTTTCAAAAAATGTAAGACAGCATTCAACAAAGTACTATTTTCTCTTTAGATAACTTTTAATTTAAACTTAAATTTAATTTTAAATAAGGGATATGTGTCAGACTTGTTTATATTATGCATTATAGCAATTATCTTATCATAGTCAATAAATCCCTTCAGAGCAGCCAAATATTCTCGGTACCATGGGGTGGCCGCTCAGAGAGGTTTCACGGTATATGCATTGAACATAGTACCTCCTCCTTTATAGAGTTGGTAAAAAAAAAAAATTTTCACCATGTGAAAGGTCTGTTGTAGCGCTCAACATCCTCCAGAGAGATGCATGTCTGACCTAGAAACTCGTCGATCCCAAGAGCATTGCGATGGTACACTGTCAAGCGGACATCAGAATCTCGCCCAATCAGGGTCCTGGAAAATCAAACACAAAAATTACCAAGCTGTTAAGGTGATATCTGCTACTCAAAGTGAAGCTGCTTAGCAAAAATCCCCTAGGCATCCTATGGGAAACACTCACAGCATCTGCTAACACTTTGTCTCTTGTTTCTTTTAAGACTTATGAATAGGGAATACAATCCCGCTTTGGCGGGATTACTATACCATGGCTATAATTTTCAGATTTATGTAAGGTATTGTTTTAATTATGAATTAGGATAAAGTATTACTTTTTCCTACTTTTCTCCATTAAAATTTATTTTTATTTGCAGGGATGAAATCGGCAAAAAAGCTGAAATCATACGAGAGCAAAAAATTTGTGCATGTGATATTTGTATAGAATTAATGTGAAAGAAATTTTAAGAAGAAAAACATTGGAACATGCTAAAAAATAAAAATATCACGCAATTAAATAATAACTACAATCAGGAATTCACAGAAAAAAGTAGAATTTTCAGAGAAAAAAGGCAAAAAAGTGAATTCCTCTTTATTCATAAAAAGCTGAAGAATTTCATTCCTGTATTTGAAAGAAATGTCAATCCCACGCTAGATTGCGGGATCCCGTGGGATTGACATTTCATTCAAATAAAAATTAATTTTAAAGAGGAGGTGGGAGGAAAGTGGGGAAAAGTAAGATTGTAGCACTATCAAGTCTAATACTTTATCTTAATTCATAATTACAACAACACCTTACATAAATATGAAAATTATAGCCATGATATCGTATTCCTGCAAAAGCGGCATTGCATTCCTACTTGCATGGACGCCACCAGAATATTTCCCGGAGGGACAAAGACTACTTAAAAGTATGGTTACCATGTTGAACAAAAAAGCAAGGAAAAACAGGGGAGGGGGGTAAGTGCCCCCCTTGCCCTATGCTGCCGACGCCCATGCCTACTTATAAAGCTTTTGCAGAGCAATTTCACTCATGTCAACCTTAAACATCACCTGACATTACAGCATATGCATATTACCTTTTAAATAAAAGACAAGGTGTAACAATTCTGGATTGTGCCACTCCAAAACTTTTACAGGGTGGCTATAGAAATTGAGAAAAAAGTTCCCTGATTTTTCCCGGATTTCCCTGACTATCTTTATCAAATTTCCAGAACTAATTATATACATACCATAATCTTTCGTGTAAATCACCATTGTGTATCATGCACCAACAGGTGAATGCTTCATATAGGGAAATAAATAATAGAAAACCACAAAAATGCTTAATATTAATAAAATTGTAGTTCAGTTTTATAAATCCAAACATAAAATTTAGTTGAACAGTAAACGACAATATGTAGCAGAAAGTTTCCTCGTTTTATAAGTGTTCAATTTTAAGCGTAAGGATGACTGACTGATCAAAATAAAATGGCCACCTAATCAACTTATTTTATTTCAATCAATGTAGCGTTTCAAATTTAAAAAAATATGTAAAAAGGCTTAAAAATGAACACTATCTATTAAAAAAAAAATTATCTTGCAGGGGAGCTTAGCTGGCATCACGCAAATGTCCCATCACTTTAAAAAACACAATGGCGCAGTATAAGACTAAATCATGTTTTACCATTCATTTTACCTATGACTTTATTCAGGAAGCAATTCACATGCCGATATGATTCGCATATCCGGTTTCTTGTATGATCCACATCTTAGAACGAGTCCGAATACATGAGCTTTTTCGGATTCGTATAGTGACAGTGCCTACATCACCGAGTCTCGGATTCATATTTCTATGTTCTCGTGTAATTTGTATTCTGGTTTCGGATTTGTAAAATGTCTGTATTTGTGCATCAGTTGAGTATCGTGTGATCCAGAACGGAGCCGCACATCAGATTGACAATTAAAAATGATCTAAGTTCACTAGGCAAAAACGAAAGTTCCCTGAATTTTAAATATTTTTGCAAAATTCCCTGATATTTCCATGATTTTTCCAGATTGATAAAGTACCCTGTTTTTTCCATGATTTCCCTGATCTGTCGACACTGTTTATTGGACCCTGTTTATTGGGAAAAAAAAAAAAAAGAAATTTATGCTTAAAGGACATAATAAAATACACATTATTGGTTGGCTTTAAATTTTGGAAAATCAGAATATCATTTCAAATGCCTTAATTTGATAGAATTATACAATGCAGCTTCTTAATGCCACCCGGCGGACAAAAATTTCTAGGGAGATCACTGAATAAATGTTAAGTATTTCAGGGTTCATACTCATTTTTCAAAATGAAATTCCCCGAGTTTTCCCAGGTGATTTTTCAAGAATTTCCAGGATATCGCAAAAAAATAAACATAAGATAAAGACTAAATACTTTTTATTTATATGCCCCATTCTAAGATAATGAAATTATGATAGCACTATTATCATCAAAATTATACTCCCCCTCAATTGTCGCATAATCAATGGATTACATTTATATCAAACATGGTTTTAAATTCAATTTCACCTATAAAATATCAGAAATTATGCAACAGCTTTACAGAAGTAAAAAATCTGATGTGTCCAACACATGACTTCCTTGCACGTCCATTAGATCAAAAATATTTTCGACGCACTTCCTCTAAATTTATTTGTTAGAAAGAGATAAAATATCAATAATAGTAAGGTTTAGCAATTTCTAGCCAAATATTTCGATATCGCCAAGCTGAGTTCAATTTGAAAGATTTCCTTCTGACACTTTATTTGGCGATATTTCACCAAAAGCCGACAAACTTGAGATAGTCAGCGAGATTTTGGGGATAGCCAAAGTAGTCAGTGAGCACAGACCTTCAATAAATTGAATGCATCTATACACCTCAATGTATTCAAAGTCATTTGGCTCACCATGTAAATAAATTCTCAGTCGAATGCTGTCAAAAAAGATATTGAAAACAGTTAGATATTACAATAGTTCTAAATACAAAGTTAAAAAATCTACGGGTTAAAGTTTTAGAGTTATACAAAATAGGAAATAATTTTTGGCACCAAATTTGGCGATATTTCGGCGAAACTCGTCAATGTCGACGACATTTGGCGAGATTTTAAGCATAAACCAAACAATGACAGATTATCGCCAAATTTGGCGACATTTCGCCAAAACTCGCCAAGAACGATGACAAATGGCGATACTTTGGGCATGGACGAAATGACTGACTATCGCCAAATTTGGCGATATTTCGCCAAAACTCGCCAAGGTCGAGGACAGACGGCGAGATTTTGGGCATGTACCAAACAATGACTGTCTACAGTTGTATTATAATGAAGATGTCCATAGACATTAAGGTACTGAAATTCTTTTCGGTGGTCCTGTAAATAAACTCTCCAGTAGATTGGAACCAAAAATCGAGATGCACAACTAGATGTTACAACATTCTTATATATGAAATTTCATAATAGTTTTTGAGATTTGAGAGTTAAATATGCACACACGTACACCAAAAGTCGCCAAGCTTGGCGACTTTTGGCATAGTTCTTGAGGGAGGCACGTGACCGTGGTCGGACCATTACCTAACTTATGTGGTAGGACGGTATTGTGCTTGAAATGGATGAATGCCCCTAAAATTGCTATTGACCGTAATTTATTGGAAATCTTTTGAGTGTTCCTGTAGCAGAACTATAAATGATAAAGACACTTTTTTTAATAGAGAAATTCATTTTCTAACTCTTTACAGCATATATCACTTCTGAGTCGTTTGAAATAGCCCAATACCTCTAAAAAACGCTTTCATGAATTTCGGCCCATAGAGCGTAATGTATTTCGAATCTTTTGGGCGGTCCTGTAGATAAACTATTCAGTCGAATGGAACCGAAAGGGGAGGTGCACAACTAGATGTTACAACAATCCTAAATATAAAGTTTCAACATTCAACGCCTAACAGTTTTTGAGATATGCGAGTTTAATGAATTTCGGCCCATTGAGTGTAATGTATTTCGAATGTTTTGGGCAGTCCTGTAGATAAACTATCCAGTCGAACGGAACCAAAAGGGGAGGTGCACAACTAGATGTTACAACTATCCAAAATATGAAATTTCGACATTCTACGCCTAATAGCTTTTGAGTTAGGCGAGTTTAATGAATTTGAGCCCATAGAGCGTAATGTATTTCGAATCTTTTGGGCGGTCCTGTACATAAACTATCCATTCGATTGCCACCAAAAGG
>JAWZYV010014617.1:600000-899522 GCA_038373885.1 Cheiracanthium punctorium | reverse complement strand
TGCGGAAGTCACGGTTATCGGGCTTTGAAGGGAAAATTGTGATTCCAATTTGTTTAAAATAGTTTTTCTAAATTAGTCAGTTTAACTTTTTTCACAAATAAAATAATTTGCTCTGCATGGAACAAGTATATAAGAGGGGTAGTTCATGGCAAAACTAAATCTTTCGGGTGTGAAAAGTTCCCACACGTTTTTAGAATAAAATGCAGTTCTGATTTCGGTTTATAATAAAAATTGAATATGAAGTTAGTTATTTTTGGTTGGCAAATATTACATACATTGATTGTAGACTTTTTTTTTTCTAGCGCCCGTTGTGATTGCTCCACAACGGGTTTTATCTTTTAGAAAGCAGATATTTAAAGCAAAGTATTACTAACTAGCAGTTGTGTTTGAATGTCCCCGTGCAATACCAGCGACTGCGCCCAATCTGATTCGTTCCGGATTCTCTGCGCTTGCATTTTTTTTTTTCTTTTTAAGGCGAAATCTAGGAGACAAATTAAAACAACGCTATAAAAAAAATCTAGGTACTTTCCTTGGAAATAGAGGATAGTTGAGGTGTCCTAGAATTCCAAGGAACGTTCATAAAAATACCAGGAACTTATACTGAATAACTCAGGAAGGTTCCACTGAATTATATATTGTTCAGTAAAGTTCTTGGTACTTGCATGTAACTCTCCTTGGAATTTAGGGCTCCTCAGTTGCCTATTATTTTCAAGGAACATTCCTGAACTTTTTTACAGTTCTGGTCATTTTTAAGTGAATCGTGAGAGCGCAATATTCGGTTAAGGGACGGGTTAAATAAAAAATGTAAAGTTTTCAGATGGAAATGTTCACTTTCTGTTCGGTATTTGTGAGTCTCTTTTCCCATTATTTCCAAGGAATGTTCCTTGAGATTTTTTACACTGAAATAAGGAATGAAAGCATTAATTACTTATAAATTGAAATTATTAGTTATTAAAATATTATATTGTACTGTGCGTTTTAAGGCAAACCTGCATGAGGAGTATCTGTCTAGGATGAGGGTCGTCTTAGTCGAAGGATTTTCTAAGGAGTTCTAACACGTATTCACGTTACATCTCGAGAAAATCCACCAAAACTCCAGACCGTTAGATCGACGGTCACGTGATTGGGGGCCCAAACACGGGACCTTCACACTCCAGCCATTCTGAGTGCCTTATCTACTCGGCCATGGTGGAACTACTAAAGTATCAATTTAGATTATGATCCAATGCTGTGAAGAGGGAAGAGACAAAGAAAATATTGTCCAAGAGCGCTTTCTGCAATAGTAGCAATCCTAGAACTATGAACAAAGTTCCTGTCTTTTGAACAGAAATTTATATGTAATATATATTTTCTTTTTGAGAACCAAATTTTGAGGCCCCTTAGATTTGCGAGGCCCGAGGCGCACGCCTCAGGCGTCTATTGGGAAATCCGCCACTGCGTACTGGCCGTCACTGCCCGTAAATTTTGTCCAGCTGATTGTTCGACGAAGTTCTAGAAGCAATGAAGTTCGAGTTCCATCCTGTCAAATGGACTTTTTACTAGAACTTTCTACACATACTGGCTTTTAGAGCAACGAACCCAAGAATGTAGCAGAGTTTTCTGCAACACTAGTTTGTTCACGTGATTGCAAAAAATAATTCTTATATTAAATTACGGCCTATGGACGCAAATCGTTTAAAATGAGCTAGTGTCTAAATGGAGCATTCGAAGAAGTTCAAATTGGGTATGTATATTGTAGGTCATTGTCACACAACATGCATAGATATTGCTGTATAGTTTTTTGACAGGGCAACAAATTGGTGTTCTTTTACATTATGGTCCATGTACAGAAATTCCTGAAAGTGCGCTAGTGTCTAGGCTGCATTCGATTGAGCTCAAATTGGGTATGTATAGTACGACGGTCTCTTGATCTGCATAGATTTTTGTATGATTGGAGATAATAGTTGGTTCAGACTTGCAAGAGGTAATTCTTATATATTACGGCCTATGGACGCAAATAATTTAAAGTGAGCTAGTGTCTAATTGGTGCATTCGATTGACATTCAATTAGGTACGCATGTTATAGGTCACTGTCTTACATACTGCTTAAATTTTAGCGAGTTTACGCCGTACAGTGTTTTGCAGAGCTACAAAAAGTATTCTTATATATTGCGGCCTGTACACTCAAATCATTTTAAGTGTTCTAGTGCCTGAACACTAGATCTGATTGAGTTGAATGAAATTTATTTAAACGCTTGGTATCAAGTGTTCGGAAAGTCGAGTGGAGTCACTCCAGATTTTTATTATTATACATGGAAATAAATTTGTTTTGTGATGCATGTGAGGATGGTATATAACTGGATGATGGGCGCTTTTTTTTCTTTTTTTGCGTTGTATTGTAGGGATAAGACTTAATTTTATTGGGAGGGCTTCCCTAAAAAGATTTTTGTATCCCCTAAATAAGGTAGGTTATCTATCGCTACAATAATAAATGGAAATCTTTGGGTAACTATACCTCCTCTTCCGTATAAATATCTGTTTAAAACCTCCAGATAAGCTCCCTGATGGGGTAAAAGTGCAAAATTTTCAAGTTTTGTCTTTGTCAAGCATAAAATAAAAATTTTCTTTGGGGAAATTGGGAGTTAAATTAAAGTAGGGGGGAACTATTACTTTTATTTTAGTACGTTGTTTTCTTTCAATTTTACTAATATTAAAATAAATGTATTTTGAACTTGAAATCACATTTTTTTCTGGCCAAGTTTATTTTTCAAAGCAAACCAAGCTTAGATTTTAAAACAGTTATTTATGTAAGCTTCAGAAAGTTATATCATTTTTACGCCACTCCTTCAAATAATTACAAAGTAATATTTCTTTTATGCCATTCAAAGTTTTATTGTAAAATTTTTATTTTTAATAACACTTTATAAAGTCCCCTTAAAAATGAAAATTTATTCCATCTCTAATTTATCACAGTATTCTGATATTTATTTAAATCTGAATTTCTTTGACAAGTTAATCCATAATTAGAGTCAGTGGCGTACTTAAGAAGTGTTCCGGGGAGGGCCGGACCCCTCCCGAAATTGTAAAACAATCATTAAAAAACTGCCAGTTTAAAAAATTAATATTAACGCCATTAACAATGAGATTTTAAATAAACCGCAACTTTGGAACGTTATAAGCGAATCAATATGCGCCACTGTGTGTGTGTGTGTGTGTGTGTATGTGATTTTAGTATTATAATACTACTCTCATTCACTGGATTGAAAACTATTTCTTTACCGCTGGACTTTTGCTCTGACCATGTAGCTGGAGGTCACAGGTCAAGATTTCCCAACGCCTGCAGGGGGCACGACACAAGAGCTTTCCTAGAGGAATTTTTCGGGGGGGGGGAGGAAAGATCTGCTTCAAACGGCACGGGACTCTGAAAAAGAAATCCTGTCTTTCGAAAGACTGATAACACAGAAGTAATTTTTACAGGATCCCTCACTCCGGTGGGGAGAGCATGAGGGAGAAGTCGGGACTGTCAAAAAGTAGGGTCAAGAGGTCTATTCGGCAAAACGAAGACTACACGAAAACGGTTTGAGAAAGTTAGATTTTGATAATTTTCATTTCTTTTCACATCCAGGTATGTCAGCGTCAGTCGATTTAATCGCAAAGCGATTCGTATGGCCTGGCATGCATAAAGATATCAAATCTATGGTTCGTAGCTGTGTTAATTGCCCAAGATCCAAAATAACACAGCATACTCAGTCCCCCGTTGGTACATTTGCCCTGCCCGATGCTCGTTTCGTCCACATACATTTAGACTTCATTGGTCCCTTACCCCCCTCTGAAGGTTATCAATATTGCATGACCTTTATTGATAGATATACCAGATGGCCTGAAATCATTCCAACACCTGATACGACTGCGGAAACAACCGCTCGTGCATTAATGCATGATTGGATCTCCAGATTTGGATGCCCAGTCACTATCACAACCGATCAAGGGAAAAATTTTGCATCCAGACTATTCCAGGAACTTACGCGCATAATAGGCTGCAACCGGATTCGAACCACAGGATACCATCCTAATTCTAACGGAATTTTAGAACGCTTTCATACATCTTTAAAAGAGGCTCTTAAAGTACACAATCATACTAAATGGACTGAAACACTTCCAATTGTCCTACTGGGTTTGCTCTCAGCTCTTAAAAATGGCATTAACGCCACTCCTGCACAGTTAGTGCAGGTGCACCTTTAAGATTACCCTCCGACTTAATGTCAGACAAAGCATCACTTGACTGAAAAATTGACCCCAATCGTGTTTCCAAGTTAGTACAAACAATGAGAACATTGGATCCCATTGTCACTTCTCTACACGGCACTTCCAATGTATTTGTAAGTACCTCTTTGTCAAATTGTTCCCACATATTTTTGAGGTCAGACAAAGTCAATCCTCCGTTAACACCGCCATATACTGGTCCTCACCTTATCATTAACAGAAATGATAAAACTTTCGAAATTGATGGAGAGGGAAAACACAAAACAGTTTCGATAGATCGCGTTAAGCCTGCCTATCGATTGTCAGACACTGTTGTTCATGACCATTCTGTTCCTATTCCTGCAACATCATCTGAACCAGAAAATATCACCAAACCATCTACTGCTCGATCTGGACCTAAAGTGACTTTTCCTAAACATTTGTTGACTGAATATGTAATATGATATTCTAAAACATTGTATTTTAAATAGTCATTTCATATTTCCGTTTTGTATTATATATATTATATAGTATATTTTATTGCATTTATAACATGGTACTTTTTATTGTATTGTGTTTTCTATTATTGTATAGTATTTTACACTGCATTTACTATATGGGAATTTTGTATTGTATTTAAAATGTTTCATATTGTCGTTCACTTCATTCACTGAGGTGTGGGGGGGGATACTCTGTAGTGATGCATCCATCCTCCCTGGTGCAGTTCCATTAACGGCGATAGCATCGCCACTTTCAGAGCACTTCAACTTTCACTCCGCAAACGCGGAGAAGTTTTAATTTCGGTTTATATTACGACCGCTTGCTTGCTCGCCGATCTCTATACGAGGACGTGTTATGTTGTTATTGTAATGGAGTTTATATTTTTCTGACAATGGAGTCATTATCGATGTACGATGTATAATTGTTCACGCAAGGTCATTGCAGTCACTTCAATCTAAAGTTCAACAGGACAGACCTTTCTTGGGAAAAATGTGTTTAAACTGATCAATAGCGTAGATATATGAGACAAACCGTGATTAAGTAAAGTTCAATTTGATAGGAAAAATTGATTTAGTTTCAATGAGAGAATATATTCTTTATTCAATTATTTTCTACAGGATAGCTAACTAAGCACCTTATTCTTATCATCACCCCTGCAGAATTATGGTCTGTCCAAGTAAAGCTTTGAAAACTGGCCAAATAGTGTTACAAAAAGTTTTGTGCAGCACTTTTCCGCACCCTAAACATTCCAATTTAGAAAATTCTGATGATATGTGGGGGGAGCTCCAATAAATTACTGCTGCAAAAAACTCTGCTTAATTCCTGGGTTCGTTGTTCTAAACTCCAGTAAGTTTAGAAAGTTCTAGTAAAGAGTCCACTTGTCAGGATGAAACACGAACTTTATTGCTTCTAGAACTTCGTCGAACAATTAGTTGTACAATATTCACAAGCACAATCAGCCAGTAGCAAGTGCGTATATCACTCCGCTTCGTACAGAAGCTTTCACAAATACTTTATTTCTCACACAAAATAAAACACTTCCACAGGCAAAAACTCAAAGAAACTTACGAGGAAAATCGTAAACAGTACCTCAAGACTCAGCAATAAAGAATTTACACTCAGAACTCACTCAATGAATGCTCTTTGAAAAATAACTTGAATTCCCCTTCCTGCCTGCCTTCTATACTCTTCGACGTACTTTCGAGAAAAATCGGGATGTATAAAAAGACCCCGTACAATCACGTTTTGATTACGTCATAGAAGCGAAATAGAATAGACTTATCTGTGAAGCCAAGGCAGTAAAACAAACATTAAAGGCCCCCATTGGAAAAATCGCGCTAAATCTTTGGATCGCTAACCATGTCGCCACGTCTGGCCGTTATGTCGCCACGTCTGGCGACTTTTTGGCGAAATCTCGGCAAATTTGGCGCCAAAAATAAGTCCTTAAAAGTGAGTCCAACTCAGCTCTAGCATTAATATTTCTCTCGATTTCTAGAAAACCCTATGCAAACCAATAGAAAAACCCAAAACTCTGTATCTCGCGTTTTAGTTAACCGATTTTGGTGCAACAAAATGCAAAATTTAACTGTTTGACGCGTAGAATACTAATTTTAAACTATTTTTAAAAGCCAGGAGGCAGAACAGACTGAAAATTCGTAATATTACATAACACTTTTGCAGTAAAGTTTCACCCCTCTCTCCTCCTATGTCACATTAAGTCACAAGATGGCCCTCCCCTCCACTTTCGTAGCGTGACATAAGTTTTGTTAAAGCATTACTCAATTTTCTCACAAAATGTATTGTAATGGCGGTCTCCCTTCCTGAAATTACAGTGCGGAGGCCATCATAGGAGCTTTGGCAATGATTAAGAAGAAAGGCTGTAGTCTGGTCGACGTTGTGGTGCCTTCGTTAATTTCTTTTGCTTATTAAGGTACCACGCCGTTCGGAATTATTCTGCAGTTTTGAATTAAGTTTTTTGGGGGATTTTGTGCATAAATCTTCTGTAACTGTGCAAACTTTTCGACCAATATACAAACTGTAACAAATGCCTCGAAATTTTTAAAATTCATTAAAATACGATTGTTATATAGTAGCGTTATTGACCCCTCCCTACTTCCTGTTACAAACTGTTACAAACTGTAACGTTTGGTTAAAACCCTCACCCCTTCATGCTTTAATTAATCTAAGGAAGCATCCTGCATAACTTTAGCCGAAAGCAAATTAACAGGGTTTTTTTCGATTAGTAAAACAAGATAATCCATGTGGTAATGTATTCTTATAATTATAAAATACATAAGATGTTTACATATGCATTTATGTTAACATAAATTATTAAATGCATTCTTCTAGTGGCGCACCTAGGATTTTAGTTTTGGGGAGGGGGGTCTAATGCTACAAAGACTCATGACTCGGTTATAGTGATCTCGATTATATTTATAACTCATAACGTCAAAACATTCTGTACCACTTGCTCATAATATACAAGCCCACCATCAGCTCAATTCGTTATAGAGTCATAAACACGTATCTGATCTATTCAGTGACGCTGTAAGCAAGTTTAACAGTACTTCTTACACAAACTGTAAGTATTTATGTAAATAAAACCAACTTTTTTTAATACTTTAGAAATAGTTCGAAGACGATTTTTAAAAATAAAATATTTTAATTCATTAGTGACAATTTTTTATTTTTAAAGCTTTTCACATCTACAGGTTTAAAGGGGGTCTTTCATCCCCCATAGCTCCCTCCGTGGGTGCTCCTATGACTCTCCTAATTAAAGAAAGTTGTTTAGCAGTATTGGGTCAGACCAGATGATTTTATCATTTTCCGTATACTAATAAAGTAAATTCTTGTCTGTGGACTGAAGTTCATATCCCGACTGACTAAAGACCAATGTATATATGCGGCGAACATGCACGTTAAGTCTGTAGGGCCGTCTTCTTGTTGGATAGATCAAGAATGAATCCCTTTCCTGTGATGCTCTCCGAAGGAGGATATGTATCCGTAAACCCTAAACGATAAGCACAACAACAAATCTAATAAGTTAAAGAAATCTGTAACATTTTTTTTTCTACTACATTTTGAGTAATTCATTTCAAATCATGCAACTTTTATGTTAATTTAATATATTCAAACAACTATCAATCAAAAACAAATTTACCTAGAACACCAAAATTTGTGTCACTTGCTACAGTTTTATATATATCGGATGGATAGATAGGATGTTTTATAAAGTCTAACACTGATTTAAAAAAAGAAAAGAAAGAAACTATTTCAGATGAATGCACATATTTTTATCCTCATTTCATAAATTTTTTAGCTCAACGTTCATGCCCTTCAACATGTGCACCATTTGTAACTCTAATCTAAGAGTATTTAGACGATAATCAATTTTGTGCTAAGTATTAACCACAACATGTCAGTTACCGATGATGTCTCATTCATTATTCTTTCCTTTAAAGCGTCTATTTTGGAAACCGGTGTTGCAAACCTTTTGTCTTTGGTATTCCCCCCACTGCAAAATTTCTACAATGGAGTTATTTCAGGAGAACAAGGGGGCCATGCCCTAGCGCCTGCTCACTTTTATGCAAAAATCTAAGTTAGAATTTTTTTTACATCCAGTTTTCTTTATCAGTGCCAGACTTTAAAAACAACTTGTGTGGTGGATCATTGGAGCGAATATAATTGTTTGTAGGGCGAGTGGGGCAATTTCCCTGAAAGACACTATATTTTAGCGGTCAACTTCTCCTACTTAGTACGTAAATCATAACGGTAATATGGGAGCTAGGGGGAGGGGGAACGCAGTCAAAATTTCTTATGTTGCATGTATTTCTGCTTGTGTTATGGTGATAAGAATGAGGATAAAAAATCTGGAAGCTCTTTGAGTTTTCATACCTGATCAATAATTTATCCTGCACGTGTAAAATTTTGTGAGACTGTTTAACGAAACTAAGCTCTCGTCTTGCACAACAAGTTGCTTACTTGCAAAACGCCCAGACGAGAAGAAACTTAACGCCGTTTGTCGTCCATCCTATTCCAAGTGGGATACTTTCATAATTACCGTACTTAGGTAATTAATTTCAAAATGTTAATTCTAATATTTGATGCGTTACTTAATTTGTTTTTCAATCGTTACAAAAGCCATAAGTTATTTTTTTATTTCGAAATTCTTAGCCGCTTGAAGAATACATTGTAAAACATTGAGTATCCTGTATGAGAAAGAATGGATGGCACATTTTAAATAAAATATTGTGATAAGCATACTTGGAAACAATTGAAAGTAGATTCGATATGCAACAGATGCTTTAAAAACATCCAACGATATATAGTCGGTACTTACCAGTTCTGTATATATTTCTTATACAAAAGGCAGGCATTTTTTTAAAAATATATTTATATATGTGTTATAAGGGGGTGATTAAAAAAAGAACAGCAGAAAAAGATATTTTGATAGGATTATTAGGTGCTCGGGGCCATGTTTTGAATCTAAAAGTTCAAAAATACTATGCAAAGAATTTGTTGATTAGAATAGTGAAATAACCCCAGGGTTATATGAATTGGATAATCCTACAAAACATTTGAATTCGTATAGAAAATTGAATCAAAAAATACTTTATTTGTACCTTTTTGTGGCAGAATCAATTTCTGTATCCTTCATTGAAAGTCGGAAATATGCAATGGAGTAAAATATGAGAAAATGCAGGTGGGGTGTAAAGCGATATCAGAGTAACGTCTTTTATATTAAAAAGCAGCTACTCTGTTTCTTTGTGAAACGAGAGCAAACAGCGGTATCTGTGCCAGTAATATTGTGTATGCGGAATGGGTAAAATTTTATAACAATATTAAACATATTTGGGAAAATAACTTTTGCGACGCTAAGAAGATAAAATCCCCCCTCCTTCTTTTATCAAGGCACTGCCTTAACTTGGAAGAATTCAGGGAAATATTAAATCACCCGGAGTTTTATGACAAAAGGCATAAGCATTACTCGTTATAAGGCAATAAAGGGCGACGTTTTCGGGAACCTATATATCTTGGCAGCCAGCCCAGGGAAAGGCTAGTTACTCTCGAATCCGAAGGCTTGTAAGGAAAAGGTGCATTAAAAACCAGAATTCATTATCCTTACCCCCGCGACTTACAAGCTGCAATATTAAAAGTGCAGAAACGACCTTTTTACGGCTCCAGTTTTCCTTTTAATATGCATAACTTAACGAAATAGTGTAACATAAAACCTTCAATTTTATAGCCTAGTTTTGGTGTCCGTGTTTTATACAGTTCCTGATATGTCATTGGGCATAGTATTTTATAGGCATCACAACTGGGTGCTGAAAAACTAAAAAAAAAGTGAATAAAACTCAAACGTGAGGGATGGCTACTTGATACTTGGCGACATATCAATGATTGCTTGCTTCGTTTGGATGGAAATGTTTTTGCCAGAATCCCACTGAAGGATATGCAGATGGTTATTATTATCTCGTGTTTTATGACTCTATGCATAAAAGGCCACCCATGGACTTTAACGACAACTATTTTTGATCGCTTGCCCCGTACCCACAGATTGATAATCATTCTGAAAACTACCGTTTTTTTTTCCTCCATGGTAACAACTGACTCTCATTTTTAAAATGATACATAGATGCATTTTAAAAATACATTTTAAAAGAAATCTTATCTCACCTGAAGCATCTATCCAGATTGATTATGCATTTTTACAAACTACGTTAAACGTTACGAACTGCGAAATTACACTTGTAAATTATCGTTAAATATTATGTCTTAAATAATGATATTTTTGCAAATGACTTTTCAAAGGCCAGACATCATTTTTTTTTCAATTTGACTTATCTGTGCACAAAGTTACCCTAAAAAGTTAAGTATACTTTTTAATATACGGTCAATTTTAAACGTCATGGCATAAATGTAATTGCATGTCATTAGAAAACTTTTTCTAATTGAAAGTATAGTGTTAATGACAATAATTGAAATAATGTGATACTGGTCATAGAGTTTGAAGCAACCGGTTTATACACCAATGACTACTACAGCAACTATTTCCATAATGACTTTGGGCATATTACTGATACCCTCTTTACTGTTAAATACATTAATCAAACAAAATCTTTTTTTTAAATGGTGGCAAGCGCTCACAAGTTATCTGTTAATATCATTGTTCTGTAATTTTCTCATGATTACATTTTTTTACAATAACTCAAATCTGTATAATTACTAGTAAGAAAATTTTTTTAGACTTAATTATATCTGTTACTTCCGATAGTAGTTTTAGAATTAAATTGTATAATAAAAGAAAATATTTTAATTTTAACGTCAATTGTTTAATTATTTTTTTCTCGTTTACATAAATACGTTTATAAAAATATCATCAATAGCCATTGCTATTAAATAAACTTTTTGCGCCCTCAAAATTCTCCGGTTCATTGAAAAACATTAATAATGGCATTCAAATACTTAATAACATATGGCACATCTAAATAAACAGTCACATGATTTTACCTTTGGATACTATATCTATCGAGCGGCTTGCAATGACATTATGTAATACACTCATGTCCATAAATTAAGGATAATTCAGAATCACACAGAAATTGATCTCTAAAATAAAAATTTCACCTGTGGAATGATCACACACATCTTGAAGAAGAATATGCAAATTACAGGAAACCACCAGATGGCGTGGATGGTACGTCACAATGACGAGAGTGTAAGAGAGGGGTATATAAGGAATGGTGGCAAAGAAGTAAAATTGTTCACAAGCGCTGTGAAAGCCTTTCAGTGCAAAAACCGCATAGTTATGGCACAAAGGAGGCATTTGGATGATGTTTTACGTGGCAGAATTATCGGACGACTGGAATGTGGACGTACCCAGCTGGAAGTTTCCGAGGAACTTGGAATCGCCCAGAGTGGGCAGTACTCCAGGCTTTGGCAACGATTCCAAGATGATGGTAATGTGAGTAGACGTTACAGCACAGGTCGCCCCCGAGTTACAACGCCGAATGAGGACCGCTATTTGGCAGTTACTGCCAAAAGAAACAGACGGAGTACAGCATCAGACCTGTCTCGTCAGTTCTCTTCAGCTACCGGTACGACAGTTTCAAGGCAGACCGTGTACAGACGCTTAGGGCACATTGGTCTATATGCTCGTAGGCCTGTCAGATGTGTTCCACTTACCGCAACTCACTGTCGCCTGCGATTAACCTGGAGTAGAGAGCATGCATTGTGGACACCGCAACAGTGGTCTTGTGTGATGTTTTCCGACGAGTCCAGGTTTAGTTTGGAGTCTGATTCTCGCCGGACATTCATCTGGAGAGCGCCAGATACCCGTTACTACCAAGAGGACACCATTGAAAGACACCGTTACGGTGGTGCAGGATGGCTCGTTTGGGGAGGAATTATTCTTGTTTCCAGAACTGACCTGCATGTTCAGAGTGTAACGATGACAGGCCACATCTATCGGGATGTCATTCTGGAACAACATGTACGTTTGTTTCGGGGCGTCATGGGTGCTGAATTTGTGTTTATGGATGACAACGCCCGTCCTCACCGTGCAAACATTGAAGACGAATGCCTTCAATCGGAGGATATCACCCGTATGCATTGGCCAGCATACTCACCGGACTTGAATCCAATAGAGCATGTGTGGGATATGCTTGGCCGACGAATTGCAGCCCGTCAACCCCCTCCCACCTGTCTACCGGAACTTCGGAGTGCATTGCTTGATGAGTGGTGTAATATTCCCCAAGATCAGATTGATCATTTGAAACTCAGCATGCCTAGGCGTTGTCAGGCCTGTATTGCATCGTCCGGGAGACATACTCCGTATTAACCATCCTACTGACCATGTTATACTGCTTTTTGTAAATAGGTCCTTTTTTGAAATTTGGTCAAGGGAGTAAAACTTGCAATTTTTATTAATTATGTCAAACATATAGCATCTTTTTTGCTCTTTACTTTTTGTTTAATAAATAGACTTTACAAATAAGTCAAATTTGTTTTGCTTCTTTCTCTTTCTTTGCCTGAACTTCATTATCCTTAATTTATGGACATGAGTGTACTTGTAAATGGTATAATTATAAAAAAATGGACAATTTTAACATTCTAAAGAGCTGATATGAATTGTTGAACAACATTCTTATTTGCATGTAGAATAAAGCCGCTCCCATGAAAAACCGATACTTCTTATTAAATGATGAAAAAAGAAAAAAGACTAAAAATTTCATTCCAATTGACTTTTCATAATGAAATTGCAAGCGATTTGCAATAATTTATATAGTTCACCGCCAAATGCGATGAATGCACAAAAGATTTCCTGTATTGCTGAGCACAATTCTTTCTTATAATTTTTTCTTCTTTCTTGATGTCAAAAATAACCAATCTCTCATCTACACAGACGCTGTTGTCTGTAGATCTGTTAAATATGAAGAATCTAGATCCGTCTTTTCTCTAATTCCGCCTGTTACAGGTTACTCTTTTTTATTATATTTCTACGCTTTTTTAGTGCTACCATTATTATTATTTTTTATTTTTTTGTTCTACTCCCAAAGCTTAACCCCATTCATTTCACCTGATGGTACCTCAGGAGACTCAATGATTAAGAAGTGGAGTCTGGACAACCCTTGCATTTTCCAATCACACAGTTTCCTGCAATCTCCTGTTTCTTTTTTCTGTGGCGAAATATTTAGTTTTTTTTTTCATTATTAAGATGATTCTGGTAGGCGTAATGCCATGACTGACAGCTACGGAAAGTTTTCATTAGTTTTAAACTTCATCTGCAAGACGGGAGTTCAATCTATCAACCAGGTTGGAAATGAATGAGACAGCACCTCATTAACTACATATAGTAACAGACTGTCTGGTTTTCTTACATTTCGCAGTTGCCTTTCTTTCGAGTTTGGTTTTATTTGGAAAAATGTACTTCTTTTGCAAGGATATGAGCCTCTGTTTCCTGCGAAAGGAAAAGAAAATGTTCCTCTTATAGCTCGCCTTAGATGTAAAATTTTAACACAACAGATAATCCTCAATAAAAAAGGACTTGGGAGTCTTTGCGATGATTCTCGACATCGCTCATAGCTGTGTTTTAACAGATGTATTTCCGCCTGTCTAATTCAAATCCAAAAGCAAAATGTCAACTTGTGCAATGAAAAGATGTACTCTATTTTAAGCAGTTCTAGATTACTATTACATGCACGTTATATTTTCCTTCAATCAAACAATTTTCAAATTAATTCAACTGCATGCAAATATGACGATTGCTATTTTAACTATGTATTTAAATCGTATCATATATAGTAAACCTAGATGAGTGAATAGTCACGCCTAAGTAGTGGAGTGGCAGTCGAAACATACGACCTCTAAAGAAGCAACTTCTCGATTTTTTGTAAAAAGTTTAGCGTTAAAACAAAGTATAAATCATGGGAAAATATTAAAAAATGGCAGAATATAATTCTGTCACAGACTACGTACAGATACTGTTGCTAATATTAGATTGAACACTGGACATGACTGCCTAACCGAACATCTAAAGAGAATAGGCATATTGATCAATCATCGATGTCTTATCTGTAAAACGGAAAATATGAATAGAGGACTCTGAATGGGGCCTTGACCCAACATTACAACTTAGAGGTGGTGATTGCCAACTCTATTGGATAGCCAGGGATCGCATGTCCTGAACAATCGAATGCTTACCCTCTGAGACTTTTAAATTGGATTTAGACATTCTACTTGTAATTTTATAGATATCCTGGTGTTTGAATATTGTTCTCCTTTTCGTGATGTTTTTTTTAAATGGCTGTATTTTAGGTGTATTTTCTAATTTTGATGTTTATGCGAATGGTTAGATGTTTATGGATTGGGTTCCTTTTTAGCGATATGTAACAGCAAGAACAACAGTGAAACCTTACACACGGAAACAAAAATACCGCTCTCATATAGAACGAATAGGTAGCTGTTTTCTGCGTCCTAAAACTAAAAGAATAGATCGTATAATTACTCGTGTAGGTGATACACACAACTGGTATTGACGAAATCGTCAAGAATCCGTAGTATTGTGGCTAATCATAGCAGAAGGATTAGTTTGTGTAAGGAGAAATTATCGTTCGATTTCTGGAATACACTTATGATCTAGAATTCTGGATTATTTGTCTAGCATCTCGCTTACGCATCGATTTACAGACATTTTCATCCGGATACAAGAACTATTTTATGGATAGGCGATCTAGAAATTTAATAGTTGGGTTGGCAAGAAGCTCATAGAGTTTCCCAAAGGCTCCTATCCTAACCTAAATGCTCCTTCCTCGAGGCGATGTGACGTCACAGCCAGGGTCCCTTCTTCTCTTAAATACATCCTCTCTGAATATGACAATTTAGTAGATAACTTGCTGTAATAGTAGTTCAGTTCTTCATGAGCAAAACTATAATCCAGAAATATATAACAATCAACAGTACGATGCGAATTGCCAGCAGCGGCAGCCATTAGAATGAGAAATAGAAATGCATCGCAGCAAACACATCGCCAATCATTTTTTTACACTGGAATTTTTCTTTTAGCAGACGCTGGATTGGAGAAATTTTCAAGAGTTCCGAAAAATGGATTAACACCAACGATCTGCAGTCAAATGTGAAAAGACTAAAAACAGCAAAACACGAAGATTTAGGGATGCCCTTTGCACATGGATACAACAAATGAGTGCTAAAAACACTACCATAACTGGAGACATTATCAGAGAGCAAGTTTAGTCCTTGACCAGCAAATGGGCGTCACAGACATCGAGTATATTAGTAGCTGGTTGAACAGATTTAAAAAGCAACGAGGATTCTCAGTATATACGAAGTAGTGAGAAAGCAGGTGATGATGAAGATGTGATAAATGGTCGTAAAAAACTAAGTGCGCTGATTTTAGAATATAAAAGTAAAGACGTTTACATTATGGATGAACGTGCCCTTTTTTACCGCTTACAGTCAGATAAAACAATTTCAAGTCTGCCTATTAAAGGGTTGTAAAAAAATCTAAAGATCGTGTGTCGCTGGTGTTCTGCACAAATGATGATGGATCTAACAAAAGAACTCTGACAATGATGGGGAACTCAGCTAAGCCAAGATGCTTCAAAAACTTTAATCCTGCCCTTTATGTCGATTATGAAAATAACAAGAAAGCTTGGATGACTGCAGCGTTATTTCAAAAATGGCTAGCGAATTTCAACACAGAAATGCGAAGGAAGAAACGCCAGGTTCTAATGATTTTGGATAATGCCCCTTGTCACAAAACATACCCAATGAGCAATATCCGCATTGAATTTTTGCCTTCTGACAGAACTGGAGTTGTACAACCTTTGAATGCGGGTATAATAAACTCATTATCGAAAGCATCATGTCTGCCGTATTATTGAAAAAATCGGTTAAGAGGATTTTCTCCAATCCTTTTAGTAGGGGAGCCCATGATTCTAAATGGGGATTTACTCCAGCGTCGTGAGGACCTATTAAATTTTGTAGTTTAGCTAATAAGAAGAATAAAAGGATATATAATGTTTCTCCTTTCAGTGGTGGGGGTCTACAGATTTTGTCTGTTTGGTCGAGATTTTCTACAGATTTTCAAAGATGTAAAAAAAAATAAAAATAAATAAAAATAAACAGTTGCATGGAAATACTTGAGCACGTCAGAGCACGTTGAGATGCCCCCATGTGTCTTAGATACCAAAGGTATGTTCATATGCCGACTTGCGTGGAAGGGGGTGGCCATCCAGAAACGCAGAAAATAGATTTTTTTTTTTTTTTTGAGCGCGTCAGATATTCAGAGGAAATGTTAAGTGAACCCTAAAATTGCTCCCATTCAAAAGACTGACGTTTCGAAAGTGATCCAAGCTCGTAGCAAATTTTTGAAAATGAAAAAAAAAATCAAAATCGCCATATTGAAATACTCTAGCGTGCCAGATTTTTATACAGAAGTTTTAGCTGGATGTTCCAGCCATTGTAGTCTAAAATCTGACGATTATTTTGAGGGGTATTATTAATCAGACGGCTAGAAATAAAAAATTATTAATTTTTTTAATAGCCATAAAATGTGACGAATAAAGGCTCATAGAATTATTTAATTATTTAGACTTTAATTTATTTAGAAGCTAAGGTACTTACTTATTATCCCGCTGGTCGTCCAAGACAAGCGATTTTTCGCAAAGATAAATGCCGGGCATGTCAAATTATTGGTGGTTTAGAATACGATTGGAAACAGTTTGGCAGTACATTTGACGAAAAAATAGTTTCGCCGGAAGGACTGCCTGGATAATACGTAATTACCGAAAAGAATATAAAAATAAAATACATCCGTTGAAAAAATTTGTTTCAATCTTCATCTTCATCCGAAGAATTACAATACTCCAAATCTCGTAATTCAATTAGGTTTTCAATATTATCTGCAGTTTCCGTATCTGTAAGAATAAATCGTTATAACTGTTAACAATATTTTATTGATTTCATGAGTAACATGTTATCAAATTATTAAAAAGAAATATACCTAAATTTGAAGTTTCGTCAATAACTGGTGTTATGACTACATCTTCGTATGCATCAGGTAATTTATTGCCAACGAACCAAGGAATTTAAAATTTTCCATCGACATTTGTCCACCCTATAACAAAGTTAATTAGTTCGTCTGTTTTAAATTATTAAGACTGCGTTGTGACACATGAAAATCCAGGTTCTATACACTTAGTTTCAATATAATAAAAAGACGTTAAATACTTAAAACTATTTTATTAAAAAGATACTATTGAAACATAAACTTATTACACCGGATGGTGTCGTGGCTCAGCGAAATAAAAAAATACGTCCTATATAGACAGTGAAATTAAGATGGAATGAATTAAAAATTACGGCAGCAGAGAATTACACATTGGCGAGAACAATAATTTGGCTGAGATCAATAACGCCAATTCCAGAGCAACCCTAAAAGCTAATCCAATAAAATTAAAATGACGTAATCGAGAGCAAATAATTTTAAAGATGTAGCAGGGCAACACAAAATAAAAACGCCAACACCAAGCCAAAGAAGGGGGTAAACAAAAGGGCGTTGATTTTGCCAACGGATGCAATGCAATCTATATTTAGCACAACGACGCCACCATGTCTCATTTAGAGAAATAAACAATTAAGAAAAATGCATACTGGAAAAGCGAAAATACAGATTTAAAAGCCGAAGTGACCGAAAAACGAGAACAGAAAAGATTTAGATTTTTTTTTTTTTGGGGGGGATCGATTTCATTAAAGAAAGTCAAATTAAATTATTATTAAAATTAAATATGTGATCTCCATCACATATATACTCCCCTCATCCAGGGAAAAAAAATTGAAGAACTTTTTTTTTATTAGTTACAATTAATGTCTCATAAAAATTAAATTAAATTCTGGCTGGCTTAAACAATTAAGAAAAATGCATACGGGAAAAGCGAAAATACAGATTTAAAAGCCGAAGTGATCGAAAAATGAGAACAGAAAATATTTAGAATTTTTGATTTTGGATCGATTATATTAATGAAAGTCATACAAACTAAAAATAAATAAATAAAACGCCTTACTTGATTACGTTTTAAATTATAGTTAAAGTACTAAAAAAACCAAAAACACAAAAAATGAACAAAAGAACAAAACAAAAAAATCACTACACGCTTTTCTTTCTGTAAAAATAGCAATTTAGTCAATTGAAAAGTGATTCTGGATAACTGGTTTCCGGATAAGAGGTTCCATTTTGTAATTAGTTGTAAAGAAAAAATTTCGCATTCTGACCATCCTTCACTTAACCCACTGGGTTTTTTCACAGTATTTTGGTTTTATTCTGAAAAAAAAAACCAGTGTTTTTAACAACCCCGTTCTCGGTCTTTTATTAAAAATTGCAGGTACAGCTATAGTATTAGTCCTTTCTGGTGTGCTTTTAATTTGGCTAATTTTTTTGGCGCAATAAAGGAAGCATTTTTGGCAACCCTGCCGTTTGGCCTATCGGAAGTTAAAATATGGTAATCCTAAACCGGCTTTTATTTCTGAAAAATAGCTACTCGCTTGGTAGCAAACATGCGTTTTGGTTTTATTTTAGTGGCATTATTTTAAATTACTCCTCACCATGGCCCAGTGGTTGGGTCACTGGAAAACGGTAGACGGCCGAAGTGTGAAGTTCCCGCGTTCGGGTCCCATCGCTTAACCGTTCGGAGTTTTCCGTGGTTTCCTCCGAAACTAGAGTAAATACAAGTTAAGACCTTTTAGAAAGACCCCCACGGAGGGCACCCTTCCCCCTTGTGTTGTCCTTCTGAAGTGGATTTCTAAGCGGCATCGGGCCAAGCACACAAATCCGAAAGACATGTTCCACAAACAAACAAACAATTTTAAATCACATTTTATCATTTAATATTTATTTTTTTTGTAATTTAAAATGGATGTTTAGGCCTATACTGAAACTGTTTATTTACAGTTGAATTAACATTCTTTTGACAGCATTTTTTGGCTAGTATTTTTGTACTCCTTTGTTTATTTGTTAAGGGTACAAGCAACACATAATTACCTATGTTATTAGCCTCTTCCTTGTCCGTAACGCGTCTAGCTCGTTCAAGTGAAACCTGTGCAGTGCGTTCATAACGCGATTCAAGCGTTTTACTACATTTTAAAACTTTTAAACGTCTACTCACTAAAAATATTTTGCACTTACAGTGTACAGATGTGTGTACTGGGGAAGCACACTGTATGTGCACTCTCAGTTCCTGCACATAATTGTGCACTCAGTTTGTGCATTCAGGATGCACAATTGATTGTGCACTTAATCTACATAATGAATGTGTGGTAAGGCTACTCATAACCGTGTCTTCAGTTGTGTATTCGGGATGCACAATTCAATGCGAACTTTAGTTGCATCACTTTTGTCAGAGCTGCCAACTCTCCCGCTTTTTCCGGGAGATTTCCCACCACTAATTTGCAATTAGTATCAAAAATTCTGCGCCCCCAACCAACCGCATTTTGTGGAAGTGGTAGCCGTCAACAGCTTGCAGTGCAATGGACGACCTCCAACCATGAGAGTCCTCTTCCTGATCAAGGTATCTCTGTCGCCAAGTCAGTATATGGTTAAAAAAAGGCCAAAAATTTAATCCAAAATAAAATTCTTTAAAAATTGTGGTGGGAAATCTCCCGGAAAAAACGGGAGAGTTGGCAGCTGTGCTTTTGTGGTATTGCTCGAATTTTTTAACACAAAGAGAAGCGATTAGCTGTGCAATAGAGTTACCAGCATTTACAAGAGATACGATATTATGTGGAAGACTGCTATTGCTTCTCAATTCAGAAACAACGGATAAAATTTCATGTCTAAGAGCTTCCTTTGAATCAACATCTTGCTCATTTTGTTGTGAGTGTGTGCACTCTACCTTCATTGGCTGAACCTCATCATACACATTATCATCCTCAACTACTTCAGAAGACAAACTAGGAACGAAAATTACTTTTTCCATCGCTGATAAGGGATATTTTTCAATACGTTTCATCAGATTAAATACATTTGTTCATGCACTTTTGCACCCATCATGACAACATTTAATCGGGAATGTTAAGCCACATGTAAACTGATGATCGCGAAACTGTTTTTTAATAGAAATCAAATAAAATAATTCTATGTTCTTGTTACAAATGCTGCAAAAAAGCATTCTAACTTTTTAGTACAAAAAAAACTAAGAATGATAAATCAAAGATGTTTCTTTAATTTGATAGCTAAAATATTAGGCTGTAACGAAAGTTTCCCGCCACCACAAATATCGTGTGCAAACAGTTCACGTTGGTGTGATTGCTCATATTTTGTCAAACAAATTTTGTCATTTCAAAGAAAGAGACTTGCTTTAGAACACCGTGTTGTTAAAAAATATCGTTATCATTAAGTAAAAGGTGTCTGAAATGGAACTATCACGTTTGTGGATTAGAACCTTCATTTACTTCCAGTTCTGTTGCAAAAAGTCAGCTACAGAATGTCAAAGAATTATATGTGTAATTTAGATTCTACTGTTGGATCATATGGCACTGTGAAGGTTTGGTACTGAAATTAAAAAACAGGGCCTATGACATTTAAGGAGCAGAGCGTTCTGGTCGGCCTACTGATGTTGATGAGGGCCACCTGCGAGAACTTGTGGAAGAAGATCAGTATTTAACCCCTTGAGAGCTAGCTAAAGAGTTAGACCTTAATGCCATACCCATTAGTCATGCTATGCTTCACATAAACTTGATGTACAGCTGCGGGAAAAAAAAAGGCCCACTTGCTCTTTATTTCGCCATCGTTCGTCGTATAGCAAAGTTATATATACCATTCGTTTGCAAATAACGCGTACTTAATTTACTATTAATTTAATTTGCATAAGGGGCCGTCTTCAAATTTAATTCTGCATCAACTTCGTTTTTCTCAATGGCAACCCCATACTTTGACTTTATTAAACGAAAGGAAACCTTCAAATTACCCTAAATATTAATTTTCACCAATTTTCTACGATAATTTCCGGAGATATTGTGAATTCATTTTGCGCGTTTTTAAGGGACTTTCTGCAAATTGAAAAACGCTATTTGTAGGTTCCGAACTTTTCGCCTTTCATTTATTTCGCTCGCGAGAATTAAAAGAAATTAATATTATTTTCAAGGAAAATATTGTTCCCATCTCTCTTAAAGTTTTTTTGTACTGAGAATATCAAGGGTAGAATAGAATATTTAGTCTGTGGTCCAAATGACCCGTGAGTTCATAACTTCCTTGGTTCGTACACATGATTTAAGGGAAAAATGCAAAATGACTGCTAAGGATTTTGAAAATCTTTGTAATTTTGAAATTGTTATTCAGTGTTTCCCTTGATGTATCTTTTAGACAGCTGAAATGTTGGCAGGAGTTAGAGGCTGCTCCCTGCTCTTCTGACTACAAGCATGAATATTGCTCGACTCAGCTATAGTCGAACTTAAAGAATGGTTTCATGATTGAAAATTTATTTGTTTGAATTTCATGTAAAAAACGCAATTACTTTTTTGCCGACCCAATATTATCACTGTGTTTGTTATTTCACTTTCTTCATTTAATACTATCGCCTGCTATGTGCAATATACTTAAGACTTTTGGCGGTATTTTAATTTATAGTTACATGAAATTTTTTTTTACAGAAAAACGTGATTTTGAATGTTTGATAAAGTATGGGGAATTCGAAAGACCTAATGTTTCCGATATTAAAAAAGGTCACATTCATGCCTGGAAAGTTGAGGATGTTAGTTTTTCATAAATAGGACGTTGTATTAGAAGACATACATCTACTGCATCTAATTCTATAGCTGGAAAATATTTTATTTGGGGGAATATGGTAGCGGACGCAACAATACACGCTTTATAGAATCCCCAACAAACTGTAAAAACCTCTATTTTATTTGCTTCAAAATTTGATATTTTTAATTTGATATTTTGATCTTTTACTGTGTTTTTGCACAAAATAAATCTAATTTACATTTATTTTATGCAATTTTCAAAAAATGTTCACTTAATAAATTTATATATGGTCCCTTAACTCATGAAAATAACACGTTTTATTTAATATAAATTAAACTACTGAACGTAAAAATTTGAAATTTTGCACAGCCATGTAATATTAATTTCTGCATCTATTTCCAACGAAATTTGGCTAGGTCGCTATTCATAATTTTATTCATAATTTTATTTTATAACAAGCATTTTTGAATATTAATTTAATAATTCATAATTCATATTAATGATTTATTAAAAATCGTAATAACATTAAATTATGTTTGGGTCGTTTAGTTCTAATAGTGCGAATAAAAATCAGCTTCTTACTACCAATATTATATGAGATATGAATTGAAGTATGAAAAAATATTTTAACATAGGGGGAGGGGGATTTTGGGTGCTCATAACTCACTCATTTTCTGTCCAAATTTATTGAAAATTGGTGTCCGGGGTTAAAATGAGCTAAATTTTTGAAATATGAAGTGAAATCTAGGGGTTGCTATTGGGAAAAAAAAAGTTGGTGCGAATTTTAATATGTAGATGGCCCCTTATGCAATTTGTTTGCATAGCAAATTAAAGTGTGCGTCAATCGTAAACGATTGGTATTTGTAACTTTGCTGTGCGACGAACGACGGCCGAAAAATGTACAAGTGGGCCTTTTTTTTCCGCAGCTGTACAAGTTCAATCGCTGGGTGCCGCATGAGCTGCCTCAAGCAGATTTGGCGGAGAACTTTCGTTACAACTTAATACAAAACCCGGTAACACATGTTTTGAATTGCCAGTTGTTCGGTAAGAAAGTAAAGAAATGCGGCACTGCACATGTTGCAGCTCCGCAGCATACCTGCCAATAAAAATTGTATGAATTTAATTTTTAACGAATGTTCCAAAGAAGTACTCAACTAAATTAAATTTATGTATATTATTAAATTTATGTATATTATTAAATTTATGTATATTATTAAATTTATGTATGTTATAAGAAAGTTATTTTTAATGTAAGCTATATCCATCTATTCATAATTATTTTTTAAAACCAGAAATTCAGTGTATCTCTGACGTCAAGACGTGAACGACGTGATGTCATTCGTGTGACGTGATTAGTCATGATGTGAGTGTTCGTCAAACTATTCTACTGATTGTGCGGTTAGAGGGTGCACAATTTTTTTAGAGTGTAATTGCTTTGTAAATGTTACTGCTTGTTTCAGTTTGTAAATGCTACTACAATATATGCAGTATTTACATTCATTGACTGCGAACGAATGTAAAGTGATAAATGTACAGAGAAAACAGCACTTCATGCGGCAAAACACAGAAGGCCTCTAGGGAGAAATTTTCGCGAACAGGAGAGGACGGCAAAAGTGTTAATATTGTAAACGGTGAAATAATCTGACATAATTTGATTTTCTTATTTGAATATTGCAATAATTTTGGCAAAATCACTCAAGTTATGAGATAAGCATTGTTTGTTTTTATTTGTTACTAGCCGCCTCCAGCGACCAGTTGGTTCGCCATTTTAATAAATCTTGTTCGGAAAGAATCCTGTTCCTTACCGGCTTCCTTCGCACTGAAATTTCTCAGATTCTGAATGGAATTTAAAATTAAGATGGTTACAAACAGGACCATCCCCAGGGTAAGTGGCGTCCCCTGCTAACGTAAAAAAAGTCCCCTTTTATGCTCTACTTAGTTTCTGAGTTCGAAATGACGTCCCTTCGAAGCCTTCGCCCAGATACGATGCTTACCGTGTCGGGCTGCCCCTGGTTACAAAATTAAGGCTAAATGATAAAAACCTACTGGTTACAAAATTAAGGCTAAATGATAAAAACCACAAAAGTGTACAAAAAGGTACAAATTATTTTCGCCCTATATTAATTCTGAAGAGCTTCTTGGTTATATTGGCCATTATCGGAAAGCGAAAAGAAAAAAAAATGTAAGAAAATCTTAAACACTTTCATATTTTAAATACGCACTGAAGTGCTGTATATTAAAGGCGTATTATTAACCATGGGTCTTCCCTATTTTCTTTCCTTATTCCATTATGAGGGAAAGTATATCATTATTCATGAATGTGATTAAACAAAATTAAAATTGATATTTCTAACATCCTTTTTTCTGGATGTAATACATTAGAAATAGATGGGAAAAAACTGCGCAGAAAAATGCACAATTCGAACTGAATGGAAGTTTAGATAACTTATTCAGGTGTATTCATAATCCAAGTATCGGACGATAAATTGCGCCAAGCGCTAGAATCACATCTTTTCAAAACCGCATATGAACCATTTTATTTTTCGCCAAATTAAAATTTGCACGTTTTAGTCTCGGAAAATTTCCAAATTCTATTTTTCTTTTGAGTATACAACATTTCACTCCTGCTCTGATTTCACATGCACACGATATTTTAATTAAAAAATAACCTTACAAATAATCTTTAAAAAAATCGTCATTCTTTTATTTTGTACCCCAAGAGTCTGAATCATTTAATAAACTTGCCAAATGTGGCAATCTAGATATGCTTAATTTTCTCTTTTTCCACTGTGGGATTACAATTTCAAAATGGCGGAGATAAAAAATTAGCGTTTTGCGGCACTTTCTTATTGATATCTCCTAAAATAGATCGAATTTCGAAAAAATCGGTTCGAGTTATGACGGGACCTGTCCTGGAGAATTTCCATACAAAATT
The DNA here is from genome assembly GCA_038373885.1 of Cheiracanthium punctorium. Classification (NCBI taxonomy): domain Eukaryota; kingdom Metazoa; phylum Arthropoda; class Arachnida; order Araneae; family Cheiracanthiidae; genus Cheiracanthium; species Cheiracanthium punctorium. The sequence continues at coordinate 874,605 of JAWZYV010014617.1, read as the reverse complement.
TGGTTTGTCTGCGATCACTCTTCTCTTAGCTACGTGAAACACAGACAAACTAACTAACTTACTAAGCAACTAACTCACATTTTACAGTTCGATTTATTTATATAGATGATTTGAACTATTTGTTTACTTTTGTTTACACATGGTTTTGTCAGAATGTTAACGTGTATTTTAATTTTAGCTTAATTGGGTCTTTCTAATTTATATTTTTTTGTGTGAGGTATTTCGTCATTAGAACAGTGTTTGTTTGTATTAATAAATTTATTTTACTAAAAAGAGAAACCGTTGAGTTCAGAGGAGCGTGAGTCCCCTCACGTTTTATGTGAGTCCCCTCACGTAAAAATTAATTAAACTTTATTAAACAAAAGCTTTATATATGCATGTAAGCTTAAAATCTGTTGATTTCTGTTTCAAAGCTTGAGTTGGAGACAAGGTTTTGTCGCCAACTCAAAAAATTGCCAAAAGGACTAATACTAAAGCTGTTCCGAATGATATCACATCTCAGTTTGACTGCATATACTAAGACATACCAGTTTAATAAATGTGTATCACTTCATGTGTCACTTTTATTAAGAATGGTGGAACACATTTTGCTACCCTGTCCTGTGCACGTTATTGATAAAAATTAGAAGTAGAAAGCCTCATATCCGGTGATTGTGTTTCGGATATCCAACGATATTTTGGATACTGAAAAATTAGACTGATTTTCCGATGCCCAGTTGAAGCTTCCCCCCCCCCTCCCCAAAGAAAACAAAAGAATGTTTTAAAAAGTTAGAAATTCCAGGATTGTATGATTTGATAAAGTATCTGAAATGATAAAGTATCAGATTCGATCCATCACTCAGTAATTGGTTCCAAAGAGGAAAATAAACGGGTTGCAAACATTTTTGCCCTCCTAGCCATGATAGGTATCAATAATAAGTACTATTGAGGATATTTCTAGTAGAGGTCGATCCATGAATTTTTTTTCGCAGTCTCATTTCTTTTAATTCAATGTCTATTCTTGTGAAATTTTATAACAATTTTTGTGAAATTCACTTTTTTTCTTAAAATAATTTACAAAACAAATTAAAATGTAAGATAAGATGCCAATGAAGTGTTGTTTTAATCGATTGTATTTTTGTGAATTATTGCTTTAATGGTTTGTAATTTCATTAAGTGACCGTTAAGCAGACTCAAATTTCATCTGCATTGATCCCTAGTTAGCCTACTTATTAATTAATATCTTTGATATAAATATTGTACAAGGCTGTAACCAAGATAAAAGGCTAGATAGGGCTTTGAATCTAGTTCGGGGGGATGAACAAATATAAATAGTATTAGTCGGGGAGGGGGAGTGTTTTTCAATTTGCACTTCTTTTCCTAGGATATTCCGTATTTTAAAAGTATTTACCATTCATTCCATTCATAATTTTTTCAGCGAGATTAGTAATTTGCAGTCAATTAAACTCTACCAAATAAAAAAAAATCTCGATAAAATAAAAATCGTAATAATCAATCTTTATAATTAAAAATTTTCCAAGAACTGAATTTTATTTCATATTACCCAGACAGCACAGCAAACTTGCATCAAACTTGCAGCAAGCTTGATTTATCAAGTTAATAAGCTTGAATTAAGCTTGAAAATTTCAAGCGTGTAAGCTTGATGCAAGCTTGAATCAAGTGTTCTAGTTTACACTTGCCCAGCTTGCATTAAGCTTGACATTTCAAGCTTAAAACATTTTCCAAAAAAAAAAATTTCTAAATAATTATGTGGGGCGCCCGCTGGCGAACGCGCCCCACATAATTTATTTTCCCACCTCTATGCTGAAATTTTAAGTTATTTTAACCTGTTCCATCAAACGTCGACGGTTGGGTTCGATGCAGGGAACTTTAGGGTGGAAGGAACGCGTGCTAACCGCTCGGCCGTTATTGCCTCGGGCAGTTATGACTAAAGTTTGAAGTGACTGTTGTCACGCCAGATCCATAAGTATGGGCGATGCTGATAAGTTTCTTTTATTTTTCCATGGGATGAATCAAAATTTAAATAATGTTATGTGTGATTTATAGACTCTACTAATATTGAAATAAGCATAATATAAACTTAAAAGCAGGACACGTTTTAAAACTTTCAATATAGCAACACTCATCGTTGAGCAATACTGCTGGCCAAAATCGAGACAAACGACTGATTTTGAAATCAATTTCGTAGTATAATTGTATTTTATTTTGAAGAATTTCCATATTTGGAAATATAGAATGGGTTTACTTACTTAACACAAATTTTGTGTTAATTAATCTGAAATCAAAGAAACAGATAGTTAAACGTTACTTCGAAATGCTATATCACAGTTGCTTACATGTATGGAATACAAACACTTTAGTTATTTTTGTAAATATTTCTTAAAATAACAAATAATAGAAAAATTTTGCTATTTTTAACGCTAAAAATTCTCTTTACAAATGTGGTTATTTTCCTACATATTGGTATGCTATATCCATGTAGAGCATTTCGAAGAATTAAAAATAAGTTTAAATTAATTTATACAAATGTAAATTTGAATTATTTTCATTGTTCATACTTTATAATTAAAAAAATTATTTAACTTCTGAATTTTTTTTTATCCTTTGAAATTTTATTTTAAAATTACAAAAGTGTAAGATGTAAGATTTTTGGGCCCTAAAATCTGTAGGCCCTGGGCAGTTGCCCCGTTTGCCCTGCCGGTAATATGGCACTGGTAATAAAACAAAACACAACTTTTACGAACTTTCAGAAAATTTGAGGACGCTAGACAATTAATGTCCATTCTCTTTCACAGATGGCGCCATCACTGCGCACTTTGCAAGCTAAAATCCAGCTTAAGCCAAGCTTGCATTGCCAAGCCAAATGTCAAGCTTGATTTAAGCTTATGTGCTGTCTGGGTAAATATGTAGGTATGATGAAGAAAAATAGTATAAAAAAATTAACACAATATTAAATAATAACGTGAGGAAAAATGAGCAGTTGTAAGTTTTCATCCCCCCCCCCCTTTGGAATCTTTATTCCTGGAAGCAAATAAAGTGTAAGGAATTCCAAGGAAAAGTGGCATTTTTGTGTCCCCCACCCCTCCCGTGATACAAGATCTGGCACTACATGTAGCCAAGGGCTGCAAAATAATTAACGATATAGAGTGGCGAGTGGGATAAGAAGTTAATCCAAAACAATTGGTATTTTAATGATGTAAAATTTAAGAATTGTTAAACATGCGTTTTGGAATTCTTGTATTTATCGGTAAATTTTCAAAAAGGGCTCATCCCTCCATAGCACCCCTTTGGTTACAGTCCTGATATTGAATGGTGGTCCAATATCTTTTTGTGTGCATTAAAATGTATTTCCAAATGTTATCATAAAAATGTGTACAAGGTGAATCTGAAAATGTGGCCAAAACTTATGGGGTGATAGAACGCATCTACAGATTTCGTCATAGAATGTATGGACATAAGGCAAACAGCGAGCCGCTAGGTGTCGTTGAACATGGAAACTGGAATGCCAAAAGTTGGCGTTATAAGTGGTGTAATAGTAAGTCCTCTCATCCAATAAGCATTTACTTTCGTGGATCGCTGAGAGGATGGCTGGTTATACGAACTGGTAACTTCGAAAATATGCGTCAACTTCGTAAATGGGCGTCAATCCCTATTCTGTAGGCGTGAAGCCTGCATTACAGCTGGCGGATGCTCTTTTGAGCAATTTCTTTGAGCATGCACATTAATTCCATTACTTTAATACAATGTTTACTGAAGTATCTCCTCTCTTGTGTTAATTCTTTAAATGTGCCAGTGGAAAAAACTTAACTCATCGTTGTAATTGCCTAAACAATGGGTCTTTTCTTCTGGTTTAGTATGTTAAGAAAGCTGAAATACCGCATTAATATCAATTTGTTCTTATACAAAATCAGCAGCTAATTAATTACAAGCTGTTCTACCTCTATTTTCACTCTAATTGAGTCTGTGCAAATTAAATGTTTGCTGAAGTACATATTTAACCAAATTAGGGAGGTAATTTTGTATTTATTATTCAATTAATTTTTTTTCTGAAGTATGAACGTTGTAAGAATTTATCGTTCTTATTCCTTATATTCATTTCAGTGCCTCTTGAAATGAACCAGTATCTTCTGCAGCCATTTCGAGCAGTTTTCTAGCTGTCAATTACTTCAATTTCCCAGGGACTAAAGAATAAACATCAGGAATTTTAGTGTAGAGATGCAAGAGTGAACTGTGTGTAGTGTTGCTGCACTTCAAAAATTGATGCAAATATATTTATTGTTGCCATAGATAATCAACGGAACTGCCTAAACTTAACATTTTCTTCAAAAATACCCTAAGCAATAAGAAGGTGTTTATGGTGTTTGTTTGTTTTTAATCTCATAAGTGAGTGTTTTAGTAATTGTAATAAAAGTGAATAATTGTATGAAATTGTACTCATTAAATATATTACAAGTGCATTTGTATATTCTTTTCTTTACTTTGAGATCTTTAATTTAAATTATATATATATATATATATATTTAGACCACACTTGTACAACCGATAATGATTTTGGTGAGTATAGGGCTTTTCAGGGCTATAAAAAAGAATTCCTTTATACTATGGCCCATGAACGGAAATTCTTGTGAGTTAGTGTCTAAATGGTGCATTTGATTGGATATAAATTAGGAATGTATATTATTAAGGTGGTCAAAAGTTATATGGGGGAAATTTTTTCTGGCTCTTGTTTTATTTCATATAAAATGCTGTTGCTTTGAACTTTTATTCTCAACAAAACCAATATTTAACGACATTCTCCAATACTTAAAGACATTTAATGACATTTAGTATTTTTTAGATCAGTTTGAATCGTACTACCAAAATCTGAATTTTTTTAACATTAGTGAAAAAAAGAGAAATTAAGAATTTTAAATAATTTTGAACGTTATTTGAATTATTTGCATCGAAAACAAAAAATAAATCAAGAATTTTCATAACTTAAACTACAATTCGTGAAATATTTTTATTTACTCGTATTTGGTATGCATTTCTGTGCTTCAGAAGAAAGATCTTGATTTGTATTTCAGTTGAAGCGTATGTAGGATAAACCTTTCAAATTCTCTTTATTACAAGGCTATTTTTGTTATCAGTTATCCTTATTTAAATTCTAATTAAACGGCCTCCCATTACAGGGAGGGGCTATGTCTGCCTCTCCTATCTCCCATATTATCGTTATGATTTACATTCTGGTATAACGTACAAGTGGTTCAACACTAATACATAATATCTTTCTGGTGCAGAACCCTTGACGTGCGATAAGACTCCGAAGACAAGAATTTCGAAAACAAAGAATAGATCTCATAAAAAGCAGATTTTAAAATTCTGGTGTAGAGGGTGCTATTATTCACTGGGATGGAAAAATGCTTCCTCATATTTTGAATAAAGAAAATGTAGAGAGAATAGCAATTTTAATTAGCTGTGCTGATGAACAGTTAATAGGAGTTCTTCAGCTTGAAAATAGTATGAGAATAACTCAGGCAAAAGCTCTACTTTCAGCAGTTGAAGAATGGTAGGCAGTTGGTAAAATCCAGGCAATGTGGTTTGATACCACTGGTTGCCTTAGGGGAACGTGCAGCAATTACTGAATCGAAAGCTTCTACACTCATGTCCATAAGTTAAGGATAATTCAGAATCACACAGAAATTAATCTCTAAAATAAAAATTTCACCTGTGGAATGATCACACACATCTTGAAGGAGAATATGCAAATTACAGGAAACCACCAGATGGCGTGGATGGTACGTCACAATGACGAGAGTGTAAGAGAGGGGTATATAAGGAATGGTGGCAAAGAAGTAAAATTGTTCACAAGCGCTGTGAAAGCCTTTCAGTGCAAAAACCGCATAGTTATGGCACAAAGGAGGCATTTGGATGATGTTTTACGTGGCAGAATTATCGGACGACTGGAATGTGGACGTACCCAGCTGGAAGTATCCGAGGAACTTGGAATCGCCCAGAGTGTCATCTCCAGGCTTTGGCAACGATTCCAAGATGATGGTAATGTGAGTAGACGTTACAGCACAGGTCGCCCCCGAGTTACAACGCCGAATGAGGACCGCTATTTGGCAGTTACTGCCAAAAGAAACAGACGGAGTACAGCATCAGACCTGTCTCGTCAGCTCTCTTCAGCTACCGGTACGACAGTTTCAAGGCAGACCGTGTACAGACGCTTAGGGCACATTGGTCTATATGCTCGTAGGCCTGTCAGATGTGTTCCACTTACCGCAACTCACTGTCGCCTGCGATTAACCTGGAGTAGAGAGCATGCATTGTGGACACCGCAACAGTGGTCTTGTGTGATGTTTTCCGACGAGTCCAGGTTTAGTTTGGAGTCTGATTCTCGCCGGACATTCATCTGGAGAGCGCCAGGTACCCGTTACCACCAAGAGAAACCATTGAAAGACACCGTTACGGTGGTGCAGGATGGCTCGTTTGGGGAGGAATTATTCTTGGTTCCAGAACTGACCTGCATGTTCAGAGTGTAACGATGACAGGCCACATCTATCGGGATGTCATTCTGGAACAACATGTACGTTTGTTTCGGGGCGCCATGGGTGCTGAATTTGTGTTTATGGATGACAACGCCCGTCCTCACCGTGCAAACATTGTAGACGAATGCCTTCAATCGGAGGATATCACCCGTATGCATTGGCCAGCATACTCACCGGACTTGAATCCAATAGAGCATGTGTGGGATATGCTTGGCCGACGAATTGCAGCCCGTCAACCCCCTCCCACCTGTCTACCGGAACTTCGGAGTGCATTGCTTGATGAGTGGTGTAATATTCCCCAAGATCAGATTGATCATTTGATACTCAGCATGCCTAGGCGTTGTCAGGCCTGTATTGCATCGTCCGGGAGACATACTCCGTATTAACCATCCTACTAACCATGTTATACTGTTTTTTGTAAATAGGTTCTTTTTTGAAAGTTGGTCAAGGGAGTAAAACTTGCAATTTTTATTAATTATGTCAAACATATAGCATCTTTTTTGCTCTTTACTTTTTGTTTAATAAATAGACTTTACAAATAAGTCAAATTTGTTTTGCTTCTTTCTCTTTCTTTGCCTGAACTTCATTATCCTTAATTTATGGACATGAGTGTATATCCACCATGTCGCCCCCATATTTTAGATACCACCCAAAAATCTGTTTTGATTTCTAAGTTGGCAAAACTACTGCTCCTTATACAGATATTTATTTAAAAATTCAGTCAGGGTGGTCTAATTTGGACAAGACAAAGTACAAAACTGCTATTGAAGATGAAACTATTACATAAAGAATACAAAATTTGGAAGAAATTTCAAATTTTCTTCCAGAAATTTACGAAATCGACAGATCACGGATAACTATAAAGACTTAATCCAACATTTTTTAATTTTTATAGGAGTCTACCCCAAATAGGCATTTCTTTCAGAGTACCTGATGTTGTTCATCATTCCAGGTGGATGTCTAAGGCAATTTATTGTCTCAAAATACTTCTTCTCAGACATCAGGTCCCATTAACAGATTTAGAAAAGGAGTTATTACAGACATTTGTCTATGTATAATAAATATTTATGTAAAGGCATGGTTCTACGCTTTCACTCCCACTTTATCAATCAAGACTTAAAATTATTAAAATCATTTGTTCAATACAGAAAATTTGATAAAGAGGCTGCAAACAAAGCAATCTGTAAAACGATAAGCCATCTTTGGTATCTTAACTTGGAGCAAGTTCCCTTTTTTTTTTTTTTTTTTTGATGATACGTTAGCAAACAAAGTTAAAATAAGCATGGCCGTAAAATTAATAGCATTTGAAAAAGAAAATGATGATTAAGGTGTAAGAGCAACAATGTTTCAACGAAGTGGATCATTTATTGGACAAAGAAGTTGATTTTTTTTATTTCATCTCAAACAATGATTTATTTAAGAGATTTAATTTTAATACGCAATTTTTGAATACTGATCCCGATGTATAGTGTGAAAATCAGTATTATTTGAAAGAAAAATAAATGTGAAAACTGTTAAGGTTTTTAATGGCTCAGCTGAAAGGGGAGTAAAATTAATACACGTTTTCAATTCCTGTTTAACTATGTGGCTGAAGAACAAAAGCAGTTTTTACTATGGATAGTATCCGAATATGGAAAAAACTTTTCCAGACTCTTCGAAAGCACCATTATCTAAGCCTTGCCATTTTAACAAAAAATTGTGAACAATAATAATTTATTTTCTTTATAATGTGCGTCCTTTTTGATACATAACTTTAATAATCAAATATATCTGAACGTTAGTCGTTCTCAATTTTATGTCTTCTTTGACCTTATTTTCTGTTAATTCTTTTACTTAAATTTCATTTTTTAAAATTTCAGTATTTTTTTTATTAAAACCTTTATTTTGTACACAAAAAAAAGAAAGAAAAGAAAAATGAAAGAAGGAAAGATAAAATACAGGGATTTCGCGATAAGTCGAATATCCAGCTATGTCGAAGTTTTTAAGTAGTCCCGGTTCGATTCAATACGAATTTAAGATTATTCGATTAGTGGAACTAACGATAAGTCGAAGTTCCTCGTCGGTCCCCAGAAATTCGACTTTTCGCGAAATCACTGTAGAATTTTTTGAATTTTCATAAAAAAACGAACTTTTAGGATTCGGATCATATCTAGCCCTAAAAAAAGCATAAATATATGCTTTTTTCAGGACTTTGATATATTTGAGATATGATCTGATTATTACCCTCTGAGAATTTTGGAAATGGGCAAATAATCTAAAGTAGTTTTCACGGGGAAAAAAAAATCATGCAATTTTTAAAATAAAATTTTTAAAATTTATAAAATAAAATTTTTAAAACAATTTATAAAATAAAATTTTTAATAGGAAGATTTGCAATTATTAAAAAAGGATCCTAAATTGCAGACAAGTTTTAATATCAGAACATATTTTATGATATCTCAGTGTTATACATTAGTAATATTGATTATAGACCGATTGCAGTGAAAACTGGAAAACAGTGGACGGATTTGACATCTCAACCGCTTGGGAGGTTAAATCTAGGTTTTTACATAAAAGTGATGTGTGGTTCATCATGGCAGGAAGTTTTTTTATAAAACGACCCCAACACTATGTTTCCAAACTCAATTTTATCCATTTTATGATGGAAAAACTGCTTTTGTTACGGGCACGGGTTAATATTATGCAAATGAGCTGAAACTTTACCAATCTCATTTTGTAGCCTAAAAAAATTCGAAAATTGATTTCGTGTGACCACTCTAGTATATTATAGATCACAGTCACATGACCTGCATAGATTTTGACGTGTGTACAGCTGATAGTTTCTTCACAGGGTTGCAAAAAATTCTTACACATTATGGCCTATGGACGCAACTCAGTAGAAGTCTGCTAGTGTCTAAATAGTGTATTCAAATTCGGTACACTATATGTGAATGTCTTAAATACTGTTTAGATTTTGGTGTGTGTTAGACTTAGTTTTTTACAGGGCTACAAAAGAGTATTCTTATACATTGCAGCCAATAGACTCAAGCTATTTGCAGTGCACTAATATCTTAACACTACATCCCATTGAGTTAAATCAAGCTTTAACACTTTGTAGAGATTAAGTGTTCAAAAAATCTGGTGGATTCACTCATATTTTTTAACTAATGTTGAAAATTGTAGTATGTTCTGAAAAATTATTGGGGATGTTGTAACTTTACTTGATATTGTGGAAAAATACATACGTAAATTATACCACAAAACTATATAAAACAAAAAAAAAATATAATTGGAAAACATTAGTTATTGAGATTGCTTTAAAAACGTCTTTTTCAGCTGACTGTTTAATTAGCATTTGAAATTCACAAAATGGAGCAATTAGTTTGATTACGAGCCTCAACCTGATTTTCAGAACATGCAAGCACGTTTCCTGAATAACTATATATTCAGTTTTACATAAGTAATTGGAGGTAAGTAGTGGAGGGACAGCCTTGATGAGGATTTTGCCAAGCTGAAAATAAGAAACTGGAGAACCATTACTTGGAATAGGGTGGAATGGAAACGACTTCTGAAGAAGGCCAGGGCCCACAATGGGCTGTCGTGCCGATGTTGATGATGATGATAACTTGAAAGAAATTAAGAACGAGGAAAGTTAGCCCAAAAAGATAGTAAAATTAATTTAAATTAAAAGACAAAAATTAAAGGACAAAAATTAAAGGACATTTAAATTAAAGGTTTAAATTAAAGGACATTATTTATTAAGGAAATCAATTAACTATAATTTCTTATTTAAGACTATAAAAGTAAAACGCAAAATACATTTTACCTTTTTTTTAAATTGAAAAAATACTTGGATTTCTCTCATCTGTGCAGGTAGGTTATTCCGCATTTTGATTCGCGTGTATTTTTTATTTTCATTAAGTTAGATTGGTAATAAATAAGGGTTTTCTGTGTAGTTAAATGATGGATGATCATTCAGAGTAGCGGGAATAATTTGTCATATCTATTATGTATCATTAAACATGAAAAGAATTATATTATTTTAATAGGCATTCTTAAGACATTTCTCAGTGCAGGTATGTCCCCTTTGTAATAATTTTGTGAATTTTTTGTTGTAGGCCCTCAATGCATCTTACCTGTCCAAAGCCTGCCGCCATGTTAAAAATGGATATATAGTATAAAGAAAATAAAATGCTGCCATTGAAGATGTGTCCTACAAACCTTGGTGTACCGATTTTTTATACAGATGTTATCTATGTGTAAATCCCATTTTAGATTATATGGAATAGCAAAACTCAGAAATTGGTAAATTTAACATTTTTAATGGCGCAGCATTATGTAATTTTACTTGAGGTAAGTGAACCATTGCCTTCCAGTCTAGTTCTGAGTTCTTTCAGTGACTAAGAACTAGCAATTTGTAGTTACGAAACTAAAATATTTTAAAGATATTTATTTTAACTATTAAATATATTTATTTTATTGAAACTACAATATTTTAAATATACAGTCGAACTTCGATTTAACGTACTTTGATTTAACTAATTCTCCGATTTAACGAATATTTTTTTGGCCTGACAAAAAGGAGGCTAAAATGCTCTGATTTAACGAATTTATAGCTTTGATTTAACGAACAACAATCGCTGAAATGAAATTAGTACATAAAACTAAAACTTTGAATTTTTCACACGCAAAATGTTGAATCTTTCACACCCTAATCCAAGTGTGTAATACAATAATTTTGTTCTCATTTCTCCAAACGGAGCAAGTGCCTACGAAGACAGCGATACAGATACAGTCATTTACAATTACGCCGTGGATAACGATAATCAAATGCCTGGATGGGAAGATTTTCCTAATGAAGATTCTGAAGATTCTGAAAGCAGCGAATAGATGACAAAGAAACGGAAATTCAACTAAAAAAGGTGACATTCCAAGATGCAGTTTGCAGCTTAAACGCTTAATTTTTTTTTAATCTCACGAGATTGATGATGGTGGGCATACGAAGTTAAAAAATATCGACAAAGGACTTTGGAAAGTCAAAACAAACACTATCAAGCATGGGCGCCGGCAGAATATTTCCCAGGGGTGGGGAAAGACTACGTCAACGTATGGTTACCATGTTGGATAGAGCAAAAAAGCAAGGGAAAACACTGCATACAAAAATCTAGGGGGGGGGCATTGCTGCCGGCCAATGCTACCGGCGCCCATGCTATCAAGGATTTCTTTCCAAAGTGCCAATAAGTATGCATGTATTATGTATTAAATTTTAAGAGCAAGTAAATTAAAGAATTTAGATAATTTAAAAATTGATCGCCTTGATACGTATAACTTATAATTTTTAAGCTCGTAGCAAACAATAATCATTCTTTTTTTCACATCTAAGGGTATTTTACATTGATATTTTTATACCATACTATTTACAAAAATTGATATTCGATTTAACGAACGGATTTGTGGGTCCCAATCAATTCGTTAAATCGAGTTTCGACTGTATTATAAACAATATTTTAATGAAATAAATTAATTAATTATAATTCTCAGATCTGTCTCTCAGTATAGGGGAACTGGAAATTTTAGTTCAGGAAACTAGAAATTACTGGTTGAAACTAAACAGTTCTGTTTCAGGAAACTAAATATTCTACTCTAAATATGTATAAATTCTAGTTCTTAAAACCAGAAATTGCAGATCTGAGAATTATTGTCAAAACCTAGAGATTCTAATCCAAAATCCATTTTTTATAGTTCAGGGAAGATGAAAATTTTGGGTACCTCGTTCGGAATATTTTAACTAGAACTGTCTTTTTCTTTGATCGAGAATTTATATGGGGTACATAGACATAAAAATTCTAGTTCCAACAATTATTGTCTAGATGTCAGTAGCATGTTATTATTCTCAGTGCAGTGGATGCTTACTTTTACACCATCAGGGAATGAATATATTCGGTTCACACTTTTGGATGCTTTGACTACTATTTCATTTATTGACTATGCAAGCTTTTTTGTTTCTGTGCTAGTTCTGTGTAGTTTTCAACAGTTTAAAAAGCAGCTAGATAGAAAAATGAAACTGGTTATAGCCTTGTGTCCATGACCTTCATTCCGTTCTCGAGGTATCTTATTGTTAACCAACTTTTAAAAAAAAATTCTATAAGTCCATGCTTTTTTCCCCTTCCGTATAATGTATCGCATACTCTTTGGAGAACGGTTTAATCGTTTTGAATAATTTGATCTGTATTCTAGTTATGTGGATTTCGAGGTGGCACCATGCATTTTTATATGAAGTAGCGTTTTTCGGAAAATCGGGAAAAAAAATACATTTTTATAAGATTGTCTGTGATGGTGCTTTTCGAATATTTTTTGTTATTTTTAGTCTCGATAATAATTTCTTGTAGTTTATTTTTTATAATTTGTTGTAATAGTAAAAATCTTTCTTTGAGATGATCTAACATTCGAAAAGGAGTTATAAGCAAATCCCTAGTATCAAACAGAGATCTGATTTATGTGTTGGGTACATTAACATCGTCATAGGAAAGAGAAGGAACCTGGGTTTCAGCAATTCTTCACCGCAAAAAAAGCTGAAATGAGATAAAAGATCTAACAAATTGCTCTAAAGGGCATCAAAGGAAGAACCGCTGTCTTGCTAATGTGAAGGATTGTTTTTTTCCGAATACTTTGGCCAAAATAGTGAAAATCTTCTCATTTGAACATTTTCACAATTCTTCCCATTTCCATGTTTCTTCGATCACATTCTATCTGAATGATGTAGGAAATGCATCTCTCCCTTCCAAATGTTTTAATAAACCAAACGTATATAAAATAAAATCATGATACATTAACTTTATCAGTCGCTTTTGATGATACTTAATCCAACTATAAAATATCATTAAACTGTTAAATATCATGCTATACATTGGTTTTATTTTGCTCACTTACTTAAATAGCATCCATTTCGAGCGCATTCATACCTACATTTTTTTCAAATTCTTTGAAAAGAGGCGAGTGAATCAAAGAACCTACTATCTTAAAAAGTGACGATCATAATTTTAGCATGATTATGCTGGGTTATTTTACTGAACAGAAATACTGCTTTAATGGTGTTGAACTTCTCATAATTTCGAACTCTAAAGCTTTCCCGAGCAAGTTTGACGTACACCCCTCAAGCTTAAAAGCATAGAATAAAAGGTACGCAATATACCTGATTGCATTATTACATCCCAATTCTGCTTCGAACCTGTTAGAATAAATTTATCGATAGCACAAAGAAACAAACAATTTTTATTGAAATAAAATTAATCGAAGTTCTCAATACATTATAATGGTAAAATGATAAGCTCCAGAAAATGTATTGAAAATGAAAAATTATTTTCATCATTGGTCACACCTCTCCCACCTTCAGTTTTTTTTAGTTTAAAACCAACAAGTGCTCCGGTTCTCACGACTAAAATTATGCTGTACACTGGATTCTTTTTTTTTTAACCTGGTAGAGATGTTCAGCGTATTCTAAAGCATTAGAGAAGGCCAAATGTTTCATATCGTGACGTCATCATTACTACACTTTTGAAAAAAGAATTTAAAAGTAAATTTATTTTATTTTTCCCGGGACTGCACGTGGACATAACAAATTTTCTCTAATTTAATTATTCAAATTGCATATTTATTTATTTATTATGTATATAGTAAAAGTAACACTGTCTTTAGAAGTATGCAAGTTTAAGTTGATTTTTTATGTCAATTTTATGTATTTTGGCGGGAAAACAAGACGTCATTGTCACGTGACTTTTCGTCGCCATCTTGGAAGACCAAAGGTCAAAAGCGCTCCTATCGAATTTTGAATCGGACATGTCTTAAGACAAGTGACGTCAGATGCCAATCCGAAAACGGGGTTTTGCTCGGGATGGACGTCTGAAATGGACGAATGGACAGGCTCGCAAAGGTGATACTACACTTAGCGAGCCCGAAAGCGCGCTTTCCGTACATTTGCATCTATACCCGAGCTCGGGGTGTAGTCCCTCACAGCAGGCACCTAAAGGGTTTAGAGTTTGTGAGCAAACACGCATACAGATAAATAGGAGACATTAATCTTCATTGATGCAATAATGCACTTGCAATATATACAGGTATATACAATTCTATTTACAATTGCACCGAGACGCGCGAGGCTTCTTCGGGGGGGGGGGTCTCGAAGTCCGCACATTTGGCACAGCCACAGCACCACCTGCTGCAGCGTGTACAAGCTGAGATATATTTCCAGAGATCGTATTTTCTGCCCATCTAACGCTCTAGTGTTTATGACAAAGAGCGCCCAAGTGCCTGCAATCAGCCTTTATTTAAGACAAACTTGGCAAGATATCGTTATGTGAAATTTAATTCATTTACTTACACTTTTTCTGTAGGTGCAGTTTGTTGATCAACGGCGCCTTTTCGTCCATTTTTTGCATATCCCACTGGATTTACGAAAGGCTTTGAAAACACACCATTTTTCATAACATGGAACTTGGACAATGACATCAAGTCTCTACCGTCTCGCAAAAGGTTGTCTGCGGATCCTACAACAAAAAGTTTACGTATTTCGTCGAAAGAATGTGCTGTTTTCAAGTATAAGGTTCCACAGCCTCTTTGTCGTTTTATAAACTGCACCGAAACGTCTACGCATGCCAAGTTTCTGGAGACTACAATGGATTTATCTGAATATTTGTCAGGTGTGACAGAATATTCGAATTTCCGTGCACCTACACGGTGATTCGGTACTTCTGCGTATTTATTTGACGATTCAATCCTAATGGATTTGCCTGCACATCATGGATTTCTACCTATTACATTAGATATGTATGTCACCTGCAGTTTAGATTGCGCATTTGCTGGCTATAAATATGTGTAAATTGTTAAATAAATACGTGCAATAGCACTTTGAAACATGACACCTGTGTCTATTGCTTCATTATATTCTTTATACACGGAACACATATTACATGTTTTAGCACGGTAATGCCTGTGCACGGAAATAGGTATCCGTCTTTACACAGCCTGCGAAAATCCCTGAAAGCGCGCTCCGATGGACGATTTGGATTAGCTAAGCGTAGTATTACCTTAGCGAACCCGTTCGTCTGTCCATTTCAGACGTCCATCCCGAGCAAAACCCCATTTTCGGATCGGCATCTGACGTCACTTGTCTTAAGACATGTCCGATTCAAAATTCGATAGGAGCGCTTTTGACCTTTGGTCTTCCAAGATAGCGGCGAAAAGTCACGTGACAATGACGACTTGTTCTCCGGCCAAAAACTTAGGCCTGCCTATTTCTTTTGCCGGGCCTGCCTGGCAACAGAAAAGTAAAACTATTAAAGGGAGCGGCGGAGGGAGTTTAGTTTAGCTGATGTGAGTGTAATTAATCTATGTTGTGGAATGGTTTTATCTTTGCTGTGTTTCGGTTTTTCGAGGGTGCGTGTGGAATTTCGTGTAGTAATGGAAATGTGAATGCACACCCTCCAAAAAAAGTATTCGAGCAAGAGAGAAATTGTCTACGTTGTTTTCGTGTATTAAAAATTATTTATCATAGAATATGAATTAGGCTATGTATAAATATGAATTTCCCTATGTCTGTCAGGTTGTGCATTTTTCAAAAACTCAATTATTATTCGCAAATCTAAAATAGGAAATTTCTCTCTTGCTCGAATACTTTTTTTGGAGGGTGTACAGGTATATACAATTCTATTTACAATTGCGTCGAGACGCGGGAGGCTTCTTGGAGGGGGGGGGGGGTCTTGAAGTCCACGCATTCGACACAGCGCCAGCTGCTGCAGCACGCGGACATACGAAGGCAGCAACCCCCCGCAGACTCAGCAGAACTACAATCCACAATCCACAGGCTCTGAAATAGGCTCTGGATTCTTTTCGAGGGCGCTTCCTCCTTCTTCAGCCTCCTTTGGATATGCGTGTTGTTAAGATCCGCTCAACATTAGAGATAGGGTCTGGAACGGTGTTTTCAGGAGTATCTGGCGCCGGGTTGTCTACGGGTTCCGCAGGCAGAACATTATGCTTTCGAAATGCCTCACAAAAATCGCTTTGGGGCGGATATAGAGGGTGTCACCCTTAATTTCAGCCCTAAACGGATACATATCCGACAGATTTTTAAAAACGACCCAAGCCATTGGCAATGGGACGGTTCTACGTCAGAAATTAAAACATAATCCTGACCGCAGTAACCATCCCACCATTTGTTTAGGGGCTTCAGTGACAATGGCTTGAAATGCCGAACGGCATAATCTTTTCCGCACCTGGGGAGTCCACCGACCCAGAACCCCCAACAGTTTTGAAGGTCAGAAACATCATATTTTACACGTGAATGTATGGTATTTTTAAAAAGAGTATACATACCAGGATGCTCGCCCTTGACGTCCTGGATGTTGCCAGATTCAGCCTTATCCAATACATCTTTAAAGGTGCAGGAGCCGCCTCTCTCAGCTGGCAGGGTTCCATAATCTTTGTAGTTTCCATCTTTCTGTCTATAGACGCTTGCTTCTCGAAGGCTCCCTCGAGCCCTTTCAAAGACAGCCTTGATTATTCCTTTAGAACACAAACTCAAAATAAGAACATAGACTTTCTAGCTGAAGCTTAGAATATGTATTTTTCAAAAAAGGCAGGCCTTTTTATATCCGAAAAATCAGATTGAACGAAAACACACGTTCCTACAACGCGATCGGACCACACTTAAAAACGCATAACTAAAAGATTCACATTTCCATTACTACAAGAAATTCAACACGTACGCTCTGAAAACCGAAACACAGAAAAGGTAAAACTATTCCACAACATAGATCAATTACACTCACATTAGCTAAACTAAACCCCCTCCCGCCGCTCCCCTTAATAGTTTTACTTTGCTGTTGCCAGGCAGGCCCGGCAAAAGAAATAGGCAGGCTTAAGTTTTTTGGCGGGAAAACAAGACGTCGGTGTCACGTGACTTTTCGCCGCCATCTTGGAAGACCAAAGGTCAAAAGCGCGCTTATCGAATTTTGAATTAGCGAGCCCGAAACGTCCTTCGAAGTGCGCTTTCAGTACATTTGCATGTACAACCGAGCTCAGGTGTAGTCCCTCGCAGCAAGCACCTAAAGGGTTTAGAGTTTGTGAACAAAAATACATACAGGCAAATAGGAGACATCAATCTTTATTGATGGAATAATGTACATGCAATATATACAGGTATATACAATTCTATTTACAACTGCGCCGAGACGCGCAAGGCTTCTTGGGGAGGGGGTGGCGTGCGGCTCGAAGCCCGCGCAATCGGCACATCCACAGCGGCAGCTGCTGCAGTCCGCGGACGTACGAAGGCAGCTACCACCCCACCCCGCAGACACAGCAGAACTACACTGCGCAGGCTCTGGCTTTCTGGAGTGTTATAACATTATGTTATTTATTATGTTACTCATTAATAAATAAATCATGCAATAATGGCTACTTTACAAGTCCTTTCACACATTCATCACTAAGGTCTCCAAAGCCTGAGTAAGATTTTTTCCTTGCATTTTTGGGTTACTGGATTTAAAAAAAGATGTTTAAAAATGTCGTGACTTTATTCTTAATGCTCCTTCTAAACTTTTGGTAACGAGCCATGCCACCAGTCATAATGTAAAATCATTATACTGGTCGTAATGTAAAGTTAACGTAGTGTTATTTCGAGAAAACACTTCGTTTTTCCTTCTTTAATGTAAAAAATAATATCTGGTATATTGATTTTAAAATCCTCTATTATTCATATCAGTGGCGTTGCCAAGAGGGGGGTTATAGGGGGGTCACAACCCCCATAAGAAATTTTTTACCATACAAAATGTATATTCTTCAATCCTTTATCATACACACGTATGCATTTACGTGAGTTAACCGCCCTATGCAAAATTTCTGGCTACGCCACTGATTCATATCCTTTCAATTACTCATCAATAAGGCTAAATTTAGTACTTCTTCATAAAAAAATTTCGTTGCTACATATGCATTTCAACATGCCGTTTGAAATTAAGTTTAAGTTCTCCTATCAGTGTCAACATTCTCAACTGAATCTGCATTAATCATTTTAATTTAGAGGTTATATATGAATAAATTTTGAGAGTAGTGCTATTAATACGAAAGCACTACTGATAGTTAAACGCTGAAAATTTTCTTTTACATTTCTTTTGGGCAAGCAAGAAAGTTATTATGCCTTCAGTTGGAAAATAAGCTTGCTTATTAAGAGTTAATACCGAATGTTCCAAAGAAGTGTTACTATGCTTTAATTTATCTGTTAGAGATAAGTTTGCCATGTATTTTGAAAAAAACAAAAATGTTCAAAATAAAGTAGGAAAACAGAATACGCTAAGAAAAAGAATCATCTTGTTAATTTTCAAAAAGTTTGTATACGACCCCGGTACAAAAAATCACAAGCAGTAAAATGTACTCAATACATTTCTGTGGTGATATACACAGAGGTGATAGACAAAATTTCAGCATTTCATCATAAAATATCTCAAAGATTTCTATAAACAAAAATGATCGGGGGCTATAAATGAATTTGAATGTACAGTGTTTATTGCTAGAGTGAAAAAAAAAGAGAGAGATTTTTTTTTCGTAATCTCTGTACGATCCCAGATATGTGATCATCCGATTTGAATTTTTCCCCTTCGAGATCCACTGAAAAGTGGTTTAAGTGAGCTGAACTTTTTTTAGAATATAATTCTAAAATTCCCTGCATCACCTTATTGATGTGTATGGAGCCCAGTTTACTAATAAATTATTTTGAATATTTTTTCAATTTACATTGTCCACTTATCTCTAATGGAAAAGTAACTAATACGTGTTACCACCATTTTGGAACATCCTGTACATCAGAACTGGTTTCTTCACACTTTCCCACTCATGTGTGATGGATAGTTTTACAAAATGAATTTCACATTTAAGTGTTTTGTAGAATTGGCTTCATTTTTCTTAATATCAAAGAGAACACAAGGCAAAGGTAAATGCGACTCATAATATTTATAAGTGTCAGTTTTCATAGAAATTATTTTATGAAAACCTTTATTATGGTGTGACTATTACGTTACCATTCTTGAGATAATTTTAACCCTTTGAAAGCATAATTTCTTAATTACCTAAATATATTTTTTTATTTAGTATTACTAAGCCTACTTCCTTTCATTCTAGTTGCATTTATCAAAATTTATTTTGTATATTATTGAAAGCGACTGAACGTTGTTGCATGCACGAGATTTCGTCAGATTAAGACTTAATCCATCGTAGTGATTTTTAAATGGGTTCACCGTTGACAGATACCGGAGGCTAATGATTTGCTTAAAAAAGTCGAACTTAAAGCGTTTCGCGTTAGCCCTGGAAAACAGGGAGTATTAGATCTGGAATTACAATTTACTGGGTAGAGCGGGAAGACATCACTATCCGAAAGGCTGCCATACATAAAAACACATATGGGCAATCTCCGGCCTGCGGGCAGGACATGGCTTTTGATCTGGCCCGCGGAGCATATCAAAACCCTCTATAAACCCATATAAATCATTCAAAATCCCATATAAATCCCATTTATACGGCCCGCGACTTCGCTAATATCGTTAAGTTTGGTCCATAACTTTTCAAAAGTTACACATACGGGCACTATGAAGCGCATCACTGTAAAGAGGTCATTCCCATACATACAGGGCCTGATTACCGCACAGGCCAACTAGGCCACGGCCTTGGGCCCCCAGGCGTAAGGGGCCCCAAAATTATTAAAATAGTTTAAGTTTTATTCCTGAAAACAATGAGTTATGCACTCAATATTGAACGGTAATAAAAAAAGATAAAGCGATCCTTTTCACAACACATTCCGCTGAGCAAAGGGTTTGTTTACACTACACACACATTCAGGCATAAAAGAAACGTCATTTTAACATCCCAAGAATTCCACCTTGGAGTATTCACTGACGTGACGTCATTTGATTCTGAAGCATAACATCTACATTAAATGCTAAACATTTGTGAACTTAAGTTAAAACTTTTTGTACAGGAGAGAGTTTGAAACTAAAGCATCCTCCCCCACCCCTTCCCTTATGAGTGAAATTGCGAAGAAAGACTGGCATCACTGGTATGACCAACAGGAAATGAACGCACAGGGGCCCCGCGAAAGTGCTAGGCCTAGGGCCTCCGAATGTATTAGTCGGGCTCTGCATATATAGGCATGACGATCCATGAGCTCGTTAGGCTCGAGCCCCTCTTAAAAATATTTAGCAGTGGCTGATCACTCCCCAATAATTTAATTTGAATAAAAATAAAATAATTGCATTTCACTCAATTCACACATACTTTGAATTAGAAGGGTAATTTTTTTTTTTTTTTTTTTTTTTTTTTAAGGCTGAAAATTTCTTTTCCGACTTAGATCAGTATTTCGGATATATTTTGGTGCCAGCCACGAAACACAGGATGTTTTTACAGGCTGTCTTTGCCAAGCGCCTACTCATCAAAATCAATCTCAGTACGAATGAAAAGTTGCAATAAGCCTAGAATTGCGCTGTGTAAACATAAATGTTTTCTTTTCCATTTTCAGTCTTTTTTTTTTTTTTACTGAGTTTTCTCTCTATATTAAAAATATGGCACGAGAGAAAAATATTAACACAGAAATACATTTAATTAAAATAAGAAAACGCAAGAGTCCAGTGAATAGGATGTATAAATTAATCACGTACGAGTTACAGCGATCTTTAATTTAATTGCCTGTGAATAGTTGTTTTTATAACTACGCTATTTATTTATATATTCATTACAAATGCCAGTCATTAGCCTTCTGGCTTCCCAATATTTTTTAACAATACATTTAAAGCTGTTAAGTGCAGTGCACGTGTCCATATGGCAACCATTCATTGAGCATAAAAAATCACTAACACAATAAACGAGGAAATCCGTTAATCCAATTTTAAAAAGATGACATTAAGGCAATTGTGACCTGTTAAAAGATGAATAAAAATTAAGTATAAATACAATTTTTTAAAGTAAATGCTTTTTATTGAGGAGTCCTAAAAGGCATAAAATAAAAAAATATTCTTGAAAAGGTATGTTATAAATGAAAGAAAGTTTCAAAACTAAGAAAACTTTTGAGAAAATTATAGATATGACACTTTTGCAGGAGATAAAAATTTTCAAATGTTCAAAATATTTTTAAAAACATTAGAGACCTTTGCAATACAGATATTTATGACTAAATCAAAGAATTGCAAGCAAATACAGCCAGCACAAGTTGACGATTGCTCTCGAATGCTTTTTTAAAAACTTCGAACATTTAAAAATTTTCATCTCTTGCAAAAGTGAAAAATCTATATTTTTCTAAAAAGTTTTCTTAGTTTTGAAATTTTCATTCATTTATAGCATATCTTTGCAAACAAAAAATTTCATTTTATGTCTCTTAGGGAATCCCAAATAAAGCGTGTACTTTAAAATTTTTTAGTTTTACTTGATTTTTAGTTACAAACAAAACACGTATTCTATTTGTAACTAAAGTACAAGTAAAGAAACATAATTTTTCGTTAGATGTCCCTATTTGTAGCTGAAACTTTCTCTGCGCATACCCCCCAACAGAGGTAAGAACAATCGGCCACTATAAAGTTTGGATGACCGTGGCTTTGGCAGGTAACAGGTGGCAAAGGTGTATAAAATTGCAGAATATTTTCGTTATTTCATAAGGCTTAATTTTTTTTTTGTTCTTCTTCGCAATACTAGAAATTACTTTATTCCTTTGCCAGACACTTTTCCATCATGGCAAACCACCGCCAGACAACCTCAAAGTCATGGAAAACTGTTGTGTTCGTAAACTCCCGCGACGAAGTATGTCAAGCTGTCACAAAGTGCAAGCACATTTTATACTGCTACTTCTGAACTTTCTTACGATGCTGCAGCGCGCTTGTAATAGAATTACGTTTTCCATGACTTTCATATTGTCTGGCGGGGTTTGCCACGATGGAAAAACGTCTGTCAAGGGATAAAGTGATTTCTAGTACCGCGAAGAGCATATAAAAAAATTAAGCTTTATGAAATGACGAAAATTTTCTGCAATTTTCTGCATCTTTGCCACCTGTTACCTGCCAAAGCCACAATCATCCAAACTTTATAGTGGCCGATTGTTCCTACCTCAATTGGGGAATATGCGCAGAGAAAGTTTCAGCTTTTATACTATGACGAAGGTCTGGCGGCCGCTGGCTCTTGCTCTATAAAACTAGGCCAAAAAGGATTTAACAACGACTTCTATAAAGTCTAGGCGCGTTCTTTTTAAGCGTGACACGATGACGGAAAGACAAAATACAATTTCATTACAAAACTTCTAAAAATGACAACAGAATTACGAGAGATATCCGAAATAGACGTCCTAATAAAGAGATATTCCCCAAGTCTTAGCTACAGTAGGTATTATCAGTTTATTTTCTCTCTCAAACTCCATTTAAATGAGAATTTTAGCAGGATGAAAAGTCAGAGATAATTTGATTGCTGCAGAACAGTCCAGCAAACACACACCTGCTGGCAGAGTACCTTACCAGTGCCATTCTGCCTTTACGTCCAGCACCGGCACGGCAGTGCAAAAAGTAACTGAATCGTACCAAAAGTGGTCGGGCGAGAAGTACTTGCCCCAATCCGGGAAGGCAACGGCACTCTGCTGGCAATACTGCATGTGGAGGCCATCTCTCACAATAAACGCACTGGCCCATTAAATTTATAATGCCCAAAATGAAACGGCCAGGTGCCGGCTATTATTAAAAATAAAGGCACTGGCCTGGTATCTTAACACAATAGTGGCTACAAGATAATGGCACGGTACCGGATTAGTGCCTATTTACAGTAATTCTGCCATAATTAAAATACGAGCCAGTGGCGGATTCGAGGTAGGGGGCTTATTCATCAACCTCCACCCTCACCGAGAAAAAAAAAAAAAAACATTCCTTAAGGGTAACATTTTGAAATATAAAAAACAACATAAATGAAAGATAAAAAACACCAAAATCCGTTGGTGAATTGTTTGCAAATTATGTGCGCCTATCATTAGTGAATTGTGTGCAGTTTTCATAAACTGCAATTTTCTTACAAATTTGCAGTCGCAAAAGATTTTTTGTATGAGAGAGTCGGTAACACATTTCAGAACCAACATAAAATCATTTATAAACAGTTTAATTTCAATATTTCAGAGTTAGAGATTTTATAAAAAAGTTATAGTACTTTACGGTTGATATATATATGTGTGTATGTACTAATACAAATCTTACAGGAAGTAATAATAAATAAAATTGTACTATGGTTACACGCATAACTTTAGCGTAACATTTTGCTTTATTGTACAGATTGTTTAAATCAAAATATTTTTTAAATATTAGCTATTCTGAAAAGAAATTTTCTGTATCTATACATGTTGTATACTACATGATTCAAATTTTATGGAGGAAAGTACTTTTATACACTAAAATAAGTATCATTAATCACCTCACCGACTTAAAAAAAAGTCACCATTTAATAGCCATTTTCTCAATTTTAGTTCCCAAAATAGAAACATTTTTGAATCATTTTCTAGTTTAGAAATAAACATGCTTAATTTAGCTTCATTTAAGAAGGATTGAATAAAATGATAAATTTGAAAACTTCATATATATATATATATATATATATATAACAGAACATATAATATATTAATTTTTATAGCACGCTTATAAAAATAGATTAGAATGTTTGCTGAAAGCTCAATAGCAACTTTTAAAAAAAGGGAGTTGAAAAAAACCAACACCAGATTTTGAAATTAGTTGTCTGGAGTATGGTAAAAGTAGTCAAAACTTGAAAATAGTATAAAAATGATGTTTTTTGGTTCAAAAAGTCGCCTAATCTTTAAATTAGTTACAAAAGTCACCGCTGGACAACGTGTATACATTAGAAACAGTGGAAGTAAAAAATTTACCTGTAATATTTTCCCGAGTGTTTAAAAACTGTAAAATCCAACTGTAAAACTGTAAAATCCACTTGCTGTATACTTAACCAAAAAGATTTCACTGCAGAAGCAAATATTATTATAATTATTATTTCTCCTAACAGAGAAATCTCACTAGTCCATACCAATTAACCTTCTCGAGAAAGCTCTTCAACAACGACCGGAAAAACTTTGTATCCTAAAAAGCGTACTTCATACGTATTTCATCAGATGTAACTGGCCTCCCGCACAACCTTTCAAGATTTGCGAAACGAAATGAAACATCAAAAGAATGGGTTATTATACTTCTTGGACAGGAAAACTCACCCCTTCCGTTTTAATGAAACTCGCCAATTTTCAAAGCAGCTAACTGAAGACCCTCCTCCCCTCTCCCAGCACACATACACTAATATTAACTTCGCGTTTTAGAAATATTTTATGTGCATTATATATATATATATATATATATATATATATATATATATATACACTCATGTCCATAAATTAAGGATAATGAAGTTCAGGCAAAGAAAGAGAAAGAAGCAAAACAAATTTGACTTATTTGTAAAGTCTATTTATTAAACAAAAAGTAAAGAGCAAAAAAGATGCTATATGTTTGACATAATTAATAAAAATTGCAAGTTTTACTCCCTTGACCAAATTTCAAAAAAGAACCTATTTACAAAAAACAGTATAACATGGTTAGTAGGATGGTTAATACGGAGTATGTCTCCCGGACGATGCAATACAGGCCTGACAACGCCTAGGCATGCTGAGTATCAAATGATCAATCTGATCTTGGGGAATATTACACCACTCATCAAGCAATGCACTCCGAAGTTCCGGTAGACAGGTGGGAGGGGGTTGACGGGCTGCAATTCGTCGGCCAAGCATATCCCACACATGCTCTATTGGATTCAAGTCCGGTGAGTATGCTGGCCAATGCATACGGGTGATATCCTCCGATTGTAGGCATTCGTCTGCAATGTTTGCACGGTGACGACGGGCGTTGTCATCCATAAACACAAATTCAGCACCCATGGCGCCCCGAAACAAACGTACATGTTGTTCCAGAATGACATCCCGATAGATGTGGCCTGTCATCGTTACACTCTGAACATGCAGGTCAGTTCTGGAACCAAGAATAATTCCTCCCCAAACGAGCCATCCTGCACCACCGTAACGGTGTCTTTCAATGGTGTTCTCTTGGTGGTAACGGGTACCTGGCGCTCTCCAGATGAATGTCCGGCGAGAATCAGACTCCAAACTAAACCTGGACTCGTCGGAAAACATCACACAAGACCACTGTTGCGGTGTCCACAATGCATGCTCTCTACTCCAGGTTAATCGCAGGCGACAGTGAGTTGCGGTAAGTGGAACACATCTGACAGGCCTACGAGCATATAGACCAATGTGCCCTAAGCGTCTGTACACGGTCTGCCTTGAAACTGTCGTACCGGTAGCTGAAGAGAACTGACGAGACAGGTCTGATGCTGTACTCCGTCTGTTTCTTTTGGCAGTAACTGGCAAATAGCGGTCCTCATTCGGCGTTGTAACTCGGGGGCAACCTGTGCTGTAACGTCTACTCACATTACCATCATCTTGGAATCGTTGCCAAAGCCTGGAGATGACACTCTGGGCGATTCCAAGTTCCTCGGATACTTCCAGCTGGGTACGTCGACATTCCAGTCGTCCGATAATTCTGCCACGTAAAACATCATCCAAATGCCTCCTTTGTGCCATAACTATGCGGTTTTTGCACTAAAAGGCTTTCACAGCGCTTGTGAACAATTTTACTTCTTTGCCACCATTCCTTATATACCCCTCTCTTACACTCTCGTTATTGTGACGTACCATCCACGCCATCTGGTGGTTTCCTGTAATTTGCATATTCTTCTTCAAGATGTGTGTGATCATTCCACAGGTGAAATTTTTATTTTAGAGATCAATTTCTGTGTTATTCTGAATTATCCTTAATTTATGGACATGAGTGTATATTGTAATTATTCAGCTTAAAATTCGCCGTAATAAGTATTATAGTAGTATGAAATAGTTATGCTTTTGGTGTGAAGTTGTGATTTTCGTTTTTCCCAATTTTTTAGGAAAGTGAAGTGCTCCTTATTTTATGTTTGTTAGTAGTTTGAATATAATTACACACTATTCATTCTATCATTACTGTGTCAGGTCGCCCCTGAAATTTCAAATAAATTATTAAAAGATCCGTTGGAAAGAAACATATGATGCACGTACAATTTTTTTCTCGCTGATACGGACACCGATATATTTCAGTCCACTTTCCATGAATACAGGTAAAAGTAAAGTGATCTACACTCTATAACAAATAAATCGACGCACCAAGAAGGAGGTGTCCGATTGAGACGAAAATTGGTGGATAGGAATACAATGTATAGAATAGTAAATGATTAAAATTTCAGAACAATTGAATAATTTATTTCAGAGTTACAGTAACAAGTTCAATAAGGTGTTGACCCGCCGCTAGCCTGGATACAAGCTGCCACACGACGTGGCATAGACCGATAAAGCTCCCGGATGGTCTCCTGTGGTATTTCCTGCCAAATTCGCTCCAATTGTCGAACGAGGTCATCAACAGTCCGTGCCAGATGCAATCGCCTTCCCATCATATCCCAGACATGCTCGATGGGAGAGAGATCTGGCGATCTGGCAGGCCGTTGAAGAGTTTGACAAGCTTGTAGACAGTTTAAAGCAACACGAGCCGTATGTCGTCTGGCATTTTCCGGCTGAAAACCAGCCCAGGGCACTGCAAAAGGAACGGTAGCAAAACAGGTCTTAGGATGTTGTCCACGTACCGCTGTGCAGTAAGTGAACCTCTAATGACGACCAAAGGGGTGCGGCTGTCAAAGGAAATGACACCCCAGACCATAATGCCTTGTTGAGGGCCGGTGTGGTGTGCAATAGTGAAAGCAGGATCCCCCCTCTGCCCTGTGCGTCTCCAAACACATCTTGGATGATCGTCAGGGCACACTTGGAAGCAGGATTCGTCGCTAAAGACTATACGTCCCCAGTCGGTATCATTCCAACCTGATCGAGCCCTGCACCACTGTAATCTGGCTCGGCAGTGTGCAGGCGTGAGTGGCAGGTGGCGTAACGGTCGGCGCGAGCGTAGATTTCGCTCTCTCAACCGTCTGTGAATGGTCATGATGGACACTGGTGTTTGGGTTGAACGCCTGATCGTTGATAGAGATGAAGAAGGCGCTGTGACAGCTGATCGGACCATCACTCTGTCCTCACGATCTGTTGTAGCCCTAGGTCGACCGCTACCATCCTGATGCTGCACTCTGCCATTTTCCACCCATCCTTGCCAGCATCTTCGAATCGTCGCATCGCTTCGACTCAAATGACGAGCGATTCTCCGATTAGTCCAACCGGCCTCTTTCAATCCAATGATACGACCTCTGTCAAACTCTGACAGTTGCTCGTAATGAGCACGAATCCTTCAGCGAGGCTTTTTTAAGTTGTTGAAAGGTCATCTGAATCGCAATCAAACCGAAAGTTTTAACAACCGTTGAAGAGCTGCTCCTTATATACGTCTGCTGGATGCGCAGTTCCGATGCGCTAGAGATCAAACTATTTATTCATTGGACACCAAATTTGAATCATTTGCATATCTGTTCAAAACATTCATGCATACGAAATTTCAAATCAATCGGATGATTGTTTCTATGTGCGTCGATTTTTTTGTTATAGAGTGTATTTCTGAACCGAAAATCAGGACACTTCTAACCCGCAGAGTCGGGAGTGTAAAAATCAATCCCGAACCCCCCACCCCCAAATATATTTTTTTCTACACATAATTTGATTTTTTACTTTTAAAATGAGTTGAAAAAATATAGCGAATATACGAATAAAATAGGCCTATTAGATAATATTTTTATAGTTAACATTCCAAAATAGTTTGCTTTCTAATACCTACAATAACTACAGAATCGCCATCCATTGATTATAGGTATGTATTAATACATATTATAAAACAATTATTTTCATCAATAAAAAAAACGGTGAATACAAGTGACAAAAAAACTTTGTAAATAACACAATCATTTTCATGTGAATTTATTCCCAATTTATTTTACATTTATTTATTAATTTTTATAAAGCAGGACTTTGGCGGGACAGGAATGGAAAAGGACATTTTAGGGTTCTGTAGAGACAGCAGAACATATAGGTAAGAATCAGGACTGTCCCGCCAAAAGCAGGACGTTTGGTCACTTTAGGTAAAAGGCTATCTTGCACATCTCAGTGCATCTCAGATTAAAATACACAAGCAAGTTTTTATTTTCTTTCTTCAAATGCATAAAATATTCATTTGTACTTCGTATAAATAATCTGAATTAATATGGCCAAATCCACGATAACAGTTCGATTCTGGCAGCATTATCTTGTGAGAAGTAAGTTGACCTAGCATTCCCCTTTAGACATATGGACTTCTTGCTTATATAGTTCCATACTTGAGGCCCCGTAAAAGGGTGCGGAAATAAACTCCGCTCGAAATAAAACATTCAATTCGAGAGCAATCAAAACAGCATAAAGAAAATAAAATTCCAAAATGTACCCCATTCCGTACTTTCGAATTTTGACTATTACATGAAACTACTGGTTTATTGCTTAATTTCGAACAAAATAACTGCAGGAGCTCTAATTTGTTTTATTGTAAATTTTAGCATAAATTACATAATTTATATTTAAAAGTTAAGTAATCTTTTGTTTTATCATTTCTATATTTAATATAATAAAAAAATATCAATAGAAGCAATTATACAGGCTGTTAAAAATTTTAATCTAAAATTCTCTGAAAAGAAGGAGTACAGGAGCTGAGCTCTCATGAAAATTAAACCCTGGCTGGTCTTCGTGTAATACTCTAACATATTTCTGCACCCCAATTCGGTAGATTTTTAAAAGGGGCTTAACGTAAAAATAAGTCTCCGAATATGTTTTTCAGGAAAAGTTTAGCAAAATCGTAAAAAAATAATATAAATAATAAAAAGTTTAAGAATAAAATTCATAATTCTGTACATAGTGCGGGTTTCACTGTCGGTGTAGTAAACATTTGTATAGCATACTGAACTCGTTTCTATTATTTTAGTTTTTAGTACTAAAATATTTAAAGGCACAATATGAACTTCTCCCCTTACACCCCCCCCTCCAAAAAAAAAATCTTAGCAGTGACCCTGCCTTTGGGTGCCCGGAACTTATATCCCCTAACACTTCTACACAGTATGAATGTGAAACAATATTATTTAATTAAAAGTACCAGGTTACCGAGCCATGCTCAGAATCTAAAGGCTCCTTAAGTGTAAAATAATGAGTACGTAAATTCCTTGGCACGTATCAATAATCTTCATGGTTGCCAAAGATTTACATCGCTGTCGATTCACTCATACATTATCAGGTAAGCTTTGGTCGGCATTCAATGTTACAATGACATATACTTTGTTTTGAAGAGGGATGCTAAATATTCGATCAGAGTTTAGCAAAAAGTAGTTTAACGTAAGGTGCCTCCTTTCCTTCTGTAGCAGATCAGCGAGGGTATCAGCGAAGATCTTTGGCGATGCATTCACTAACAGCGTCTTCATTACTTCAGAAATATATCTGTCCATATTGAGGACGTTCAAATTCAGCATCAAGAATTTGAGTTAGTTGAACTGTCGGATGAATGAGTTTACAAAAAAAAAAAATCATCAAGTACGTTATACACTGTTCGCAACGTAGCAGTACACACCAAAATCGTTAATCGTTTCACTCGTCATGTACTGTGAAGAAAGCCATTGTAAAGTATGCTTTCAAATTTCGAATTCTTTTATGAAATTCTTTGAAATGTGGGTGACATCGAAGAAACAACCACACCAATTCATTAGGAAATTCGGAATGTCCTACATCAATCTTACAGTCCCCAAAATGGTTTCGGTTAATTTTTGTTTTTACTCTTCAGAAAAATGCAAAGCTCCACGGTGAATGCAATACATGTTAAAAAGTTTTAAACAATGATAGTAAGTATCCACATTTGTGGCAGCTTTGTAGATACTTAGACTGTTTACCCGAAGTATTTGTCGACGTCTAGCTGTTCTATGTCGTTCCCTTCCAAATACTAATCATCTGTTTCATCTGCTTGTGTTTGAACTGCACGTTCACACATTTGGGCCAAGTGCTGCTGCCGGTGATCATATGTTTCCACTGCTCGTTTTTGAGATACACTTTCATGCATTTACGTCTTTATAATACATCTATGATGATAATTCTTTACGATTGAAATTTTAAATTTCTCTTTAGTTTTTCAATTGTAACATAAAATACTTATTTTTTTTCTAATTCAAAGAAAATACATCTTACATAAACAAATTCTGCAAACGTAAATTAAATCTTATAGATACATAAATATAGATGCCATAAAAGTATAATCTTACATAAATATGCTTTAAACATAATTTTCTTTTATAAACTCACGCTTAAGAAAAGAAAAAGTGTAACGCAATTTAAATTATTAGTACAAAAGAACACTTCGAAATCATGAAATCAAAAACAGAATAGATTAAAAATATTCTTTTATAATAACCCTAACAACTACTTAAACGTTGACAGTAATAGAACAAACGGATGGACTTCTAACCTCGAATAAATCAAAAATACATGGTTCCTATATAGTTACGCTGATCCCTGACTCTGTCACAATTCCAGTTCTACCACTCAAAATAAAACTTTTACCATCATTAATCCAAACAGATTAAAATGAAAATTATCATAATTATGTAAAAAAAAAGAAGAAAAAAAATCTGATAATCCACCCGTTCCCTGATTTTTCAGCGTTTTTTTTTGGGGGGGGGGGTATTTTCAGCTCTATTTCATTTAAGAGAATAAAAAGAGCTAATCATTTGAGTGTCAGAGTTATCTATTGCAAGTGACATTGATGTTACATTGAAGTCACGGTTATCAGTCTTTGGAGGAAAAATTACGATTCCAATTCGCTTAAGATAGCTTTTCTAAATTACTACCCAGTTTAACTGTTTTTTTTTCAAAAATGAAATGGTTTTCTATGCATGAAGCATGGATATAGGAGAGGATGTTGATACCAAACGAAATGTTTCGAATACGAAATGTTTCAGATTATACAATTTGATTTTCGATATATAATAAAAATTGAATATGAAGTTATTTGATTTTAAGTGGGTAAATATTAAATATTCTGAGTGTAGACATTCTATCGCCCGCTGTAATTGTCTCCACAAAGGCCTTTACCCTTTAGTTTAATGATAGTACACAACACAAAACAACACAGTCTAATCCACGTCTAAATAAGAATTGAAAATTTATTAGAAAAAATCTTAGTAACCAGATTTCAGCCTCCCAATTTACTGTTTCCACATATGGGCAACTTACAGCCTGCCGCCGGATGGGGCCCGCCATGGCTTTTGGACCAGCCCGCAGAACAAGTCAAAACCCTGTATAAAACCTATATAAAACATTCAAACTTCCATATAAATCCGAATTATACGGCACGCGATTTCGCTAACATCCTGAAGTCAGGCCCAGGAGTTCGCTAGTATCGAAAAGTTCTGCCCGCAACTTTTCAAAGGTTGTCCATACGATGATAAAATAAATCAGTTGAAATCATCAACTGCAGGGAATGAAAACTAAACTGATGGCTGATCACCTGCAAAATTAATTTGAATATCGGCTGCGAGCCCAATTTAGGAATCGATTGTATCGTTATAAATTTTTTCATCGGAGTTTCAAAGATCGTTTCATTATAAACGGTTGTCCCTTTTAAAAAAAACTCATCAGGGTAACTACATTTAAATATTTATCGTCAACTTGGCGGAATAAGGCAGTTGAAGTAGAATTCAATTTAGTGCCGTTATTTAAAAAAAAAAAAGAAAAGAAATGGAATTTTCATGCTACGTCACAGGATCTTTTTTCGTACTGTGAATGACTGAAAAGTGTGTCATTTTCATTTAAATTATTCGGCTAAGCTGAAACTTTTATGTACTTTTGAAATTCGCATCATATGGATCAATAAAATACATGAAAAATCTTAATTCTTTTCTCTTTTTCTTTCGCTGGTTGCCAGGACGATATTTTGAAATAAAAATAACTTTTTAAATCTAAACAAATTTATGTAGCTGAAAGGTGTAATATATCTAGTTACTAAAATATTTATTTGTCTGTGTACTGGATATCAAGTTCCATTTATTTTGTTTCTTTGCTAAATTAATTTTTACTATTATATATCGATGACGTGTATTTTTTAATCCGCCCCAAACTTATTTGAGCGTCCCTTTTAGGAAGATTGCATCAAGTGCTTTTCAAACGCTCAATAGATGGCGCTACCATCCAAAAATCTTAAATTTTAAATTTTGAGCGTTTTAGAGTTTTTTCAATCACGTGACATAGCTCAATTGTTTCAGGGGCCCAAAAAAAAAACAGGTAAGAAATTAAAAAAGAATCCTTAGAGCAGTTTTCGAGATCGCTCGGACATACACACACACACACAAACATTCCTCGTTTAATATAAGAGCGGATAACGAAATTTTATGGCAACACTAGGAAACATATACAGGCCCATTACTGCGAAATAGTGCTGGTCTGGTACATTTTAAGCAGTACCACGCCGTTAACTTTTCTGTGCATGTCATAGACACATGGCACTTCGCCGTTACTAGTTATGTACTGGCGCATATGCACTTTTCAGACACTGATACTCCAGTGACTTCCAGACGATGGCAATCTACCTTGCTCCCGGTATACGGCACTTTTCCAGCACGACGGGTAGCCGGCCGTCATTTTTCGGGCAATAGCGTGTTTGCTGGGGTGGTGCCTTTTTCTGAAAGGCAGTCAGCTGTTTCATTACCCTCCACTCCGCAATTGGACATACATTCAACGAGATCCACCGGATATTTTCAACAGTACCATAGGCAATAGCACAAATTTGAGTCATCGGCATTTCATTAATCAACCTGCAGTCCTAAATAGAAAAACACAAGGATATCACAAAAATCAATGAGGCAAAAGGGCTAACAAACAATTCGTCTTCACGGAAAATGTATACGTCGTATACGTCTTTTACTATCTGACAGCTAACTTGTTTAAAGCCATGGTGCATTTTAAGATTTCTCCACTTGTCGTAATGTTAATCCCTCCAATAGAAGTTTAATGGGACCTTACTAAGCTTTTGCTAATACTCCAAAATTTCTCTCAATTTCAAAATTTATTTCTAGAAACTTCGTCAATAAACACATGGCCTCGGGAGGGGTGGACTTAACAACCCCATTGATTAACAGTATCGCTTAATTTTGGGTTTTTCCATTCAACTTTTTCGATATACAGTCAACTCCGGATATAGCGAACCTGTATATAATAAACTTTCGGCTATAGTGAGCGTATTTCATTAGTCCCGATTCACGTACGTTAGAAATTTTCAAAGCATTCTTTGGTTTTAGTGAACCTTGACTTCGGTTACAGTGAACTTAAAAAATTCTGGTCGGCAGACTCATATTGTTCGATGTCTACGAAGAGTATCTGTTTTATGTTCGAGTAGTGAGAAAAAGAGATTATCACAAGCTCTTGTTCCGAAATACAGGGGAATTGCCAGTGTCTAGGCCAAAATACTTATGCTAAGCAAGAGAGGGGATCATCATAATTTTTTTCATTGCTGTAATGCATTTCATTTTTTTCATTGTTGTTTGCATTTTTGTCGTTCCTTCCACACACATACTTTTAATCCTACTTAAATAGCATGCAATAAGACATGACTAATCTGTTAACTATGTCTTGTTAACTTAACGCAATACTTTCCGTCTTCGTGAGATCTTGTTGAGGGTGATCTTTCTCAGAAGCACTTCGAAAAAATTCTCCAGGTAACCTCAGCGATGTCCCATAGAACAGCTCGGAGGAGGAAGTACCCAAGTCGGCTTTTAGTACGCATTCTTAAAAGTACGTACTAGTACGCATTCTTAAAAGAACTATGGTCAAAATTCCTACCCAGTCAACTGAACGATGGGCATTCAGCGCTGCTTTAACCCACTAGCTCCCGACTTTTTCATCACATTCTCCAACTTATGTTGATGGCAGAAATGTTAAAGAAATTTCTGTCATTAGGCGGGTATGAAGAATGCATTTCGTTTTTTAAAAATACGAATAAAATAGTGGAATATTCGCATTCACTTTTTTATCGCTGAGATTTGTGGAAATCAAATTTATGCAAGAAATATAAATAGGAAAATAAACTAATGTTAATTTATTTTTTCAACTAACAATTTTTGCGACTGTCATAAAGGACGCTGGGTGTTAATGGGTTAAGTAGGCGATGAATGCGTTCAATCATGCCGTTGCATTTTGGGTTATATGCTATGGTACGATTTTTCGTGATCCTAACAATCTAGAAAATTCCTGGATCAAGTGTCCGTCAAAAATTTTACCTTGGTCGGTGGTAATAATTTCTGGGACGCCGAACCGAGTAACCCAAACCTGCGAAAATACATCAGCAACAATGGGTGCATTCGTATACGACAAACTAGCTGCACGAGTTTTCGTAAGAAAGCTGGAATGCGTGTGTTTATTACTACCAGTGGCTATCAGTTCCTTTTGCCTTTACGAACAACTTCAGTTTATTTAGCTTCGTCGCCTAGGAGACGTGTTTTTTTACAGTTCGCGTCTGTTATTTTTGCTGAGATGAGTTTTTAGTACATACTCAATCGAAAATCAACAGGATTTTAAAAAGAAAGCGTGGCCATAATTGAAGTGAGCAGATCAATATCTAGAAATTTCAACTTAAACTTGCATTTTTTTTAAAAGTATTTAGCAAGAGAAATTCAAATTTCGCTAATAACGGTTTAAATCAACTTCAATCTCAACACTAAAATATGCATAATTTGCTAAAATGAAAAATACAAGAAAATGATTACCTTTGAAAAATTGGGCACCTCCGTTGCATTTTCTAACGTATGCATGAATTTCCTCCCCGAAAAAATAATATTAGCAGCTTCAGCAAACGTAAAATACTTTTCATAACAACGGACGGCATTTCATAACAAAAACAACGTGCAGCTAGTGTATCTTCTCAACAACTGGATGAACCTGCTCCGTGCTTAGTTTACTTAGTTTGAAACTAACCGCACTCAGTTTTGTATACGAACGCTCTAGTTTATAAACTGAATGCACTCAGTTTCCTTTATGAAAACCTTAGATAGAAACTCGTTTGGCGTTTACGTATGTGGCCAGCACTGAATAATGGATTTTCGATGGGTATAAAGTATTTTCACGTAACGTCTCTGAATTTTTTTTTCGGTCAACTCGGATATTTACGATACAAGCTACGTTTTCCGCCAATGACCATTCTCAAATGAACGAATGTTTGACCAAAAAAGTTGGTTGCTACCAATGTGTAGCACTGTGTTTAAAGCCACTGACGTTTACACTCATGTCCATAAATTAAGGATAAATAAATCAAAAAATAAATCAAGAATTTTCATAACTCAAACTACAATTCGTGAAATATTTTTATTTACTCGTATTTGGTATGCATTTCTGTGCTTCAGAAGAAAGATCTTGATTTGTATTTCAGTTGAAGCGTATGTAGGATAAACCTTTCAAATTCTCTTTATTACAAGGCTATTTTTGTTATCAGTTATCCTTATTTAAATTCTAATTACACGGCCTCCCATTATAGGGAGGGGCTATGTCTGCCTCTCCTATCTCCCATATTATCGTTATGATTTACATTCTGGTATAACGTACAAGTGGTTCAACACTAATACATAATATCTTTCTGGTGCAGAACCCTTGACGTGCGATAAGACTCCGAAGACAAGAATTTCGAAAACAAAGAATAGATCTCATAAAAAGCAGATTTTAAAATTCTGGTGTAGAGGGTGCTATTATTCACTGGGATGGAAAAATGTTTCCTCATATTTTGAATAAAGAAAATGTAGAGAGAATAGCAATTTTAATTAGCTGTGCTGATGAACAGTTAATAGGAGTTCTTCAGCTTGAAAATAGTATGAGAATAACTCAGGCAAAAGCTCTACTTTCAGCAGTTGAAGAATGGGAGGCAGTTGGTAAAATCCAGGCAATGTGGTTTGATACCACTGGTTGCCTTAGGGGAACGTGCAGCAATTACTGAATCGAAAGCTTCTACACTCATGTCCATAAATTAAGGATAATTCAGAATCACACAGAAATTGATCTCTAAAATAAAAATTTCACCTGTGGAATGATCACACACATCTTGAAGAAGAATATGCAAATTACAGGAAACCACCAGATGGCGTGGATGGTACGTCACAATGACGAGAGTATAAGAGAGGGGTATATAAGGAATGGTGGCAAAGAAGTAAAATTGTTCACAAGCGCTGTGAAAGCCTTTCAGTGCAAAAACTGCATAGTTATGGCACAAAGGAGGCATTTGGATGATGTTTTACGTGGCAGAATTATCGGACGACTGGAATGTGGGCGTACCCAGCTGGAAGTATCCGAGGAACTTGGAATCGCCCAGAGTGTCATCTCCAGGCTTTGGCAACGATTCCAAGATGATGGTAATGTGAGTAGACGTTACAGCACAGGTCGCCCCCGAGTTACAACGCCGAATGAGGACCGCTATTTGGCAGTTACTGCCAAAAGAAACAGACGGAGTACAGCATCAGACCTGTCTCGTCAGTTCTCTTCAGCTACCGGTACGACAGTTTCAAGGCAGACCGTGTACAGACGCTTAGGGCACATTGGTCTATATGCTCGTAGGCCTGTCAGATGTGTTCCACGTACCGCAACTCACTGTCGCCTGCGATTAACCTGGAGTAGAGAGCATGCATTGTGGACACCGCAACAGTGGTCTTGTGTGATGTTTTCCGACGACTCCAGGTTTAGTTTGGAGTCTGATTCTCGCCGGACATTCATCTGGAGAGCGCCAGATACCCGTTACCACCAAGAGAACACCATTGAAAGACACCGTTATGGTGGTGCATGATGGCTCGTTTGGGGAGGAATTATTCTTGTTTCCAGAACTGACCTGAATGTTCAGAGTGTAACGATGACAGGCCACATCTATCGGGATG
This sequence comes from Cheiracanthium punctorium, assembly GCA_038373885.1. Classification (NCBI taxonomy): domain Eukaryota; kingdom Metazoa; phylum Arthropoda; class Arachnida; order Araneae; family Cheiracanthiidae; genus Cheiracanthium; species Cheiracanthium punctorium. Next base: position 837,073 of record JAWZYV010014617.1, on the reverse strand, counting down.
TCATTCTGGAACAACATGTACGTTTGTTTCGGGGCGTCATGGGTGCTGAATTTGTGTTTATGGATGACAACGCCCGTCCTCACCGTGCAAACATTGAAGACGAATGCCTTCAATCGGAGGATATCACCCGTATGCATTGGCCAGCATACTCACCGGACTTGAATCCAATAGAGCATGTGTGGGATATGCTTGGCCGAGGAATTGCAGCCCGTCAACCCCCTCCCACCTGTCTACCGGAACTTCGGAGTGCATTGTTTGATGAGTGGTGTAATATTCCCCAAGATCAGATTGATCATTTGGTACTCAGCATGCCTAGGCGTTGTCAGGCCTGTATTGCATCGTCCGGGAGACATACTCCGTATTAACCATCCTACTAACCATGTTATACTGTTTTTGGTAAATAGGTTCTTTTTTTAAATTTGGTCAAGGGAGTAAAACTTGCAATTTTTATTAATTATGTCAAACATATAGCATCTTTTTTGCTCTTTACTTTTTGTTTAATAAATAGACTTTACAAATAAGTCAAATTTGTTTTGCTTCTTTCTCTTTCTTTGCCTGAACTTCATTATCATTAATTTATGGACATGAGTGTATGTAAAAAAGTTATTTGGTTGGGCTGATTTAAATTTAAAGACTGCGTTGTGATACATGATAATCTAGGTTCGAATACACTTATAGTTGCAATAAAAAAAAGACGTTAAATACTTGAAACTATTTTATTAAACATGTACTATTGAAACATTATTATAACGGGCGGTGGTGGCTCAGCGAAAATAAAATGACGTCCTATATGGACAGTGAAATTAAGGTGGAATGATTTAAAAATTACGCGAGCACAGAATTACACATTGGCGAGAACAAACACTTGGCTGATATCAATAACGCCAATTCCAGAGCAACCCTACATTTAATCCAATAAAATAAAAAATGACGTAATCGGGAGCAAATAATTTTAAAGACAAGGCATGGCAACAAGAAATAAAAAACGCCAACTCCAAGCCAAAGGAAGGGAAATCAAAAAAACGTTGATTTTGCAAACGGACGTAATATAATCTATTTGTAGCACACCGGTCTGAAGAGACGAAAAACAAAAAGAATAGTGTATACAGGGAAAAGTAAATATACAGATTTAAAAGCCGAAATGGCAGAAAAATGAGAACAGAAGTGATTTAGAATTCTTGAATTTTGGATAGATTACATTAAAGAAAGCCAAAGTAAATGATTATTAAATTAGATAGGTGATCTTCATCACATATATACTCCCCTCAACCAGGAAAAAAATTTTGAAGATTTTTTTTTTATTAGTTACAATTAATGTCTTTAAAATTTTAAATTAAATGTTCTGTTTGGCCGGCTTAAACAATTAAGAAAAATCATAAACATATACAGACTAAATTACACAATTGAAAAAAATACTGATGACCACCACCTAAAAAATGTTTACAGAGAAAAAAAATTTTCATGACAAAAATAAAAATAATAAGCAATAAAAAGAAATGTCGAAACAATAAAAGGGGAGCATTTAGCTCACAATACAAAGGGGCATTTTAGCTCATCCTTTTTTTTAAAATAAGGGGCATTTCAGCACACCCTTTAAAAAAAAAAATAAGGGGCATTTCAGCACACCCTTTTCTCTTTAATTGAGCATCTCAAGCTCATGTGCACATCAAAGATATACTGCTCAAAATTGCAGTGACTGAGTGCTCTAAATATGCTTTAAAAAAACAAATTAACATGATCATGATGAAGCAGCGCTGCTCAGTAATTACAACAATAAGGCCTTTTAAACATAAGAAAACATGCATGAAAAAAATCAATCAAAATTTGTGGCTATGTAACTTTACCATAATATGCCATTTAAAAAATTGCTTTGATGGCTATTTCTCACAAGTTTTGTACCATGCTAACAACAAGTGGTAGAAACAATTTAAATTATCTGTCAGCATATAAACATGTATACTACATAAGAGGAGAAAAATAAACACATATATTCAATACAAAATATACCCACACAAAATAACTGTGGTTTTGGCAAGACATTTTTGAAAATAAGACATTTTTGTTTTGGAGAAAAAATGACTCTATGTACAATACAGTCTATGAACATCAATTTAATTACAATAAAATAATGTGTAAAAATGACCTTCCAAACGGTGTAAGTTCTGTTGAATTGTAACTATTGTTTATGTAATTTATTTTAATACAATGTCAATCTATATTTTATTATCAATTACTATTTTATTAAATTTTAGTTATTATTTACTTTAGAAGTCCTAATTTATCAAGTGTTGATCTTAAAAGACATTAACTTAACGAAGACAGAACGATATATTGACAGATACAGCCAAATTCCAAACACACCTGTGATACCTGTTGGTCCAGCCAGACAGCACACAAAACATGCATACATTCAAATCAAGCGGGATCCCTAGATAATTAAACAGACATACATCAATATATCAGTGTCTAACAAGAAAATTAATAATTATGTGAAGGTAGGAGAAAAATATTTAAGTAGCAAAAACATGATGATATTAAACTTTGAAAGTACTGAAATGTAGGTTTAAACTTGGAATGAAATTTAAATAAACTGTAAATATGATCGTAAAAATGCAGTCACGAAAATAAAAAAGAGACGTTTGTGGACATCTTCTAGAAAATATTGACTAAAGTAATTATTTAAGAAATTCAAGAAAAGAATTGTTGCGTTACTTAAGTCACCACATTAATTTTCAAAAGTGACAAAATGTGAAAGAAAAAAAACACACAAGTACAAGTAAAAAAAACCCATCAAAATGCAATTATAAAACAATACAATATACCCTAAAAATTTCACTTATTAAATATCTTAAGTGTTAATCTGATCAATACATAAGCATTTTATTAATAAAATATATGAAGAAACAACAGTTCACAAAAATCACTACAAATAAGCATATAACTAAGTAATCAGATAAATGTAAATACTCTGTAAATATATTTCAACTAAAGTGGCATTTTATAACACTGTGAGTATTTGACAAAATAATATTGTATTAATTTACAAAAAGGCACATAAGAGTTTTAAATATATCATATTGTAGAAAAAGAAAATAATGAGATATTTCAAAGTATGATGTTATGTTTGTGTGTGTAAACAAAAGAGTGATAATAGACAAATACAATGTGTTCAAAAAAAATTGTAATGTACTACAGTACATCATAGTGAAAATGTTTGAGAAAAATGCAACAAATATTCAAAAATTTTGTGTGTACAAAAAGCGGAAAGACAAGAAAAATCAACTCAAAATGAGCATAACATCAATGTGAGCATATAAGACATAAACACAAGTGTGATGAAAAAAAAACAAGTGTGTGAAAGGTTGAGAGTCAGCAAATGTAAGCAATGTAAACAAAACAAAAAAAAACATGAAAAATGCAAGTAAAGTGAAAAAAGTGTAATTGTGGACAAACACAAACTTCAAAGATCAGTGACTATTCAAGTATGAATCTTATTTGAAGTACAAAAAACAATGTGTGATATAGTGTAATTGTGAAAAGGAAAAAAAAAAGGTAATCAAATGAATACCACTATACTCTTCCACAGAATGCATGTATTAAACAGAGGCATATCAATGGCAGGAAAAAAATAAAACAGTGTATCTAAAAAATGTAAAAATGCGTGAACTGTACAACTTATGGTAAGCATGTAGCACTATATTAAAAAGGCCAAAAAAGGAGTGGAACACAAAAATATAAAGTAGTCTTTAAAAAGTATTTAAAACAAATAATGTGTAAAAAATCAGTCAACATGGGGACTGTAAATAATAGCATATTCAAAGGGAAAAAAATGTGTAAAAATATGTGTAGTAAAGGGTAAAAAATGTGTAAAAAATGTGTAACAGTATATTGTGAGGTAGGAAAAAAAGGCTGAAAGCATATGTATGTTGTGCCATGGACTTTAATATGCAAAAATGCAGTGTGTCAGTGTATGAAAAAAGTGTGTGCCTTGGAAAGGCCTTGCCATGGACTTAAGTAATGGAAGAGGGCGAAAAGATATGTAATTGAAAACTGTTATGATTATCAAAATAAAGAGTAAAGAAAAATAACGATGTATGTGTACCTCATAGAAGCTGAAAAATGAACACAAAAATGCAAAATACAATGTGAGCAAAAGCAAAAACATAATTTAAAATCACAAGATTGAATATGTAAGCAAATAGAAAATTAAACACACAAAAAGGTCTGTACACAAAAGTAAACATATAAAGCAATGAGTAATAATGATATTTATCGTGAGTGAACGAAACCCAGTGCATAAAGAAGAAAAAAATTAAGAAGTGTATTAAAATAATTAAATGTGTGTGAATTGCAATCCAACAATTGTATTAAACAGTAAAATATTAATGTCATATATACTACATAAAAGGATTGATTTAGATTTAAACTAATTTATAAACATGGTTGACGAACAATAATAATTATTTTTTTTATAACTCCTTAAAAGCAGTAAAATAATAAAAGAAAAAAATTCAGCATATTAAATAATTTCTTTGACACGTTATGTCTAAAAAAACTATTCTTAGCATGTGCTATTTGCATACTAAAGAAAAGGATGCCAAGACAATATGAACATGATTATTATTATTATTATCATACTAGTTTTTAAAAAAAACTGCATTTATAAATGACTTACCATATTTCCCAAGAATAAAACTTCAGTCATTCAGTAAATAAAAATTTTAGCAAGAACTTTTCATTAGTCATACTTAAAACATAATGTCCATTAAATTATCAGTTCAAACGGCATTGCATAGTATGAGCTGTCGGTGTATCAGGAGCGCGCACATTTAAAAAAAAAAAATGCCGATCACAGGAGGGGGGAAAAACAGTTTTCGCCAAGTTCAGTGAATGGCACACCTAGAGACGCACCAAAAAAAAAAAAAAAAAAAATACTGTAGACTGCAGACATCCGGAAACAAATTCCCAAATTTGCGGTGATCGGACGGCTTTTCGCACAGTTCAGTATTAGTTGCAAGTTTCACGCGTAAAGCAAGGCAGGAAAACATAACATACTCCATAGACCGCGCTGCAGGAAGCCGACACCAAAGTCTCCAAATAGTCGTAGGAACGTGTAGAACTCACATAAGATTCGTCGGAGCGTGGTGTGTAGTAAGTTCATCGATAATACATATATGAAATGAGGAGACGATCGGAAACTCATCGTTAATGAATAGTACCAGTACACAGTCCATCAAGGAGCTCCGTGTTCCGTAAAAACGAAAGTCACATCACTAGAATAAATAGCATTGCCGGGGCCGGAATGTGCATCCACAATGCAAGCAGACGGACTGGAGTGAAGAAGTGTCTTGATCAGGCTAGTTGATTCCGCCATTTTGCTAAGCCACCACCAGAATAAATGCAACTTAAGTGCCTGGGTAGGCTCCAATTTATGTAAAAAAGTTATTTGGTTGGGCTGATTTAAATTTAAAGACTGCGTTGTGATACATGATAATCCAGGTTCGAATAGACTTATAGTTGCAATAAAAAAAAGACGTTAAATAAATGAAACCATTTTATTAAACATGTACTATTGAAACATTATTATAACGGGCGGTGGTGGCTCAGCGAAAATAAAATGACGTCCTATATGGACAGTGAAATTAAGGTGGAATGATTTAAAAATTACGCCAGCACAGAATTACACATTGGCGAGAACAAACACTTGGCTGATATCAATAACGCCAATTCCAGAGCAACCCTAAAAGTTAATCCAATAAAATAAAAAATGACGTAATCGGGAGCAAATAATTTTAAAGACAAGGCATGGCAACAAGAAATAAAAAACGCCAACTCCAAGCCAAAGGAAGGGAAATCAAGAAAACGTTCATTTTGCAAACGGACGTAATATAATCCAATTTTAGCACACCGGTCTGAAGAGACGAAAAACAAAAAGAATAGTGCATACAGGGAAAAGTAAATATACAGATTTAAAAGCCGAAATGGCAGAAAAATGAGAACAGAAGTGATTTAGAATTCTTGAATTTTGGATAGATTACATTAAAGAAAGCCAAAGTAAATGATTATTAAATTAGATATGTGATCTTCATCACAATTGGTAGATGGCTCAAGTAGAGGAACTGGGTTCTGTCCTCTCGCGGGGCCGTCGGTCTAGCGGTCTGGAGTTTAGGGCGGTTTTCTCCAGATGTAACGTGAATACGCGCTAAATACTCAGAAAAGTCCTCCCCAAGGCATTTGCCCCCCTTGTGTTTGTCCTTTCTTTGACGTGGATTTATAAACGGCTTCTCGTGAATAAGCACACAAATCCGAATACATGTTCAAACAACAAACAGACAAATAAAAAAATTGGTTGCTAAGGTGTGACGTAGTGATAGTGACGTAGGTGAAACAACTCTATTGCCTCTATCCAACAAGTGTATAGATCGACGCACGTCAGAAAATATCAAAAGTCACGACAAAGGGGCAAAGGTCGACGACATCCAAACGTACATGCGAAAATCCACTATAAGGTGTAGAAAAAGATCCTAATGGGCATTTCGTATGTCTACCGACTTTAGATTTTTGACAGGGTATACATGTTGTGCACCACCCAGCAATATCTTCGGCTATGCGAGGCCAGACAAAACGCTCTTTGACCAGTTTGACCGTGGCTTTGTACCCAGGATGCGACAAGGAATAAATGCAATCAAATACTTGTTTCCGGAATTGTTTTGGAATGAATGTCCGGATTTTACCTTGTGAAGTTTTGCAAAAAAAGTTCGCAGCCTTCTTCGAGTGGAAATAGTTTCAACTCTATTTCCATTGATATGCTCAACATCTTTCTGACCTAGGGCAATGCCTTAAATGAATATTATTAGTGCTGATAGAGGCAATTTGCGACAATGGATCTGCGACCACATTTCCTTTTTTTTTGACATGTTTGATATCAGTAGTAAACTGGCTGATATATTCAAGATGTCTTTGCATCCTGGGCGAATCGCGATCCCGAGATTGTATGAACGCAAATGCGAGTGGTTTGAGGTCGGTAAGAGTTGTAAATGGCCTACCCTCTAGCATGTGTCGGCAGTGCCGAATGACAGAGTAGCTTGATAAAAGATATCATATGTACCATATTTTTTCGGCACCACTTAATTTCCTCGGGAAAAAGGAAAGAGGTTGAATACTTTCTTTGGTGGTTTGTTGCAAAACGGCACCGATCCCGATGCCAGATGCATCGCAACTCATAGATGACTCTGAGTCAGGGTAGCAAAAAGCTAATGACGTCCCTTGTGCGAACGGCTCTTACAGGGAGTAAACGCTTGTGTCTTTGTCTCGTTCCAAGCGATAGGACTTTTATCCTTTTGCTTTTATTGCGAATTAAGTCTGACAAAGGTGCAAGAATGAAAGATGCATGATTTATGAACCGATGATAGAAATTTAACATAGAGGCATAATTGTGCCACTGAGGCATAATTGTGCCACTGATTCTGGCTTTGGAAAATCAACAATAGCTTTAACCTTTTCTCGCAGCGGTTTTAAGACGTGGATTTATAAGCGGATTTCGGGCAAGCACACAAATTCAAAATACATGCCCAGCAAACACACACAGGTTCGCTGAATGTCTATTAACGTTCAGAAGACGCTTTCTGAACGTAAATAGACGTTCAGAGAACCTGTGTGTGTTTGCTGGGTGTTCACAAACAAACAATAGTCTAACTTGTGCTGACCAAAAATACACTTATCGACGTTAATTCTAATCCGGTGGTCACTGAGCCGCTCAAACAAATTGGATAAATCCTGGTTGTGCGAGTTTTCATCCATTGACGCAAACAAAATATCGTCAAGGTAAGCATAACAGCCATCCAGCCCACGAATAATGCTGTCTATGTGGCGTTGGAATGTTTGCGCTGCATTCTTTTAGACAAAAACACATGATTTTGTATTCAAGGATGTCTAATGGAGTTATGACCCCTGTCATAGGAATATCATCTGGATTAATTGGGATCTAATTATACCCAGCAAACACACACAGGTTCTCTGAACGTCTATTAACGTTCAGAAGACGTTCAGAAAAGTCTTCTGAACGTTAATAGACGTTCAGAGACCCTGTGTGTGTTTGCTGGGTATGCTTTGATAAATCTATCTTTCAAAATATTGTTTTTCCATGTAAAAGGCGAGAAGAGTCATGTATGTGTGGGGCAGGCTATTGCATTACCTGAGAGATACCATTAACCTATTAACTTCCATCGATCTATTTTTAGATTGTCGCGAAATTTGTAAGTCACTCGAATATTTAAGCATTAGTTTATTTTCCTAGTTTAATTCCTTGACTAATAAATCTAATTTCCACAAAATACTCAGCGGTACCAAGTTTGAATGAGAATATTTCCTTGTCTTATTCACATTTTTAGAAAACGATTTACATTCTTTGTACCACACAAATGTCGTAAATTTATTTATCACTTCTGGCATCAACATAAATTTGAGAATGCGCTAAAAAAAGGGTGGTGGCTAATGGGTTAAGTCAATGACTAGACCATATTTGATCAAGAAATCAATTAGTAAGATAGCATGTGAAACGTCCGCTACGACAAACACAAACGAAAAAAGTCGGCGAAAGCGTAAATCAACAGTCTGTGAACACCATAGGTAAGAATTACGCTACCATTAGCGGCAGTCACGGTACAGTTTTAGTATGGTCCCTTTGGCGCGCTTTATTTTTGGCGAATTTTTTTGGCGCGATAAAGGATGCCAATATGGTAACCCCGCCGTCTGATGATCCCATGCAGTAGATTCATCCGTGACGTCACGGTTTCGCTAACGTTTTCCTCCAGCGAATCGGGAGCGTTTGTTCCTTTATTAAACTTTAGGAGACCCCTTTGCCAGTATTTCGCGCGGGAGATTCGAGTGGTGGAACCGCCATTACGCTTTATGGTTTTATTTTAATGGCTTTATTTTAGATTAAATTTTATTATTTAATTATTACTGAAATTTAAAATGGATGCTCAGGTTCATACTGACTGTTTATATACAGTTTTGTATGAATGAACATTCTTTTGATAGTACGTTTCAGGTTAATATTTTCGTTCTCGATTGTTTATTGGTTAAGGGTAGAAGCAACAAATAATTAGGTTATTAATATTTTATACAGTGAAATAATTTTAGATATTTTGATTTTATTATTTCCATATTGCAAAAATTTTGGGATTTTAATCAAGGTATATGATAAGCATTGTTTGTTTTTATTTGTTATTATTACCTTTGTTTATTTGTTAATGGTAGGAGCAACAAATAATTCCGTTATTAATATAATATTTGATATTTTGATTTTATTATTTCAATATTGAAACAATTTAGCGATTTTAATTAAGGTATGAGATAAGCATTGTTCGTTATGATTTGAATTAGTTCTTTATTTTGCTTACGTAGTCTTTTGTCAGAATGCTAAAATGTATTTTAATTTTTTGTCTTTTTTATTTGTTATTTTTGTAAGGTATTGCCTTTAGAATATTATTTGTTTGCATTGTTTAATTTAAACTACTAAAAAGAGAAAGGGGGGGTTGAGGGGGGCACAGCCCCCCCCTCACACAAAAAGAAAAGTTATTAAATTTTATTAAACCGAATCTATATGTACATGTAAGCTTGTTATCTGTTTAATTTTTTTTCATAAAAATATTTAAAAGCCATTAAAATAAATCATAGCAAAATTAACGGCGACGATCAATTATCTCGGAACCAGCGCCATCCGATCCGCCATATTGTTTACAATTGGCATCGGCAAGGCAAACTTGGGTTGGCGACAAGATTTTGTCGCCAAATCAAAAAATCGCCAAATAAAGACAGCTGACCGAGGCGCCTGTGTCTACAAGGAATTGAATACCGATCTGTCGATCCGAAGATGGTGTGCGTGTGTTATCATTCGTAGCAGCAATTACGAATGTTTCCTCTCGTTTCCCAAAAAATTACATGGCGGTACGCACTTTTGAGCTTTGCTATTAAAACGCCAATGATACCAGCACAAGCCATTTTGCTTACTCTCGCGAGACTTGGAGCATCGATCGCGCCTACTAATTGTGCTGTCCTTGTGCCTACCGGAAAATCCGAACTTCGTTTTTGAGATTGTGAAGTTTCGGAATGCTTCGCACCCAATCTCACCTGAACTGTGAGAAGTTGTGGTAGTGGACGCTTTTTCCGATCTACCTGAAGCCTCATAGATTTTATCCGCTATCTCTGCCAAGTCCCTTAATTTATCCATACATGTGGACAAAATTTGTTGACTGGGTAGTGGTAGTCGTTGTAGCCAGAGCGCTTTTAACAAGTCATCGAAGATCTTTCCATTGGCCAAATTTCTCATTTTTATTAGGAGATGAGATGGTCTCAAATCTCCAATGTGAAAATTCTGCAGAAGTTGTTTTAGCAGAGTTGTTTCTGACTGCGAGTATTGGTATAAAGTCCTTTCTTTTGGAAACTTATATGTATCTTTTTCGGGGGGTGCGGTGGGGTGGGGGTTCGAAACCATTTCCCTAACATAACCCAAAACACTGGCGTTCAAGGCCGAGACTATAGCATGAAACTTTGTTAGGTCCGCTGTAATACCCAAAATTACAAACTTTGATTCGACTTGTGAGAACCATAATCCTGGGTCTGGAACCATATTCCTGGGTCTTAGTAGCGGCCAATGCCTTTAAGAAATTGTTAAGGCCCGGCATTTGAAAAAAAACTGAAACGAATAACGAAAAGAAAGAATGGGCGCAACGCCTAACGAATTACACTCGTGCGACGAGTTTCTATCTAAGACGTTCGTAAAGGAAATTGAGTGCACTCAGTTTAAAAACTAGAGGGTACGTATGCAAAACTGAGTGCGTTTAGATTCAGTGCGTGTTATAGTCATCGGTAAGATATCTTACCGATGACTTTAACACTCGAGTTTCGTTTAATCCGCGTGCCAAGTGTTTGGTGAATACGGCCATTAGAAAGATTGAACTGCCTTGAGATCTAGCTTGCTGTGCCTGTTATAGCGGCTTTGCGCAGTAGTATTCAAGTTTTACATTATTGGAGTAGCTTCGGATTTGCTGGCGAAACGAACGCCACAACTTCCAATTCAGTTGCGATCGCTGGCTAGCGATAAAAAGCATGTTTCCAGAGGAAAATGTGCACAGAGACGATGGCACCCAAGGTCAAGGCATAGAAAATAATGTGCTTACGCTTAAAAGAAACAATAAAAATGAGCCGCATCATCATTTGTTGACACTAGACTCCCACACCTTCTAGTTAAGTACCTGTTTTCAGAATTGAATCCCTGCACTCTTCCATCGCAGGGTCTTTTGCATTATCATTAAACTATTTAGTTGTTTTAAAGAATGTTTGTCTGGCTGATTAATAATTTGCTATAAAATAATTTACAAATGACTAAATGTGTATTGTGTTAAGGGAAACCTGAACGAGGGATATCTGCTTACGCGCGTAACTTAGGCGTAGGATTTCTAACGCATATTCACGTTACATCTGTAGAAAATTGCCCCGAACTGCAGGCCGTTAGATCGACAGCCACGCGGTAGACCTGAAACCCTGGACGTTCACAATTCAGCCATCTATCAATTTTAGTGTCATATGCTCGGCGATGATGGGGGGCCCCACATTGATTAAAATGAAATACCTATCGCGGATATTAATTCATTAACTTTATACGAACTGCCTAAATGAATTTTTTCCCATTTTCCCTGAGAAATTACTTTTCAGCAGAAACCCTCCCTTTACATCCTCGCGGGTGGAGATATCGTCAACACAACAGCGTAAAACATTTACTCCAGTAAGATCATAGACTCCAGTTTAATGTGTTATACTAAAGAGTCTACAAATCAACTGAAACTGGATTAAGATGCAAAGTAAATTCTTCTGACAGTAAAATATTCAGGACTAAATGACTAAATTATTAAAAGAGGGAACACAGGAATGAAATAACACGCCTCACTCATACAGCTAAATTCACTTCAACTTATTTGATTTTCAACATACCAATCTATTAACTTCAATAAAATGTTTTGAAAAAAAGGAGCAAAAGCAGAATTACTTTCTCTTTTTGATAAAGCCACAGAATTAGCTAAAAACTGTTGAACATCACTAAAAAGAAAGATAAATAAATAAATAAAATGAAATTCGTTGTCACTGAATTTGCAGATCATGAGTTTAACGTTAATGACATAATTATGCTATCCGGATTCCAGTATTGAAATTGTACCGCAGTGGTCTGTGCAGTAAACTCCGTTCCCATAAGAACACGACAAGTGAAGCAGTATCCGGCTTGGCCACTGCTTGGGAGGGTCAACCCAGCAAACACACTACTGCCCGCAAAGTGCCGTCTACCCGGAGCAAGGTAGATTGCCATCGTCTGGAAGTCACTGGAGTGCCAGTGTCTGAAAAGTGCATATTCGCCAGTACATAACTAGTAACGGCGAACTGCCATGTGTGTATGACATGCACAGAAAAGTTAACGGCGTGGTACTGCTTAAAATGTACCGGACCAGCACTATTTGCCAGTAATGGGCCTGTATATATTTCGTAGTGTTGGCATAAAATTTCCGTTATTTTAATTAAATAATATTGTTTCACATTCATACTGTGTAGAAGTATAAGGGGATATAAGTTCCGGGCACCCAAAGGCAAGGGTCACTGCTAAGATTTTTTTTTTCTTTTTTTTTTTTGAGGGAGGGGTGTAAGGGGAGAAGCTCATATTGTGCCTTCAAATATTATAGTACTAAAAACTAAAATAATACAAACGAGTTCATTATGCTATAAAAATGTTTACTACAGCGACAGTGAAACCCCCACTATGTACACCCTCCAAAAAAAGTATTCGAGCAAGAGAGAAATTTCCTATTTTAGATTTGCGAATAATAATTGAGTTTTTGAAAAACGCACAACTTGATAGAAATAGGAAAAGTCATATTTATACACAGCCTAATTCATATTCTATAATAAATAATGTTTAATATACGAAACCAACGTAGGAAATTTCTGTATTGCTCGAATACTTTATTTAGAGGGTGTACAGAATTGGGGTACAATTCTGTACATAGTGGGGTGAAGTACAAGGTGAATTTTATTCTTAACATTTTTATAATTTATATTAATTTTTTACAATTTTGCTAAACTTTTCCTGAAAAACATATTTGCAGACTTTTTCTACGTTAAGCTCCAGTAGTTATTTTGTTAGAAATTAAGCAATGAGCCAGCATTTTCATGTAATAGTCAAAAATAGAATGTACGCAATGGGGCTCATTTAGGAATTATATTTACTTTATTCTATATTTCGATTCCCCTTACGGGCCTCATAAGCAAAAATCCATCCGCCTCTCTCTCTGCCGAGGAATCCTAGACGATCTCGAAAGAACGCAGCAAAAATCGAACTGTTATCTTTTTATTTGGCAGTAAATGTTTACGAAACGTGAAGTTAAATATTAGTAGTTTGGTGGGGAGGGTCTGTCGCCAAGCTATTTTCTGCTCAGTGATATTTTGAAAATTGGCGAATTACATTCCAACGGAAATGGCAACCCCTCTAGAATGCCATTTCGTGAACTGTGAATGTGAAGAAGAACTCTTTTTTGGGATCTCAAGGTTTTAAAGTTTTAGCGGTTTCATGGATTTACATCTTTCCAAAGTGTTTAATTGGTATTTTTAAACTCTTCCAGACTAACAAGATCTCATCGTTAGGAATAGTTACTTTAATAACACTATTCCAACGGTGAGATTTTTGTTAGTTCACATTTGCATGCCTTGGATTTGGATTTAACTGGGATAATGCCCTGGATTAATTAGAAAATAACAGGTAAATTTTTACTTACACTGTTTTTAATACACAAAATCTCATTGCATATTATAGTGTATAAAAGTATTTTCCTTCAAAAAATTTGAGTCATGTAGGTACAACAGGTATATAGGAATGTCTTTTCAGAATAGCTAACATCAAAAAAATTATCAAAACAAAATGTACAATAAAGCAAAATGTTACTCTAAAGTTATGTGTAACCATATATATATATATATAGTGCAAATTTATTTATTATATCCTATATGATTTTGACTAATATATACATACACACACACACACACACACATATATATATATATATATATATATATATATATATATATATATATATCAACCGTAAAGTATTATAACTCATGTATAAAATCTCTTTAATTATGAGATATTGAAATTAAACTGTTTATAAATGATTTTATGTAGGTTCTGACATGTGTTATATCCTCTCTCATAAAAAAAATATCTTTTCAAAAAGAAAATTTGTAAGAAAATTGCAGTTTGTGAAAACTGCACACAATTCACGAATGTTGGACGAACATAATTTGCAAATGATGTACTAATGGATTTTGCTGTTGTTTTTAAGTTTTCGTGTATCTAGTTTTTTATCTTAAAATGTTACCCTTCAGCTACCCTTAATGTCTTTTTTTTTTTTTTTTTGGAATGGGTTGATGAATAAGCCCCCCTACCCCGGATCCGCCACTGGTTCATATTTTAACTATGGCAGCGTTACTGTAAATAGGCACTAATCTGGTACGGTGCCATTATATTGTAGTCACTGTTAAGGTACCAGGCCAGTGCCTTTATTTTTAATAATAGCCAGCACCCGGCCGTTTCATTTTGGGCATTATAAACTTCATGGGCCATTGCCTTTATTGTGAGTAACGGCCGGCACATGCAGTATGCCAGCAGAGTGCCGTTGCCTTCCCGGACTTCTGGCAAGGTACTTCTCGGGCGACCACTTTTGGTACGATTCAGTTACTTTTTGCAGTGCCGAGCCAGTGCTGGACGTAAAGGCAGGAAGGCACTGGCAAGGTACTCCGCCAGCAGGTATGTGTTTGCTGGGCAAGTACCTCTCGGCTCGACTGCTGTGGAACCGTGTACGCTAATGGAAGCTGGTGCACGTAAAATCCGTCGTGACTCCAATGTCCTCCAAATTGTTAAACGATACCTCTGGGGTGACAATTTCAGGGGGTTGTTCCCTCCTCTGTAATTGGTTCAAACTTAGGGGACCCCGAGCTGAGTCGGACTTCCTCCCCCTGGGGCTCGTTAAAATGGAAGCCGCTCTTTCCGCCCATCGCCTGCCTATATGGGGGATCTGGCACCGCCTCGGGGTTGCCAGAGGGCATTAGCAACAACAACAAGAGCAGTATTCAAATTCCAGAAAACTCAATTCTCTTTATTCGGATCCTTTTAAAACTCTACCGAAACTGTCCAGGATTAATTAAGAAATCGACAAGCCCAAGCCCAACCAACTTAGCAAACGCAGTTTGGATGCTATTCCATGTAAGTCGTTTAAGAAAATGTTGCATTACCGAATAGTTTAATTTAATTAATAACTGATAATTAATGTTTTCTTATATTTCTTTTACATATACTTGATAAATAAAACCCGAAACTTTTTCAAAATCAAAGGGTGGTTAGCATTACCCAAAAATTTGTATCAAAAACACAATTTCCCGGAAGCGTGTTATATAAAGAAAGATATGATACAAAATTTTAATTTTTAAAACTAAGTCTGTTATGAATACATGGTGATTTTTTTCAAATGACAATTTTAAGTAGTATAAGTAATTTGCTTTGTAGGGTAATTTTACGTTTAAAAGGCAAATGTTGCTGTATAGGGATGGACGCGAGACGAAAATCTGGCGTCTCGCGTCTCGCAAAACAGCCGAAAAGCTTGTCTCGTCTCGCAAAAATCCCTATATCATAATGTTAAAAATGTCTGTCTCGTCTCGCAAAAAAGCTGTAAATCTCTGTCTCGTCTCGCAAAAAGTCGTCTCGCGTCCATCCCTATTGCTGTAAGACTACCCAGTAAGAGGGCTGTAAGAAACAAAAGGGGATCATGAATATTTTATGGGATCAAAATTTCACATTTATGTATTGGTTATGTTGGCATGCAATGTTTTGCTGTGTACTTTAATAGAGAACACGATAAAGAACTAATACACTGTAATACAGAAAAATATTAAGGTTAATAACAGTACTAACACCAATGCAAATCTATTATATTTTCAGAATAATATTCATCAAGGGTAAAATAATCAAAGTTAAATAAATAACTCATAGTCACGAATTCATAAAATACCCGCATAAATTACAGGTTTTTATGTACACACACGCACACAGAAAATGTGTTTGTCAATTGTAATCATTCACCGCGAGAAAAGTTAGCCGATATGTGAACTTCCCAGTATATTTTACACTTTTATTATTTCAAAGGGAAAAATATTTTCAAGAATGGCACAATTAAAAATTGAAATACAAATTAGGACATTGAAAATATATAAATTTTGGATGCAGTATCTACGCAAGATTATGTTTTAAAGAACTTCATATTTTGATAACTTCATATTGTTTTAAAGAACGTCATATTTTGATACTGGAAGTTTTAAGACCAATTTAAAATTCTAAAAAAGCAGATAATGATAATTGAAACACAGAATAGAAACTTCTTTATTTCGCAATGAAAAAGATTTTAATTTACTAAGATTATTTTAGTTTCACGTTATCATTTCACAAGCCTCATCTTCCTTCAAAGTTTTTCTTTTCAATCAGTCCTGTTGTAAAAAAAAAGGAACAAACTTAATGAAAAGGAAATGTATTGTATTTCACATTTACTTAGTGTAAACAGTCTTTCTGTATTTATATGGATTCGAAAAACCCTCTCAAACGTGAATGTAGTTGAAACAAACTTCAATACACCTCACATCCTTGTAGAAAAAAATACTCACGTTTGAACTATCAATTTATTTTAGTGCTAAAAGACCGTGAATTGCTGAAATCGCCTTGCTTGATTGGTGGAGTTAAGAATTTGACTGTAAAAATTTTTATTTGCAATATTTTAACATTGTTAGTTAAATTATTACTTATTTATAGCAATTACGAGCGCATGATTATTTGTCACGCTTTGGAATTCAATCGTATTAAAGATAACTATGGTTATTTTTTCGTAAGTCATGTCAAGCTTAAATATGATTCTCTTACAATGAAGTAGCTCGAAACTATTGTATAATATCTTTTAACACGTATATTCAGATTTGTATGCCATGCAAGTCAGACAGATCATGATCTTGCCACTGGCTTCTTACTTCGAGATCAGCCTTTAAAGAAGTATTGTTATTGATTGCATTTATTGCATTAGTCAAAATGCGCCCTTTCTAAAGCACAAAGCAAGTTACAAATAATCTAAATAATAGGTTTGCTGTGAAATTTTGAAAGCCTAGTGTTTTTCTCATTTAAAATTCGCCGTAAGATTTGAAGGATTCCCCCGTGATCTTGTGTCCAAAAAAGAAATTTAAACAGTGTGTTTTCGACTGCTATTTTAATCGTGTTTTTATTATAGGCATGAATTCGTGGTCAGTTGATTCTTCTGTGGAATAAGATCCGTTCTAAAAGAATGGCTGTGTTATGATAGGGTTGCCGGATAAAAAAAATTAAAAAAGGAGAACTGACGGACATATAAAGAAAGACTGTCTTATAAAAAAGGAGGACTTAACAGAACTAAACATTTTTAAAATTTATTTTATTTTAATCTTACTAGGCTGGAGTACCAATTTTATCCTTAAGTTCTTTATTTGCTAAGAGATAATTACGAACATCTTCAAATGTCATTTTAAATACTATAACATGTAAGAATAAACGATTTTACTAATTCCATACAAGTCTGTTGATTCTTTTTTTTTTTTTTTTTTTTTTTTTTTTTTTTTGCTCCACTGCCAAAGGGACACTTTCGACACTTGTGCTGAGACTCTTTTGACATTTTGTTGAGAAAACTCTTTCAAAATTTTCTATGTGCTCTCATACAAAGTAAAACTCGCAGATTTTGAGAATTTTCGAATAACGAATATTAAAGGGTGAGGAGGAGTGGCAACCGCCAATCCGAGAAAATAGAGGTTACTCTAGAACATCCTGTTTTACTTCCTTAAAATGGACGTATATGTGAATCTCCGACTACCCCCCAACCCAAACAATTGCATTAATCCGTCACTGGCTCCATGCAAAACAGTCATTGTTTTCAGTCCCTTTGAAGTAAATTGCCCTCAGTTCATGCAACTTCAAAATGTTGTATAATCATCAGGATTATCGACTTATTTCTTTGTAAAATAAGCAGAAGAACATACTGTAGGCAGGAGAGGACAATTTATAGAAAAACAGGACACCTGGCAACCCATGTTGTGAGATTGTGTTTCTCTAGCTGGAGTACTGACATTTAGTCAATTCGTTTTACTATAATTTAAAATTTCTACAGGTCTTCGTTATCCTGCATATTTTAATTTGAATACATGCCTTTCTTTTCCATTATTGTCTCCATCGATTTTAAATAACTCCTATCGTAGCTTTATTAGACGATAAATATACGCTACATTATTGGAGACTCAGCTGTAATGATATATACGAGGGTGTCTGAAAAATACCCTACTTTTGTCCGCGAAAAATGTATTACTTACGTGACGGGATCGTCACGCTACTCCTCCACAAATGAGGGCACATCTGCTCTTCAACAGATACAGACTTGCCAATCCCTCCTCTGCCGAAAGCACTTCTGGAAGTCTGTGTGGAATAACTCACCCCTCCGCTGTAGTGTTCTGTGTTATCTCTCAAAATGGGATCCTTTGAATATCTTCTGCGCCAGAAATCACTAAGAGCCATAACTGGAGAATAAGGAGGCTGCGGAACGACTGGATTTTCATGTTTCTCCAGAAAAGTCCTCCTTACTATACAAGACAGAAACTCAAGAGTAGAGGAGGGATAAGGTAGAACACTGTGGTCGAGGGTGAAGCAGATTGACTTTCCCCTGCGCCAGAAGAGGGTGCTGTTGAACTCTAACCCTTTTTGCTTTTCAGATGCAGCGAAGGCTTCGATGTAAACAGTCGAGAAAAGGGGGTTTTCCCCCTCTGATAACAGAATCTACTAAATGTCTTTTGTTAATGTTGTGTAAGATGTGTTATATTAACCCAGTAATAAATTGTATTCGCCCTTTAGCTTGGATTCACTAAAACAGGTAAAACACAGCGGGAAACAAGAAATCAACAGAAAAGCGACCAGGACAGGTAGGCCAGATCCTTTTTATGACCTGTATTTCTTGACCTATATCAGAATTAAAATTTGAAAGAAATACAGTATAGCATTGTTTCAGAGAGTAGGGTTATTCCACAAAAATACTTCCAGAAGGGTTTTTGCCAGTCTAATGGTTTTGAGTCGCAAAGACCATAATTTGGTAGTGGATAAGGGTCCCGATCCTGTCACGCGAGTAATTAGGGATGGACGCGAGACGCGCGAGACGAGAATCGGGGCTGTCTCGTCTCGTCTCGCAGTGGTAAACCTCTGTCTCGTCTCGCGTCTCGCAGAGAAATTGCTTGTCTCGTCTCGCGAGTCTCGCAAAATTAAGGACTGCGATTTTATTATCATATTTTTACTAGTTTATTAATACTATTTTATTGGAAATTAATATAAATAATAACAATTAGTTACATATAGCTACATTAGTACATATATTAGTAACCGTCAGGGGCATAGCGAAGAGGGGGATAGGGGTCACCCCCCATGAGGAATTTTTTGCCATACAAAATGTATATTCTTCACTCCCTTATCACACACACACGTATACATATACAGTGGAACCCCGATTTTACGTAACCCGTTTCGTATGTTATCCCGCTTCGTACGTTATTTTTTGTCGGTCCCGAGAAATTCCTATTCCGATAATGTTGAAAATACCTCGATTCTACATCATTTACTCTTAATGTTTCCCGCTTGGTACGTCATACTAGACGAATTACCTTCAGAAATTTTGTCTTCTTTCACCCATAAAAAAAAAAAAATCAGAAGAACAAAAATACTTTCCATATGTTCAACTAGTTGTTTGTTACCAAAACCATTTCTTCCAGTCACCCCCTCCCTGTGAATGCCAGTAAATGTGTGTCTTCTATTGTGTGTCTTGACGAATGGACCCGTCCACCCACAATACCTTGGGTTGGGTTCAACTCAACCCACAGTGGAATGGACTGCCCCACGTAAAGTTGCTACCTGCTCCCCTTTCTTGTTCTCAGAATTATCGCAGTACCACTGAGGAAAAATCGTCTGCCGTTAGCTATATCCTACTCCCGTGAATCAAAAGTAAGATGTCGAAAAGAAAATGTTTCTCTGTGGCCGAAAAGGCAGAAATAATTGAAAAAGCAAGAGTTTTCAAAGGAAGTAAAGTTGATCTCGCAAAATTACTCGGTATCGCATATTCTACGTTACAAGGCATCCTAAAACAAGAGGTCTCAGTAGAATAAAACTCTGAAAAACTGGGAAATTAAAAAAAAAAAAAAAGAAAAACATTGAAAATCTCTCCTTTTGAGGAACTTGAAAAGATTTTGTATGAGTGGTTCAAACAAGCCCGTATAGCCAAGATTCCAATCAATGGCTCAATTTTGAAAGGAAAGGCGCTTGAAATTTCTTCTCGTCTTGAAATACAGAATTTTACGGCATCCAATGGTTGGATCGACCGATTCAAAAAGAGGCATAGTTTATCGTAAAGGTTTATTTGTGGTGAGACAAATGGAGTAAATACTGCTGTCGTTGAGGAGTGGATGGAAAAAACATTACCTTCTATTTTGTGTAATTATTCACCAAATGACATCTTTAACGCCGATGAAACCGGACTGTTTTTTAATCTATTCCCTGATAGAACATACACGGTGAAAGGAGAAAACTGTCACGGTGGGAAGCTATCAAAAGTGCGATTAAGTGTTTTGTTATGTACCAATGTGGATGGAACTGAGAAGCTAACACCATTTGTGATTGGTAAATCCAAGAACCCCGATGCTTCAAAAATGTCAAAAGTTTGCCAACAGATTACAATACCAACCAAACAGTTTGGATGACGCAAGATCTTTTTGAAGATTTCCTAAGAAAATTGGACACGAAAAAGCGCTTACAAAAGCGAAAAATAATTTTATTCATGGATCAGTGCACTGCTCATGTTAATCTAAACTTACGTGCGTATGGAATTTTTCCCACCCAACTGTACCAGCTTACTTCAGCCTTGTGACTTGGGAATAATTCGATCCTTCAAAATGCATTATAGGAAGCAACTGGTAAGAAAAGCCCTTTCTGGAATTCATTCTGGTGAGTTTCAGGATGCTTGGAAAACGAAAATAAACGTGCTAGAAGCTCTTCATTTGATCTCATCAGCGTGGAATAGTGTCGATAAAAAATGCATTTCAAGTACTTTTTTGAAGGGAGGATTTCCCAAATCTCACGTCGACGGTGAAGTGCCACCGGAAGATCCCACTATGGAAGACTATAATAAAGAGGATGAATTTAAACTTGCAGACATCAATTTTGACGAGTACATTGATTGTGATAAGGATGTTACCGCTAATACAGACATGCAGAGTATTTCCGATTTGATTTCGCAGTATGAAAGTGAGGACGATATTGATGAAGACTCAGATAGTGAAGATCCAGAAGAAATCATGCCTTCTTCGGCAGAGGCCATTGCGAGTTTAAATACCTTAAAGAAATTTTTAACCAGACATGAAAATCAAGAAACAAATTTGCAAAAAATTGCATGTATTGAAAAAAGTATATATGAAATTACACTTGAAAGGAAAAAGCAGTCAAAAATAACAGATTTTTTTAAATAATATGGCATTGGTCAGTTTTTTTGTGTGTTTGTTTCCTTCATTTTTTTTTTTTCTATTGGACCCCGATTATACGTTTTCCCGCTTCGTACGTTTTTTACCTCTGGTCCCGTGAAAAACGTAAAATCGAGGTTCCACTGTATATGTGAGTTGCAGTAGTGTAATGACTACTGCATCCCCCCCCCCTCATGAAAAATTTCTGGCTACGCCACTGGTAACCATATTAGTACGTGTGGGAATTTGAAGTAAAAGAAATTCAAATTTAGTCTGTATATATAATGCCACACCGAAAATATAGTATTTATTTTTATTTATTTATTTCAGAAACTGCGTAATTATATGTATGGTGGATAGGAGTTTCATTTGCTTTTGAAATTATAGTAGAGCACCGTTTATAGGTTTTTCAAGGGACCGAACTGAAACGACGTATAAATCAAACATGAAATATTAATAAAAAACTTTGATTATTATCGGTTCAACATTACTAATTCAAATTTATGTAATTGTAAATTATTCATATTAGTTTTTACAATATAAACAATTGCTAGATTTTTATAAAATCTCAAATGTGAAACAAAATGTATCTTGATTTTACTATATCTTAAATACCGCATATACTTAGTATTAACAGTGAGTAACCATTATGAGTGAATAACAATTATGATTTTTTGTTACAGAACTTGAATTTAATAAATCATTTAGTCACCTGATGTGATGTCTATGCTTATTAATTAAAGCATTACAGACTGTTAATGAAGTTAATGAGATGCTTTTTCCTTCGTGTTCTGACAAGCAAAGTATATTCTAAACTCTTCAATATTGTCAACTGCGCCTTTAACAGAAGGTTGCTAAAGGTACATCCCTCCATACATCCTTTATTTGACCTATATAACAAAAGTGTCACAGGAAAATAGGACACAGGAAAATAACTGCTGAGACAGAAAAGTGTTGACGTTTAAAACGACGTATAACCGATATCGGCGTCATATAAACGAAGCATTTTTGCTAAAATTAATAGGAATGAATCGGGACTTCATGAAAGCGACGTATAAATGTTGTTCCTAATGCACTCTGGCAACCGTTGAGCGGTACCAGATCCCCATATAGATAGGCGATAAGCGGAAGGGGTGACTTCCATTTTAATGAGCCTAAGTGGGAGGAAATCCAACTTTAGCCGGCGTCCCCTCATTTTGAACCCATTCCAGAGGAGGGACCAATCCCCTGAAATAGGCACCCCCAGGGGTATCGTTTAACAACTTGGAGGACATTGAATCCACGACGGATTTTACGTACACTCGCTCCCATGAGCGTACACGGACCCACAGCAGCCGAGTCAAGAGGGAGTTGATCCTCACTAGCACTGGCCAAGCCGGATGATGCTTCACTTGCCGTGTTCTTGTTATTATGGGAACAGAGTTTAGCGCCCAGACCACTGCGGGACACGTATAAATGTAAATCGTATAAACGAGAAGCGTATAAACGGTGCTTTTCTGTATATAAAGCTTCGAATTTTGTTAGAAATTCTGCACAACTTAGGACAGTTGCGCAAATAAAATTTTGATTAAATTAAATAGCCCCAATACAGTGTATTCAGGAATCTTTCAAGGGGGGGGGGAGAGGGATAAGTATAGTGAAGCATACGCATAGGCTTGTCATAGAACACACACGAACACAAAATTTGCTCTTTTTTATGCATAAATTGTGGACCTTCTGTTGAAAATAATAAAATAAAGAAATAATTGAATTACTTAATTATTATTTGTATAAATTGATCGTTTAATTTGTTTGGATTCTTAGGAAAACGACCAGAACTAGTCATTCAGCAATAAACTGAAGCAGTTTCGACATTCTTAAGTACCATCTCTCACCTACCAAACAACCCCAAAACAGAATATACGACCCACACATGTAACATGCACGTTCGCCATAATTACTCTAACCTTCAGTCTTATTCCTAATACAATATCGCTTAT
The DNA here is from genome assembly GCA_038373885.1 of Cheiracanthium punctorium. NCBI lineage: Eukaryota > Metazoa > Arthropoda > Arachnida > Araneae > Cheiracanthiidae > Cheiracanthium > Cheiracanthium punctorium. The sequence goes on along the minus strand of JAWZYV010014617.1, from coordinate 813,449 downwards.
GATTACTGGTTTTCTTTTTCTAAGTGTAAGGGTTTATTCTGATTCATGGTAATTTATTTTGCTAGTTCTTCGGTTTTAAATAATAATTATTAGAATAATGAATGATTTATAATTATAAATTTACATATATTTTTTTAATTTTGAAAATATTCAATATAAACATTACTCCTGTACTTAAAAGAATAAAATATATATACATAGTATATATTTTCCATAATTAAATTAGTCAATCAGAAATAACTTCTTAAAAAAAAAAGAAAAGAAAAGAAAAGAAAGAAAGAAAACTCTTCAAATCAAATGTTAGTGGAATATGTAATGTTTTTAAACAAATTTTCATTTCTAAATGATATAAAAAAGAAACCGATTTTAAGGGAACATTTTAAAGGAAACTGGTTTAAAATTATTTAAAACTCATTTCTTAATGTCAAATATTGGTTATAAATAACTGATTAAAATTAATAGTTTTGCTCGAATAGTTTTAATAATAATACTTTTACTCTTATTGACATTGTAAAGCGTATTGCCCCTCACCAACTTTGATTAAACATACCTCTAAGCGTTTTTATGAGAAAGGCTGAAACTTTGTGCATCGCCTCATTAATGCATGGGGACGCATTTTACCTTTTTGGGAATTTTTGTAAGAGGGCTGTATATAAAGTAAAATTTAGTATGTATTTACATTTAATGATCTGAAAATTTTATTCGATACCATAAAGTAACTCTGTTGTTTATTCTATCTGGGGGGGCACGTGCCCCCCTTTTTAACACCCAACACTACGTCTATGGTTCATATGTATTTTACGCTTAAAACAATACTTAACCTAGTAACAATAGCTTCCTAAGGAAGGCTTATCATTGTTTCCAGACCAACAGAATTGTGGAGGGGCACATGAAAGATTTGAGGGGGGCACCTATTGAATTTAAGAGCAGAAAAGCGAAGTATCTTAATTTTAAAACAAATGTTTGTTTAAAAGATTTTGAGATGAAGATAGGGCAAAGGGGGGGGGGGAATACGTGCCCTCACCCTCCGTCCTCCCCAACGCAAAACCTGTGGCTCATATGTCTTATAGGTGTGCGGAAAAAACGCGAACGGTAAAAACGCGAGCGGAAAAAACGCCAAACGGAAAAAACGCGAACGGTAAAAACGCCAATATGATTCATTTAACATATGAACTATAGGCGTAGCGTCGGTTGGGGGGGGCACAGGGGGTCACGTGTCCCCCCTGTGCCCCCCCGAACAATTTCGTCAATTAAAAAAAATAAACATGTTTGAAATTTTAAAGAAACTTTTCTTTTCTGCTCTAAAATTTCGATATGTGACCCCCTCAAATGTTTCCTGTGCACCCCCCAAAATTTCAGTAGGTCTGGAGCAGTGATGAGCCTTCCTTAGGAAGCTATTGTTAATAGGTTTTCCTAAGAGTGTAATACATATGAACCATAGGCGTAGGGTCGAAGAGGGGGGGGCACAGGGGGGCTGTATCCCCCTTTCCTCCCACTTCGTCTATAAATTTTTAAACGGACGTTTGTTTTAAAATTTAAAAGAAATTTCCTTTTCTGCTCTTAAATTCGACATGTGACCCCCTCAAATCTTCATGTGACCCTCCAAATTTTCAGTTGGTCTGGGAGCGGTGATAATCCTTGTCTAAAAAAGCTATTGCTATCGGGTTTTCTAAGCATATTGTACATATGAACTATCGCAATCTGGAGAGGGGGTTACAGGGGGGGGGGTGTCCCCTCTGTCCCCAAATCTTTTTATTTTAAACATTTGTTTGAAGGGTCGTTTTAACCGTTCCACTTAAAAATGCAAAAAGAAACTCCAGTTTGTGAGACTTGAGAGAATATTTGTTTTTCTTAAAAAAAAAAAAAAAAAACTTTTCACTGTCAGACTAGCTTAATTTGAACAAGGTTATTTTTTAAGCGATTCGTTTAAACAATTTTTCTCATTCCCAATAGGTTGTGGTTTTAAATTCTTTCTAAATACTAGGTTTTCTTTAAAATATTTATTTATTTATTTTTATTTTTAATTCAATGGAAAGTATTTTATGCAAAAATGTTTTATTCGTTGAGCGAAAATGAATAGTATTTTCCCTTTTCTTAATAATACTCTCACAGTTTTACATCAAGTATTTTAATTGTAATAATAGATTTATTGCATCTTTTTTTTTCTTGCTGTACTTTATTCATATATGAATAGTTCAATATTTGATAAGTTATCCTTCAAAATATTTATACTTTATCAGTCTTGCGTATTTCAGCAAGTTTTTTTTCCGTTTATCTTAAAAGTTTAAAAGTTTAATAAGCTGTAAGTTTTATAAAGAAGAGAGCTTTATAAGATATAAATTTATCTAATAAAAATTTTAAAAAATTTAATCAAGTACCTTTCACATTGTAGAATAAATAATTTTTACTAATTTCATCACAATTAGTAAAAGACTAATGTATAGGTATAGGGTTCTGGCTTACCGCGCGGCCATTTTCTCCATCTGTAATCTGAATTCGGGTTAGGACCCCTCAAAAAGTCCTCCACCCAAGCCATGTCTAAATTAAGCAGTCAATCCTCGTGTAGAAGGGTCCGTGGTAGCCCAGTGGTTAAGGCGTTGGACTCTTAACCGGAAGGTTGTGGGTTCGATACCGGCGTACCACTAAAGACCATCGTGTACATGCGGCGTACGTGCAAGTTAAATCCGTGGTTTCGAAAGTCCTCTCGGCGGTCGCTAGCAGTTTCCGAAGGGTGCTAATATTCAGAAGTCCCCCACCTTCTGATGAGGTTCCAAATTCTGGCGGGAAATTACGGGAAGAACGTATATGTAGCTCTAAGCGACACATTCAGTGACGCGAGCTGACCTCTCCTGGCAAACAATCCTTGTGTAGATCTGCCACAAAACATAAATAACTTTCATGATAATTTACAGTGAAAGTAAAAAGTTTAATATTTTTAATATTAAATAAAAATTATAATCACTTTCAAACACTGTTATCGAGGTTGTCCTAAAAATCCTGACCTATAGAGTTTCCTTCTTTAAATGTTGGTCATAGACATATAGAATAAATGACAGTTATTTTATGGTATCAAATAAAATTTTCTGAATATTAAATGTAAATAAATAGAAACATGTATTTTTTATACAGCCCTCTTTCTTCTAAGAAGGCTTACAGATATGTTTAATCAAAGTTGGTGAGGGGGCAATAAGCTTTGCTATATCAATAATAGCAAAAATATAATTATTAAAACTATTCTAACAGAACCAATCAACCATTAATTTTAATAAGTATTATAAATAGCCAATATTTTATATTTTAAGAAATAAGTTTTAAATCCTTTTTAAAAAGTTTCCTGTAAAAAGGGGTTTTTAGCATTTAGAAATGAAAATTTGTGTGAAAAGTTACAATTACACTAACATTTAATTTGAAGAGTTTATTTTAAGTTGTTTTTATTAATTGTTGACTTATTAATACCATGACTTAATTAAAAAAAGCATTTTTAAAATAAGAGTATTCATGCTTAAAATGAATATTTTAAAAAACAAAAATATGTATACATAAATATATGCTGATAAATCATTCATTATTCTAATAATTTAAAACCGAAAAGCTAACAAGATGAATCAGAATGAATTATGATGAATCAAAATAAAATCTTGCAGTTATAAAAAAAAAGCCAGTAAACATAAGCCATGGTTGGTAAGGAATAAACTGAAGGTCAGAATTTATTACAGAGAACGTGCATGTTAAAACGGTGTGATAGGATATTCTTTTTTAGGGTGGTCTTGGTAGGTGAGAGATGGTACTTAAAATTTTCGCAACTGCTACAATTTGTTGCGGAATGACTAGTTCTGCTCCTTGTCCTAAGAATACAAACAAATTGAACATTCAGTTTGTTAAATTAGTAATTAATTAATTAAACTTGGTAAATTAATAATTCATTAATTAAACTATTTCTCTATTATGTTTAGGAGAATTTTTAAATCTCGTGCATTTTTAAAGTCTCCCCTTTTAAAGGTGAGAAGGTGTAAAGGCAAACACTCCCCCCCCCATTCTTTAAAAAAAAATTGTGATCAATTTCAGTTAATTAAAGGCACATGGCTCTAATCTACTAAATATTTTGATTTTAATTTGTATATGTTTTAATGTCATTTATATAATTTATTACTGTTTAGATCACATAAAACTAGGAAATAAAAATGATTTAAATACTCTAGCGGAGAAAAATCAAATGATTACGAGTTTAAATTTCATTCAAATTTAAATAAATCGTTTGAAATCAATTGAGTTTCTATTTAACGCTAAAAATACCCTTTTAAATAATTTTGAATATTTTGTTTTTAAAAAAATCTCAATACAATGATTGTATCTTTCTCAACAGAATAATTGAAATAAAAATTAATTTTGTAAACTGTGATAAAATATATTTATTACCGCACCGCACAGCTTTTAAATGTTTTTCTGGATATAATATTCTTGAATGTATAATCTGTGCAGTACGAACCTCAACCTAAAAAAAAAACCTGTTTGTTCATCTTGCCTTAGGCGTTTTTCCGTACGCTATCTCCCATAGTCCCCGGTCCCCATTGTCCGGGGAATCTCCCCTATTTCTTTCTTGGAAGGGACACGGCTTTCATGACCTTGACAAGTAGCTTGACTAGCTAAAAGCAATTAATTCCTTTTTATTTAATGTTGTAAATTTCCCTGATTAATATGAAGATATATGCTCTCGAAATATAAAAACTGGCTCCTTTACTTCAAAAACAAAAGAATTTTGAGGCAGTCCAATATTTGATTAAATACCATTATCGTATTTACTACAAAACAAAATAAGTTCATGTCAATATTTAAATAAAAATTATTATTCTGAGGGGGGGGGATATTCTTTTTTTTCTGGTTCGCGTTTTTTCCGGTTCGCGTTTTTACCGTTCGCGTTTTTTCCGTTTGGCGTTTTTTCCGTTCGCGTTTTTACCGTTCGCGTTTTTTCCGTTCGCGTTTTTTCCTACATTCGTATTATACGCTTAGAAAAACCTAATAACAATAGCTTCCTGAGGAAGGCTTATCACTGCGTTGCGTCCTCGCCTACTGAAATTTTGGAGGGGTACAGGAAAGCTTTGAGGGAGGGGGAGGGTGCACATATCGAATATAAGAGCAGGAAAAAAAGTTTTTCAAATTTTCAAACAAATGTTCATTTGACAAATATTTTGAGATGAAGTTTAGGGGAGGCACGATGGAAGGGGAACGTGACCCCTTGTGCCCCCCTCCCGACGCTTTTGCTATGGTTTATATGTTATATGCTTAGGAAAGCCTAATAACAATAGCTTTTCTAAGAGGTTTATCACTCCCAGACCTACTGAACTGTAAGTTAACCCCTTTACCCCAAAACAAAAGAAATTTGGACATAAGATCCAATTACCTTTCTCATGTATATTACAAAACAAAGAATGTTTATGTCCAATATTTAGTAAAAATTATGGGCGCGTTTACCGTTCGCGTTTTTTCTGCACACCATTTCTGATATACAAGTGTTCAGAAAACGACAAAAATGTCCAATTTTTTTCACGGTGTCACATTTCCATATTAGGATCATTTCTAAAATTTTTGAAGTCGCAATTGATCCCACAAGACGCATCGTTTTGTACCCAGTTCTGAAAATGCAGTAACTCCCCCCCCCCCCCCCCACGTCCCCGTCACTTCTTTCTTCATCTTTGTTGAGTGTTGGGTGCGCCACCCCTATACTAGTATGCTTCCGCCTGGAAGGAACAGCAAAACAAAGTTATATAAATCAAACAAGAAACAGGGGGAGGGGGGGCTATCCCTAAGGGAAAGAATCTGTCGCACCCCTTGAAAAATTTCGGGCACGTGGAGCAACTAATTAGGATATCTTCGATGACCTTCAAACTGGACACCCGAATTCCAAGAAGAGGGAATCTTTTTCTGAAGGACATCCACTTTTTCTGTTCGCGAAAATATTTTGTACAAGAGGAAGCAGTTTGCCCTAGCCTAGCAACACACCATTGTTACATGCCAATTTACGCCAATGTAAAAATATGATTACAACTTGTTAGTTGTTTTTACTTTATTATTATAAATATTTGGATAACAAATTATTTTCTTCTATTTCACAATTTTGTGTATCTTTACAAGACCTCTCTTCAAAATCAAGAACTTATTTCGTATTTCCATTGGTTTTGTATCGTGTGTTTATGAAACATACAAACACAAGTTATTATGTTTATGAAACATACAAACACAAGTTTATTTTCTTTCTCCGTTGATTTTTTTTTTTTTTGTGTGTGTGTGTTATTTATTTAAGTCGAAATACTAGAACTTTTAGAAGATGTTGATATTTTGCTTGGCTTCAGTGCGCCCCCACCTGCGTTAGCTTTTTCCATCTTGAGTATAACGATGAGCGGTGTGGTGTTTCTAGCGCTCGTTTGCAACCATAAGATTTCCCACCTGCATAGAAAAAGTTCTGATACCAACTGCCCGAAATTTTCATTTCGTTGGCTTTAGTCGTTATTACATGATGCGCAAAAAAAAAAAAAAAAAAAAAAAAAATATTTACACTCTTTGAAACGATTTTCGAAAAATCTCAAAATCTAATCAAAACCTTTTAAAAAATTGATGTGCGTAGTTTAAGTGGAGTGAGTGAGCACTTATCATATCACCAAATGTCATTTCAGTCCCTTTAGCGCATCGTGAGGTGCGAACAAATATTTACGCTGTTTGAAACATTTTATGCAAAATCTCAAAATCTGATCAATTTTTTAAAAAAATAAAAAAATTCGACGTTATTGTTTAAGTAGAGGGATCTGATCATTTTTTTAAAATTTGACTCGTATAGTTTAAGTTTAGTGACTGTCTATCATGTCACCAAATTTCACTTCATTTTCTTGAGCCATTTTTACGTCATTGCATTTAAAACAGCATGTGTTTCTACTCATTTCTTAGATGTTAATTACTGGAGCAGGAACTGTCAATCACTGGAGTCAAAACTTTGTTCTTGGTGTCAATGACTGGTGTTGCCACCATGACAACTTTAAAATATAGAAAAAATAGAAATTTCCAATATTCTATGATAAATTACCTTACATGAAAATTCAAAGTTTTGAAAACAAAAATTTCGTTTCTAGATAGTTTTTATAATTAGATATTACTAGTTAATGCTTATTATTCCCTTTAAAATATTAATTACTAGTGCCCTTATCCTACACATTTCAAAAGCTTAATATTACACAAAAAAGACTTTTAATACTACATTTAGAAATTGTTATAAATAGGAGGTGGAAAGGGGCCATCGAGCACTGTCTCTTAACCTGAAGGAGCTTATAAAACAGAAAAAAGGTTCTAGATTAGATTACAAATAAGTGAAACACGCAGATCTCTAGTTTAACCAATCTGCTTGTAAATATCAAGCAGTAATCAACTTTTTATTCTTACTTTCTGATTTAGTGTTTTGATCTGAGTATTAGAAGGATAGTTGAATCCAAGGAACAATACAAGAGCAACAATTTCTTTTTCTGCAAATTTGGGAAGAAAAATAAGTTACGTTGATAGTGAAGCCCATGAGATCGGGGCCTCCAGGCATTTGTCCTGTGAAGCCTCCCTATTTTTACGGCACTGATGCAGTATCACAAAATAAAAATATTCTGTTCAAAATTGTTATACAAAATGAACGCCCCCTTTTAAAATAACAAGAAAGATAAATAACGCCATACGCATCGATTATATGACAATTTCCAACACATGGTTTTTGCGCTAAATTTGGCGAAGTATTGTTCGCAAATCTTGCGAGTTCTTTTTAGATAAGATAATATTGTATTATCTCTTTAGACCATAGGCGTAATCTGGGGGGGGGCAATTGCCCCTGCAATTGTAAAAATTGCCCCCCTAGTCTAAAAAGTCAGGGGGCAAAGTTATGATTTTGAACCCAAATCATGCATTTATAACCCAAATATACCATCAGATTCAAGATTTAAAAAAAAAAAAAAAAAAAAAAAAAATCCCCTGCAAAAATCAACAAAAGAATAGAGTCACAAAAGCTTTTCAACCCAACAGGAACGATGGCATAGCTAGTGAGCCAAATGGACAAGCTAGATAATTTCTCAGGAAAGCAAAAATCAAGGGCAGCGATTTTAAACTTGTCTGAAATCAATTGTTCAGCGTTAGAAAAAAAGACCTGTTGCTGTAAATAGTGAGAAAAAAGAGGTCATTTTCACAGGCAATGCCGCAATTAGAGTTTATGTCATCTGGGGCAAAACATAATTAGTGCCGTGTGCATGGGCGCCCATAGTAAGTTTTCTAGGAGGGGGGGCAAACTTTAAAAAAAATTTCTAGAGGGGGGGGGGCAAATTTCAAACTTTTAACAAACTTAGTTCTGTTTTTGCCATTTGTTAGCATAATGAGGCATTAACTTAAACCTTTAGGGAAGGGAAGTTCCCTACCTTGCCCCCCTTATGGGCGCCCATGGTCGTGTGCCCCCTCGGATGGAGCCGCGCCCTATCCCAAGAAACTTTAACTGATTTTGGCGTTCCATTTAGAATGTCTCCCGGTGCTTGTCCCCGCTTGCCCCCCCTTTAGTTGCCGCCTGTCACAGGTTGGGGCCAGTTTCTCATTTATATTTTAACTAGCGGCTACCCGCGACTTCGTCCGCGTCGGCTTTAGAATTAGGTCCCGAGAGAAACGAAGCATGTGTGAATAACAAATATGTTTGCAACTAAAGAAACTGCATTTAAATATTATTTGCTATTTATTTATTTTAAATGAAGTATAATGCATGGTTGTATACTTCATTTAAAATAAGAGAGTATGCAGAATTACTAAATTTAGATATTTTTCAGGCGTTTGGCGAATAGAGACAGTTACGACAGTATTTGCGAACTGTTTTGAGTGTTCTTGTAAAAGAAATATTTATGCTATGCATGAATTATAGCCTATGTTAATGAGGAATAGTGCAGCTTTGTATAGCGAAAAAGTTTTAGAATCAGTTATTAAGAGATGCCCATAGAACGTAATGTATTAGAATTATTTTGAGTGTTCCTGTAAAGGTACTACTTTAGCCTATAATACTCAAGAATATTGTAGCTTACTATCAGTGAAAAAAGTTTTGGAATCGGTTCAGTACTTACAGAGATACACATAGAGCGTAATTCTTATGAGTATCCCTGTAAAATAACTATTTGTGATATATGCATAAAAGGTAGCCTAATAACACTCAGGGTCCCCGCAGTGTCTAAGAGGTTCTGCTCTCAAAACTGGAAGGTGGGAGGTGCCAGGTTCAAACTCCGGTCGCGCCTGTCGACCTAGCCGCTCGCAGTTTTCCGTGTTTTTTTTTCAAAACCCCGCGAAAATACGGGCTAGGATCCCTTAGAAAATTCCAGACAGAGGAATTCCCCATATAGGCCTAGGACTTTCAATTAGTGAAAAAAGTTTTACAATCGGTTTAGTAGCTAGAAAATTTTCATAGAGCGCAATGCATTAGCATTATTTTGAGTGTCTTTGTAAAAGAATTATTTATGCTATATGCTTGAAAGGTTGCCTGTATGTTAATCTAGGGCATAAGCTATCTTCATTACAAATTTTTCCAACCATTTTTGTGTGATTCAGTCAAAAACATCCAAACACATAAACGTACACATTTATATTATTGGTAAGATTTGGAAATTTACGACCTTTAAGAAACACATCTGGACTTTTCTTGGTACTTACGTATTATCCCGGCGGTCATTCCCGCCAAACTGTTTTTTCGTCAAATGAGTTGCCAAACTGTTGCCAATTATTTTTCTTTCAACTCTTCTCTGTTTTCTTTTTTTTCCGCCTCTTTCTTTATCCTCTCCTTTGTGTGTTTTGTATATCTCTCGTCTGTTCTATTTTAAATGTTACGTGTTTGTGCGTATTGTAGAGTGCTGATAGTATACCAGGACCGAAAACGAAGGAGACGCACGTTAAACGGTAGAGGCTTCAGGCAAATTGTCGCTTTTCAGATCGTATTTATGCGAGACGGAAGAAAATGCGAGAATTCTCGCGAGAAATCTCGCGCGAGACAAGACTCTGTCTCGTCTCGCGTCTCGTCCCGCAAAATATTTTCTTTCTCGTCTCGCAAAAAAATGCCTGTATCGTCTCGCGAGACAATGCGAGAACGCGAGACAATGCGAGAATTCTCGCGTCTCGCGTCCATCCCTACGAGTAATATACAATTTTTCACGGCAAAAGTCATATACTTTTTGGGTAGGTCTTGTACTTGTTCGAGCTGCTGAGAGTGTTCATTGTTCATAGATATATTAAAGTACATAAATGATAACCAAACACACGAAGTAGACTTAAAGAATTATTTTGTTAAATACGTAAATCTAGAAGAACTTTGTTATGGGTACTTAGTACATTAGCCGCAAAATAAAATTATTTATGAAATTAAATGTTGTACATATCTTTTACTGAATAACTTTTGTTCGAAAATGCGTAGCAAGTTACAGGTGTCCCGCAATACCAATATTGTGCGTACTGGCACATTTTCTCTCATTGTTCAAAAGGATTCAGTACTTGCTCTTCATCCTCTCGTTCAGCTGACAAACTTCATAATGTCGTATTCGTCTCAACTTTTGGAAGTTGTTGCGTTTATTTTCTTTTCCCATGAAGCATTTTTTTTTCTTTTCTCTGAATTTGTAATGTAGAAAGTATCTATGCAAATGTCTAAGGATGGAAGCGAGATGGAAAATAAGCCTATTTCATCTCGCAAGACATTTGCAAAGCCTTGTCTCGTCATTTATTTCATTTCACAGATTCTGATGTCATAAGTCATTTGCCATGTAACATGGATATGATTTACATGTGTCCAAAAATCTACCTCGTAGAAACAATTAACTACATCCGAAAAAATTCTTGTTGTTACCCCTGACAACCGCAAACGACGGTGCTAGATCCCCCCCCCCCGAAGGGAAGCGATGGGCAGAGGGGGGTCCATTTTGAGGGCCCCAGTGAGAGGAAGTACGATTTAGCCCGTGATCCCCTAATTTTGAACCAATTCCAGAGGAGGGACCAATTCCCTGAAATCGGCACCCCAGAGGTATCGTTTAACAACTTGGAGGTCGTTTCGGATTTTACGTGCACGACGGATCACGACGGATTTTACGTGCACCAGCTCCCGTTAACGTACACGGTCCCACAGTAGTCCAACCGAGAGGAATTTGACCCTCCCAAGCACTGTCCAAGCCGGATGCTGCTTCACTCGCCGTGTTCTAATGGGAACGGAGTTTAGTTCCTAGACCACTGCGGGACAAAAATTTCTTAACCTTGATCTTTTAAATTTAATTCAATATTTTTAACTAGAATAATTTTTTTAATGACAATGCAACAACAGTTTTTAACTGACAAGAATATGCATAGAAACATTAATACAAAAAGAGCATGCTGGAGGCGGCAGATTTTAATGTTGCCTATGGGCACTTGGGCAGCATAGACCTAAATGCGGCCCTGCTTCTCCGGGTCTTACGTCCTTCCCTGTAATCACGTCAATTTGGTTAGATATCGCCAAAACCCTAATGTTAACGAATGTGGGAAATAAATTATCCATATCACACGACAAATTAATTGACAGATTATAACTGGCAGGTTTACATGCAATGTTGACCCATAATTTCTAACATTTTTTATAAGTGAAGATTTCGTGAGAAGAAAAAAAGTTTTGAAAATGAGTTTTATGCTATTCGATTGAAAATTATCTACTCTACAATATATATATATTTGTGCTGATGACTTTTTGCTGTTCAGGTCATCGAAATAGAGTCATTTCATTAGGTCACTGAAATGGAGTGCAAAGACGACAAAAGAACATTTTAGACACTTTCTGATCCTTGGGTTTAATCGAGGGACCAAAGCCACAGAAACTGCTAGAGAGATTTCTAAAGTGTATGTCTAAGAAGCAATGCTTCTTAGGACGGCTCAAAATTGGTTTCCATTTGGCTCTATTTTGTCGATTTGACACACGATCTTAATGACCCGAAAAGAGCAAAAAGGGTATCTTATGAGAACAAGAAAGAAAAAAAAAGGGTAGAGCACATAATTCTCTAAACAATAAAACGCTTATCCATCCCAAAATATTTCATTTTTCACGCAAAATTTTAACTTCCAGAAATTCAGAAATTAGGGCCCAACCCAATAGCTAATCATTGAGAGCATTTTGTTAATGAGTAGAAAATTAATTTTAGATTAAAGGTTAAAAAAGCTACAAATCACCCTTGAATATTGCAAAACTATATGTTTGCGTTACATTCTCATGAATATATTAAATTACGTTTCCTTAGGTGTATTTTGCGAATAAGACTCATAATATCGTGTTGAAGATTCAAAATGAATAACAGCTGCTTAAAAAAAAATAATAATAAGAGGAAGAAATTTTAAAGAAACATAAATAGGTACACTTTCTTGAATATATTTTCTCTTCTTTTTTTTATTTTGATGAAATTGTCTCGACGATTTAAACTCATAATCATTGTAATCGATTACTGTAGTAATTTTTGCAACAGTGATTTATTGCTCATAAATATATGGAAACGATTACAAAGAAAGAAGTAAGTAAAAAAACTCAAAATAAAAGTATCTCTAAAGTATATTTAAAGAAAAACTAAAGAAAAACTATGTATGAAAAACGAAAGCAAAATTTGAGTGTTTCTTTTGCTGTTTCACATGTACGGCAGCCAGTGATTTCATAAATCGACGTTCAAAGGACGTGAGGACTGTTTGCCTTGAGTTACTCGGACATTAATCACTTTGCACTGCATTCAAAAGAAATCAGATGGGAAACATTTGTCTTTCGCTGCACACACACACAAAAAAAAGAAAAGAAAAATAAATATGCGTCGGTAAAAAGCATGAGCCTGTAATAAATACGCTAATCTTCAATGTTCAGCAAAACGATAAAAATGGAAAAGTTTTTCTTAAAAAAGTAAAAAAAAAAAAAAAAAAGAAGGTTGGGCATATAAATATCACCCTGTCTTTGAAAGGTGATTTTATGGCTAAACGAAATATTGATCTGTCTGGAAAGAAGTAAGTAAAATACTAACTTTAAATAATCGCCTGTTTAAATATTCAAGAGAATGTTTCGAGCATTATAATGCAATTGCAATTTTATTTATTGTACTTACACTTATTTTACTCAAATTAACCACATGGATTAAATAATGATGTGAAAATATACTTTTACATCAGAAATCCCTTACGAGAGTTCAAGTTCCTATACAGGGTGTTCATGAAAGAATGGTTTGGGTTCAATGGTGTATTGTAGCAATTGAATTTAGACTATTTACAATAAATCATGCACATCAAATGTAAGGTAAAATAAACCTATTCGATTCTTATAAATTTTCAGTTTGTTCATCTTTAGTTTTACGGCACTGACGTAAAGATCGATTTTTCCCACACTTTAGTTAACAAGTCCTGAGTAACGGAAGTCATAGCCTCTGCAATTCTCCGCCTCAACTCTGGCAAATCGTTAGTTAGCGGAGGAACGTTGACATGATCTTTTAAAAATTTCTGCAACAAAAAATCGCATGGCGGGCGTTACGTCAGATGAACGTGGAAGCCAGTAAATCCTGAACAGACACTGTTGGTCTTATCATGCTTTTCCCTTTACCGAAACGCATCCGGTCGTTTCGAATTGATGTATTACTTCAATTTTTTTTTCAGAATGCACTGAATATTCACTGAGTGCATTAAGATACAAAGATGCATTTTTATTTTTTAGGACCGATTTATATTGCTAGAAATGTCTTTTTAGTTCTACCGTAAATAATTTGTATTTCAGTCCATGTAAATTGAATCATTTGAGCTCGTGTTATTGTCTATTAAGATTCATTTTGAGATATATCTTTCAATTGATGGGATACTGTCATTCCCAAGTCAGTTTTGAAATTATGTTATCTCCGAAATGAGTCTTTTACCAAAAATAACTGAATAAGGCCATTTTCTGCAAGGGTCTTGTACAGTGACGTACTAAGGGCAGGAGGCGGTTCGCTCTGGGCTCCCAGATAGATTGAAAATTTTAATTTGCAATTTCAGTTTTCTATTTAGAGCAACGTTTCCTAACCGGTGGTTCTCGACCCCCAGGGGTCACGGGGAGAATAAAGGGGGTTCGCGGGAATAATATTTATTGTGTTGGTGGGATTTTAAATTGCCATCGTAAAAAAAATATTTAAATAACAAATTTAGAAGGTATATGTACTGCACTGTTAATAATCTATATTAATAATACAATGTGTAAACTGTTAGTTTGTTTGTGGGTGTCTCGCGTAGCTCGCAGACGGGTGATCGTAGACCTACCAAATTTTGTACGGAAATTCTCCATGGCAGGTCCCAACACACCTCGAAGCGATTTTTTCAAAATTCGAATTATTTTAGGAGATATCGATAAAAAACGTATCGCTTTCCGCCATTTCGTAATTGTAACCCCACAGTGGTGCTATAGCCCCATTTAAATTTTACATATATTTAAATACTATTAGTTCACAACAGCTTTAATCTATTGTTACAATATTTCGTAAGCTATAGAATATGCTTCACATGTATTTTTTACATATATTTAAATACTATTAGTTCACAATAGCTTTAATCTATTGTTACAATATTTCGTAAGCTGTAGAATAGGCATCACCTGTTTTTTTCTATAAATAGGTTACAATAATAAAAATTTCAACATAGAGTTACCAGGCGAAATACTCGAAAGATGACAAATAAAATGACATAGTCAATTAATATCGTTTTAATATGGCAATAATGAAACTAAAAAATTAGGGGGTTCAGGGGAGGGTCTCTACCCCTGACGAGGCTCGAACAACTGAGGTTTTCTAATGTATTACATCCAGAAAAAAGTTGTTAGAAATACCAATTTTAATTTTGTTTAATCGCACTCATGAATAATGATATACTTTCCAACTTAATGAAATAAGGAACGAAAATAGGGAAGACCCATGGATTATAATACGCTTTTAATATAAAGCACTTTTGTGCGTATTTTAAGTCTGAAAGTGTTTCAGATTTTCTTTTTTTTTTTTTTCCCTTTCCGTTTTTTGATAAAGGCCAATATATCCAGAAGCTCTTCAGAATTATATAGGACGAAAATAATTTATTCCTTTTTGTAGGTTTTTATCATTTAACCATCTTATTTTTGTAACCAGGGGCGGCCCGACACAGTAAGCATCGCATCTGGGCGCCGGCTTCGAAGGGGCGTCATTTCGAACACAAAAACTAAGTAGAGCATAAAAGGGGGCATATTTTTATATTAGCAGGGGGCGCCACTTACAGTAGGGCTGCTCCTGTTTGTAACTATCTTAATTTTAAATTCCATTCAGAATCTGAGAGATTTCAATGACAAGGAAGACGGTGAGGAACAGGATTCTCTCCGAACAAGATTTATTAAGATGGCGAACCAACTGGTCGCCGGAGGCGGCTAGTTTGAAAATAAAACATTAAATGAGATGAGGTTGGCCCCTTATTCATAAATTATAATTAAATAGTGTAATTAAGTTCCAATTAGTAGTATGTTACGGTAGCTTTATTTAATGAAGTTCTCGTAAAAGTAACCTTCACTAATTACTACGCGATAATTTTATTATGGATCGATGGTTAAAAACGGTTCGTTTAGTCGAGTCTGATACATAGGTGTGGAGTTACATGGGCCCACAGGGCTCAAGTCACCCCAATAAATGAGTCTGGGCTGAAGCCCACCTACATATTTACGTTGAATAGAAAAAATTGTATTTTATTGAATTTTTACAAATAAAAAAATTATTTCAGTCAATTTATATAAACATAAAAAAAGAAAACGTTTTTTTCATTTATAGAAATTTTCTTCTGATCAACTGATCTTCTGATGATTCTGAACGCCAGAATCAACTGTAAGTGAAAAGTTACAAACAATTGCAAGTTGCAGCGAAGTGGGTACAGAGTAGTAAGCACATTTCTATATTTTTACTTCTATATTAAAAAAATGGAGATATACATATTCCGATATGCGATGTTAAGTGAACAAAGGTATATGATTATGCGTTTGAAATATTTTTAATTTGGGATTTCTCTTTTGAATTGGCAATACCGGAAATAACCATAGGCTGTAAAGGCCCGTGGAGCTCCAACCTTCGCCCCCACCCCCAAAAAAGAAAGAATTATTATACAGGGTGTCCGAAAAGTCCTTGACACATTTAAGAAATTCATAGAAAAGCAACAAATTGTCCATATGGTTTGCAAAATAATACTTCATAGGTTCACGAATTTTTTTTCACATCGTAAAAAAATTACTTCTAAATTTTGTTCATAGGTGGAGCTGTACTATCACAGTAAGAAACACAAACGTAATGTGAGGTGTATTATCATTTTATTAAGCAGAAAGCAATACCTTTCATTACCAGAGTTCAATGTGTGCACCTTTTGTTGCTCGAACCACATCTAAACGGTTCTCAAGTTCATCCCATGTCATCCATGTCCGTGTCTTGTACAGTCTCATCCGATGTTCGTGGCCGACCACTTCTTTCCCTGACTAAAACGCTTCCAGTCTCTAAAAACTTTTTATGCCAGGCAAAATGCTGTTTAGACTCGGAGGGTTTTTCTTAAGCATGTTACGAAACTTTCTCTGAACTGTAGTTACGGATTTTGATTCGAAATACTAACCTACGCAATGCGCTTTCTCAGTTGCAGTCGCCATAGCTAGAATGAATATTCTCGCACCGTCAATGCTGTTTGAAACTCACGAAATATCCCTATTGGCTCTCATTAAGAAAAAATTATCTACATCAAAATATGTGTTTAGTATTATTAAATTTTCATAAATGAAACAGATATAATGTTTGTTGAGACACAAATCAATTGACATTTTACCAAGATTTTTCTCAATGTTTTCATATTCCCTTCCCTCTCACTTATAATTATGGGCACTCTGCTGATAAGCTTGTTAATCCAATTGTTAGTAGACTGAGTTTTATTGTATTATGTCAAGCGGCATGAGATCTGCCTCCTTACCAGGGTTTAAGCTGAGTTCAAAAATTCTTTACCAGAAAAAGCTAAAATGAGGGAAAAAAATCTGTAGCAAGGTGCAAAAAGGCCGGAAAACCCCCCACCTTTTCGCTAGTGTGAAGTGAAGGGCCTTTTTTCCCTCTCAAGGCTTTTTGGGAAAATAAAATAAAAACGAAAGACACCTCGTTTTATTTTAGAATTTTAACACTGTGACTGTGTCTTAAACTTTGCTTTTTACTCCACTTTATAGGCTTGAGCCTATATGAATATGAGCATGCATGAGCACATGAGCACAGCGTATTTAATGTACAGTACCAACCAGCCTCCCCACACACACATACCAGCTGTTTAGACCTACGTTTAAGGTTTAATGTTTGCTATGTTTCTAAATAAATTTGAAGTTTCTGAGAGGACGTCAACACTTTTATTTTTATTTTTCAATGGACTTTATTATTCATCTATTTATTTTTCCCCTACTTTGGATAATTTTCATTACTTAATGTTCTCCCATTGCTAAGAAAGGGTTCGGAGGGAATGGTGCACGAAACAATTCATACTTTCGAAAGTATCTGATATTCAAGATGGATAAAGTGGTGGGGTCAAGCTGGAACCTATTTTCAGTTTCACTTCTCACCATTAGACTTGAAACCTAACTCTCCTACTCTCAATACCCCTCCCTGTTGATGGGAAAATTACAATAATTAATGCCACCTTAAGTCTTTTCTATGCCAACGGACAGCTCTTGGGCCCGTCAAGCTTGTCAGTTGGCCGTTATCGTACTAGGATTGTCGGCATCATGCCCATGATTTGTCTCTATTTTTTACTTTTTTTCACTGAGCTTTTATGTTTTTACTGGCAACGGATATGAAGAATGCCAAGAACTCAGTAGAATCGACTTTTCATTTTTTTTCTCTATTTTTTTCGCCTCCTCTCTTCCCCGGCATCATTTAGTTATTCTGTTTTTAATACTGACATCTCCGGCTAAAAGTTTCCATGTCGTCGTCAATCTCCTAGTGTTAAAATAAAGAAATACTTTTCAAGCTATTCTTAATATGAACGCTCTTTTTGTCATCTAACATTGATTTTTCTTCCCCCTTTAATCACTTTCATTAGAAAAAGAGGATGATAAAAAAATTATGAAAAAAAAGGGCTAAGATAATAAAATGTGAAAAAGAGTATGAGTCATTCTCAAAAAATGTTACAAATCATGTTTCTTGTATTCAGTGGCATTTAGATTTTTTTCCCTCTTGATGCATTGATAAACATGGACGTGCATTGGTAAAATCTAGTAACAATGAGTGACATAAACCAGTATGAGTAAAATAATATTAGCTATTTTTTTTTTCATCAGGGAAAAATGTACTGTCTAGGTTATAAAGGGGTCATCTTTATTTTAAGTACTTTGTTATAGGGTAGACAGTTGTAATCTTTTTTTAAATACAATATGTGTTATTTACATCATGAAAAGCATACGAGTTTTGTTGAATTTTCTTAAATAAATTGTTTTTTAGACGATAATAATTGAAAGTTTTAGAAAAACAAATTTCTTTAAGATACGTTAAAAGTAGAAATTGTAAGATTTATTTATTTATTTATTTTTAGAATGACCGTTATGTATTGATAATTAAGTCCGAAAGCTGATAATTTCCCCACTTATCCCAAATTTTATTTACATTATTTCTTTATTAAAAGGGGTGTCATTTTAATAGGAAAAACAGTCGAACCCTGGTCTCAAATAATTGTGATTTCTTTGATAGAAATCGTGTAATCGAATGACACTAAAGTAAGTTTTGGACAATGCAACAAAATAAACATCCCGATAAGTAAAATTACGATTATAACCCCCCCCCCCTCTATCCCCATCCCATTTGTTTCATGATTTGTTTGGAAAGAGGACAAAATGCATTCCCGGTGATGGACACTGCTAGCGAATTGTGATGTCGCCACGAACGGCAGCTGTGACGTCATCATCAGGATGTGGAGGAGGGGGACAATTAATTATAAGGTCTTCTACCCGATTATAAGTACCCCCTCCCCCGCAGAAAGGGGGCTTATAATCGGTATTTTACTGTAAGTTGTTTGTTTTTTTTTTTTTTCGTTTCCTTGAATAGAAAAATGTAGGGAAGTAGAATTGAATGACAGGTTTAATGAATATATATTTTTCAGCCAGCCAAAAAAAAAAAAAAAAAAAAAAAAAAAAATTCTTTTAAATAGTAAATAAAATTCTGTCTAAATGCTAAAAACTGCAAAAATCTCCATAGCTATTTCAAGGCGGATGATTCCGCTTTTCTCAAATGCTGAACATCCCTCTTTATTTATAGGACAATTATATTGAAACGACTGAACTAGTAATCCTAAACGGCTGGACTAGAGAGTCCTTACTTACTTAGAGGATCGAGGTTTACACGAAAAACTAACTATATTACGCATATGCCCTGTATGTCAAAAATTTGATACAATTTTAAATAGTCATTAAAAGGAAAATGCTTTTGTTGTTGTTTAAGTACTTTCGTTTTTGATTGAGAGCAAGACTCTAAAATCTTTTGTAGATTGTATCTTTTAGCACGTCTTAGAAATATGTAGACTGTTGAAAAAAACCGCAATACTAGTTTTCAAATTTTTCAGTTTTAAATATTCTAAGATATTTTAATTTTTTTTTTCAAAAACGAATTTACTTTAGACAACAAACACAAGTTTCGAATTAATGAACGTGCCAAATTACCCATTAAAAATGCACCCTTTTGTTGTTTGATAAAATTCTATCTCCATAAATATTAGGAGCAATTAAAGCCAAGATAATTTTTTGAATTTTTTCCCTCTCTCTCTCCATTTTACTTGTTTGCTACCATTATTACAGAAACTTAAAAGTGTTTATTCCTCTTTTGAAGCTTACATTACCTCCTCGAACCCGGGCAATCAGAAATATGGAAGTGAACAAGTTAAGCACTTTCATTATTAGTAGAACTTACATGTTAGCAAAAGCGTATGTGTTACTTGCACATAATGCTAAATAAAGTGAAAAGTAAATGGTAGATAAATTATGGGAAGAAGCCATTACTTCTCATTTAATGGAATCATTTTTCATATGAAATGCATTGTGGGATAAAGTTTAGTTCAAGCACATTGTTTAAATATTTCTGGCATTTATTTAAGAGAAGAATACAAATGCAATTCTATTCACAAGTATTGACCCCAGTGGTGGCGCCAGCAGGAGGACGACGGGCCATGCTCCCTCCCGGTAGGGAAAAAGGAATGTTTTCTCTGGGAATTTTTGAGAAGGTTTAGAAAAGCTAAGGAAATTTTGTAGCAAGATTAAAAATTCCATATGACCTAGCTACGATATCCCCATGGCACCGACAGCTATGGTCAAGTGTCACCCAAAATTATGAATAGATATAAGAAAGCTGAAATCTGGTCATTTTATTTCCTAAATTGGATGGTAAACGAATAATGTTAAATTAAATACAAGATAGTCAGAATTAAAACACCCATACTCTGAGCGCTCTATACATCGAACTACTCAGTGTAAAGTCTCCAAAATTGTTGAGCATAATAATCAAATGGGGAAACAGATTACGCGAAAAAAAATAGTTCCAGAAACACCGATAGATGGCGCTGTATAATAGAAAATATGCTGAAAAGACATAAATAATCACACACACACACATACAAAAAAAAAACATGCGATACGGAAATTCTCTTTTTAAATTTCTATTGCTGATTTGAAAAAAAAAAAAGAAGATAAAAAAGTGAAGAAACTTATGCTGACATTGTAACTTCTACTTCGCACTGTAAGCACAAAAAATTGCATAAACCCTTCATTTGCAGCTACTTTTCTGGGCTTAAAATGGAATAAAACTGAGAAAATTTCGTTCTTATCAGTGATGGCTTTCACGTTGCGTTAATAAAACAACTTCAGAACGCGCTTTGCTTCTGAAGTTGTTTTATTAAAACATAGGAAATGCGAGAGTTTCGTCGACTTAAGAATTTACGCAAAGGACCATTATTTCCACAAGCTCTCAGGAGAATGATCGCTCGATTAAAACTGGATATCTTAGCCAGTTTGTTCAGCCGGTTCGAGGACATAAATCGACTCGTTCAGCCGTCATTGAAGATGTTGCCGCCGCTACTGTCACGACAATTGTGTGTTCCCTACAGTATAGTGCAGAAAGTACAAAGAAAAATGGTACATTCTTTTCCCGTACAAAATCGTTACAATCAGCAATTGTTGGCCGTCGACTGGAAAGAGTGATTGCTCTTTACATAAACATTTCTGGCTAGAAGTGAAGTGCATGCACCGTTTCCCTGATATATTCTATGGAGCGATGAAGCGCATTTCTATCTATGTGGAACAGTCAATACCCATAACTATTGCATTTAGGGCACGGAAATCCCTCGTATCTTCCAAGAGATAGACTTCACTCACCGAGAGTTACAGTCTGGTATGGATTCACAGCCGAATTTATTCTTGAACCTTTCTTTTTCGAAGTCTACTTACTCTCAGTGCACCTCTGACATGCACTGTAACGGCCAGTAGGTACCAAAACATGCTCTAAAATTTTTTGTATTCCAAATGCAACATCGCCAATGTCTTGATTCAATTACTTTTATGCAAGATGGAGCGCCCCCACATGTTGGACTCTGTGTTCAGCAGTTTCTTCGGCAACATTTTTACTAAGTATCGAGTAGTT
This sequence comes from Cheiracanthium punctorium, assembly GCA_038373885.1. NCBI lineage: Eukaryota > Metazoa > Arthropoda > Arachnida > Araneae > Cheiracanthiidae > Cheiracanthium > Cheiracanthium punctorium. The sequence continues at coordinate 791,775 of JAWZYV010014617.1, read as the reverse complement.
AGTCGCTCGGCCTAACCTGGGCATCTCGTTCTCTGAATCTTAATCCCTGTGATTTTTTGCTGATGGGATACTTAAAAAATCGAGAACGTTCATCGAGGACGTCTGGAAACCTTGTCAGATTTGAAAGACATCATCACTCTGCATGTGAGAAGCTATTCAATCGACCAATTACGATCAGCAGTTGAATAAACTATCCATAGACTGCAGATTTTACATCTTGAAGAAAGGAACCATATTGAGCATTCCCTTTATCGATAAGGTCCTTGTACCATTAAATGTTTGCCACATCTTAATAAAATGTGCTACGATAGTATATTTCTTGCCTACATCATAGAATAAAAATGCACACAAGTTTTAATACTCAGTTAACTATATACCTTAGGAAAATGAATTAAAAAAAGAATAGAAAATGTAGTGTATCCAATGGAATACAAATTGTAGCTTACGTAGTTGCAGTGATAACTGATCCATAACCCTTTGTATGAACTGTTCCAAATAACAATTTATTTTTTGTCAATGAACACAGCACACAAATTTATAATAATCTCATCAGACATAGTTGATTTTACCCACGACTTAACTCAATGCATATTTCTTATTTTAATGTATGTCCAGTTAATTTTAATTTTGTAGAGTGTTACTGAGTGAACGATAATTGTGTTGTGGTGTCCCAAAAAAAAACTGTTCGCGGCGCGAAGTGAGTACGCTAGAAAGTACAAGCAAGTTTAAACGACAAAATTTTTGATAACGATTATATTAAAAAGCAGACTGCTTCAAAGCATCCAGACATGCAAAGAGAAAATCGTTTGGCTCCTGTATCCTTACCAAGTCCGAAAAAAAGAAAAAAATCCCTGGGATAAAGATTTTTCTTTAAAATCAAAACGCACAGATGCTGGTTCTCCCAGTGAAAGTCTCATCAAACACAGGCTAGAATTTCTTATAAAAAATATTTATCGAAATTTTATTCTAGAACATATTGCATATTATTATTATTAACTATTGGCACTTAACGACCGGTTTATGTTTTCGGTTACGTGCTCGTTACTTTATTTTTTCTGATCGTATCGGTGCTTGAAGGCATGACTTGGTGCTCGATGGTATCATCTTAGCGGTTTCCCAAAAGAAAATCTTTTCGTACTTTGGGATGGACGCGAGACGAGAAACAGGGCAGTCTCGTATCGTCTGGCAGTGGTAAACCTCTGTCTCGTGTCGCGTCTGGCAGAGAAATTGCCTGTCTCGTCTCGCAAAATTAAGGACTGCGATTTTACAGCATATTTTTAATAACATTAATACTATTTTATTGAAAATTAATTTTAATAATAACAATTAGTTACATACATTTTACCATATTAGTACATATATTAGTTACCGTATTAACTCCTATATGCATTTGAAGAGATAAAAATTCACATTTAATCCGTATGTATAAAATGGGACACGACACCGAAAAAAATATTTGTTTTTATGTATTTATTCCAGGAACTGAGTAAATGTAACATATATGGTTCATGGGAGTTTCATTTGCTTTTGTAATTATATAAAGCTTTAAATTTTGTTAGAAGTGATGTAGAACTCAGCACATGTTCTACCAATAAAATTTTAATTTAATTCAGCTGCCCCAATGCGCGAAATAGTGAATTCATAAAAGTTTCAATTGGGGACGGGATAATTATAGTGAAGCCTGCTAATCCCCCCTCTCGTTTTAGTGTATTTCATATTTAATTGGTAACCTGGATTTAACCTGTTCATTCACCATCAAAAAGAAGCGACAACAGAGAAGACTTGTGATCAGAGTTATTTCTCAACACGGATCTTTGAATGCTAGGCTGAGACCCATGGCTGTATTAGTAAATTTGCTCCAGTACATCATTCACTTACTTCCGCATAGCTTGGTTTATGGTTAAAGAAGCATTTTTAATAACTGATGTGAAACATTTTATGTATAAATATTAATTTATTTAAGAGAAAAATGTGAAATATCCATAAGATACAACTGCATATACGTATTCATCCAGTTTGATGAAATGTAGTCAATACTATAAGTAAACAAAAAAACCACAATTATTAAGTTTCCAATCAGAGCATAAAATATGAAAGCAAGCATTACTTGAATCAAATATTTAAAAAAATGTAATAATTATAGCTAGACATTCTAAATAAGTTTGATTTTTTTTTCATAAAAAATTAATGATAGCATACTTGAATAATTTATTCATAATTCTGGTTTATGCGTAAATATGAATCAGACATTAAAACTCACTTGCAGTTCTAACCTCATATTTAAGCTATCTAAATACTTACAAAAATGAACAATTATCATAAATATATGAAACCGAATATCTATGTTGACATCAGTGATCATTTGGGGGGGGGGAGGTTAATTCATATTATAATAAACAGAATGTTACCCTAATGTTATGTGTAACAATAGTGCAACTCTTTTTATTATTACTTCCTGTAAAATTTTGATTTATATATGTATATATATAAACTCGGCTATTCGCGCCTTGTCAGGGGGACCCCTGAACCCCCTAATTATTTAATTTCATTATTGCCATATTAAAATGATATTAATCGAGTATGTCAATTTATCTTATCTTTCGTGTATTTCGCCTGGTCACCCTATGTCGAAATTTTTATGATTGTAATCAGGGACGTACCCAGAAAAAAATTTCGGGGAGGGTCCAAACGGTGAAAAAGGTAGGATTTTCCACGAAAAGACTTCATCATTATTACATTGTTTGCAAAAACTGAAATTTCGAGGAGAGTCCGGACCGCCCCCCTGGGTACTGCCTTAAATGTAACCTATTTATAGATAAATACATGGGATGCCTATTCACAGCTTGCGGAATATTGTAACAATAGATGAAAGCTTTTGTGAAGTAATAGTATTTAAATATATGTAAAATTATGTCGCTATTTGGGGGGCACATTTTTCGGACAATTTTCAATAAAGGGGGGGGGGTGAGAGATAAAATGACACAGTCATTAATATATATATATAAATTCGGTTAGTATATATATATATATACATATATATATATATATATATATATATATATATATATATATATATATATATATATATATATATATATATATATATATATATATACTAACCGAAAAGTACTATAGCTCATTTATAAAATCTCTGACTCTTGAAATATTGAAATTAAACTGTTTATAAATGATTTTATGTTGGTTCTGAAATGTGTTACCGCCTCTCTTATAAAAAAATCTTAAGCGACTGCAAATTTGTAAGAAAATTGCAGTTTATGAAAACTGCACACAATTATGATCACTAATGATAGGCGCACATAATTTGCAAACGATTGACCAACGGATTTTGCTGTTTTTATCTTTCATTTATGTTGTTCTTTATCTTTTAAAATGTTACCCTTAAGGAATGTTTTTCTTTTGCGGGGTGGGGGTGGGGGTTGATGAATAAGCCCCCTACCCCAAATCCGCCACTGGCTCGTATTTTAATTATGGCAGCATTACTGTAAATAGGCACTAATCCGGTACCGTGCCATTATATTGCAGTCACTATTAAGATATAGGCCAGTGCCTTTATTTTTAATAATAGCCGGCACCCGGCCGTTTCATTTTGGGCATTATAAACTTTATGGGCCAGTGCCTTTATTGTGAGTAACGGCCAGCACATGCAGTATGCCAGTAGAGTGCCGTTGCCTTCCCAGGCTTCTGGCAAGGTACTTCTCGGGCGACCACTTTTGGTACGATTCAGTTACTTTTTGCAGTGCCGGGCCGGCGCCGTACGTGATGGCAGAAAGGCACTGGCAAGGTACTCCGCCAGCAGGTGTGCGTTTGCTGGGTATGTGGTCGGGCATTGTCGTCCACAAAAGCGAATCCGGGGCCTACAGAATCCGTGAAAAGACGCACATAGGGCTCTAGGATCTCCTGCCTGTACCTCTGGGCATTCACGGAACCAGTGTCAAACACATGGAGCGGTGTAGGCGGGTATCTTGCACGATCCCTGCTCAAACCATCAGTTCTCCACCACAATACCGGTCCCTTTCCATGATGTTGCTGGGATGGTATCGGGTCCTAGGTTCCCTCCATATGAATATTCGCCGAGAATCAGGTTGTAGACTGAATCTGGACTCATCTGTGAAGAGATCATTAGCGCATTGGAGCTGTGTCCAGTGTTGGTGCTGTATACACCATTGTACACACTCTCTTCTGTGGGAGGGCGTGAGTGGGATGCAAATAGCGGGCTTCCTGGCATACAGCCCTCTTTCACAGAGCCTCCTGGCAACTGTTTTCCTTGAAACTACTGTTCCTGTGGCAGCAGCGAGGTCCCTAGACAGTTGTGTCGCTGTAGACGTCCTCTGGAGCTTGGCTGTAAGTACGAAATACCGGTCTTCATTGGGCGTTGTTGCTATCGGACGACCTTGTCCTGGTCTTCTGGACACTGTCCCACTGTTTTTAAACTGGCTCCACAAAATCGAAACAACGCTTGGAGTAACACCCAATTCACTAGCAACCTGAGCTTGGGATTGCCCTGCCTCAAGTCTACCAACAATTCTCCACCTCATACCTTCCTCTAAACGATGATGTTCACTCATTTCACCTAAAAATCAACAAAAAACAACAAGATTATTCCAGAAACACAATAAAAACCGCTACTGTGTTGTAGAGTGGAATGAGCTGAGCAGCTGGATGCAGACTTTTATACCTCCTGCTGGCTTAGCAATTCCCACAAAAATACGTAAACTCAATATGAGCGGCACCAGCGCCGTAGTGACATTACATGGCAACCAACTGTCCAGGTTTTATGTGATATTTTCCGAGAAATGTGTGAAAATGCTTTCCATCTCTTAATTTTGTCCACCAGTGTAGATGATACCTCTGATCATTAGTTCATTTGTACATTTTTTTTAAACAATATACAAGAACAAATGTAAACTCATAGTATTGTTTTTCTTTTAATAAAACATGTACTAAAAAGACAGAATTTTATCGATTTTGTTTTTATATAATTTTATAAGCAAGCCAGCTACCAAACCCCAACCTCTCCAACCAAGAAATGTAAGTAATTTTAAAATTCAATTAGGAAATCTTAAAAGAGCTTTGCAGTGCGGAAATCAACAGCGGTCGAAAATGGGTTAAAATTCTTGTGATAGTAAAAGGGGCCCCAAAGTTAGTGTTCCTGGGCCCCATCTAAATATGGTCAGGCTTTGGACTTACCGTACCTCCTTTCCTCTGTTTACTTATTATTATTTTTCTGTCTTCTACTCTTCTCTGTTTTCTTTCTTTTCCCCCGTCCCTTTCTTTATCCTCTCCTTTGTGTGTTTCGTATATCCCGCGTACTTTCCTAATTTTAAATGTTACGTGTTTGTATGTATTGTAGAGTTCTGATAGTATACCAGGAACGATAACAAAGAAGACGCAAGTTAAACGGTAGAGGCTTCAGTGAAAGTGGACCCTCCCTTCTAAGGATGGCATACCTCCTCAAATACAGCACTGCAATTCTGATTGAAAAGGAATTCGTATTGTAAATTTATGTGAGACGAGAAATTCTCGCGCTCTGTCTCGTCCCTCGTCTCGTCTCGCAAAATATTTCCTTTCTCGTCTCGCAAGGAAATTGGAGACAATGCGAGATTTCTCACGTCCATCCCTATTCACACTTATTCCGTTCAATGAGGGAGCTATTGTGAATAATGTCTGGAAATGTATGATTGAGTCGATGTAGCATCATACAGGCAAATGATACAAAGTGCACAATAAGTAGAAGATAAAATTAAAGAAATTGAATTTAAATATAGCGTGTTTAGATTTTAATTTTGTAGAAAAATTAACAAAAATTGTTCTCATTTTTAAACTTATTATCTTCCTGAAGCAATGATTTTTTCATAATGTGATGTAATTAAGAATATACTTATTCAATTAGATGTGCATTCAATACATATCTCAATTAAATACATAAAAGGCCAAGTTTTAAAATTTCATGTTGCTCATCTTCAATATCTACAGGGGAAATATAGAAGTTTTTAAAAAAAATAGGTTTCCTCAATGTGAACATTTGTTTGTGAAGAAATATTTGTGTTTAAGTTAGTTCGTGCCAGCTAAATTTTCTAAATATAATAAATTTCTATAGGGAAACTGTCCAAACCTGACATATAAAAAGTAATTTTCTTAATGCGTTATGTTCATTTTAACCAAAGAGACAAACTAGCGGTAATGGTTTGATTTTTAAAAATTATATTTCGCTACTCTATCTGTCAGTATTTTTTCGAAAGTAGGCTATACATTGTAAAAAGGGTTTTTATTTACATAAAATGATAAAAATAGTTATGTTTGTACAAGCATTGAAATGTAAAATTTTGTCCATACTGAGAGTTTCTTATTTGCCCTTCTCCTGCTGTCTGTGAAGATGGGCAAAGTCTGGCTCCACCACTTATTGATACTTAATATCTACAGCATACTAGTTGTTATCCGGCCTTACCGGTGATAGAGCGCATAGCGCTCTCAATTGGGAGACGAAAGGTGCGTGGCTCAACCGGGGTCGTGTCCGTCGACCTAGCTGTTCGGAGCTTTTCTTGGTTTCCTCTGAAACGTCTCCGTACCGACTCCGCGTTCCTCTGAACGCGGGTTAGAACTCCTCAGAAAGTCTCCCACTGAGGGCACCCCCCCGTCGGTCTGGGTCCCTTGTGTAGATAATCGGCCAATAAAATTAAAATAAACTCTACCTTGTATTCGTATCCAGTCAGTAATGATTAGCAAAACTGTATCGTAATTTTACACCTATTTGTTATAATGGCATATTTGCGAGGATCGAGAGAAATGACTTTGAGAAAACAGATATTCGGAAAAAAAACAGCACTACTGATTCACTTTACACAACAAAAGCACTGAGTGTCCATCAAGACAACTGTACCATCTTTTAATTCAACAAATGAAGTTTGTTGAATTAAGTTGAATCTTTCTCTTCCTGCGTTTAAAAAAGAAAAAAGTTTCAGTCGAGTATATGTGACCCAGATTTTTAATTTAAGCGTATATAATTCGTGGCTTGTCTTCTTTAAATTATTTGAAATCTATTTCAAAAACGTGTTTCCCCATTTTTTGTCGCAATTCAACTTTATAACAAATGCAAATTCCTCTCGAAAGAATAAAATAATGTTGTTACTCTTTTGAATAAGCCCATTTTGCTAATAGTTCCAAACCTTTTCCACCTCGGATACTGAGCACTTGATTTAGAATTGAGCCCCATCTCCAATTCGTCTGTTTTATTTGTAGGGAAAGAGGTCAAATTCTGCTCTCAAAGCCAAATATTATTTTTACTTTGAATGAACACATACATCATGTTCATTAGCTCTTCCATATAGAGTGATTCGGTAGCTGAATGACCTTGCATTTTCTTCATCAAATGAATCAATCGCATCCATGATTTTCGATGCACTTCGTTTCTTCCAGACAATTCGATGCGGGATATCTACATTCCAGCAGCAATGTTGTTGCAGGGAGGGGAAAAACTATCTCCCACCTCCTCGCATTTCTCTGCAACTCCTCTTGCAGGTAGTCATTCCAACTTTCTGCTCTTTTCCTTCACTTTAGTGTAGCCTCTTTTTTTTCCCCTCCATTCTTCAACGTTATCTGCTCCTCCTTGAAATACTTTTAGTTTTGCTGTCTGACTATCAGTGATGTAGTCCTAAGAAAAAAAGTGGGGGACGCTCATTTTGGACGAAGTTTAACCTAAACTTAACTGATTAATTAAATGTAATTATTCCTTAAACAACAAGTAAAACTAATTTAATTATTATTTGTTTAATAATTAATTAAAATTAACTAATTATTGAATTATTAATTATTTGTTAATTGTAAAACAAAGTCATTTTGATCAACAGTGTTATCTATTTAATTTTTCTACCTACATTTGTCAGCAATCTATTGTCAAGGTGACAGATTTTCTTGACAGTGACTGATTTATTTGTACGTGACTATTTGCTACCCGGACTTTTGTCATGTTTCAGCCATTCGGAAAGTCATTTGTATCAAGAGTGCAATAGGGAAGATTATAATCTATTATATTTTTAAGGATATATCTTCACTACTGAAGTGTTTACAAATGCGATTGTAAATGATTCTTAAAGTCTATTCAAGTGGTCCAAAAGCTCCATTTTGATATTTATGCGGATGTACTTGTTCTTGCGAATAAAACGGAAATTTTAATTTATTTTAAGAGCGTACCTCTAGGAGTAAAAAGTGGGAGGATGTATGGTCTGAAATCAAATGATGTATCTGCTGACTATTCGCGAGATAACTAGATTAGAATGTGGCGGATTGCTCTGGAACTTAACTATGTTAGGAATATAAATGACAGTATTTTTTTTAATAAATTCCTAGTTTCTACCTCAAACCCAAACAGTTCGAGTGACACGGAAACTTTAGTTTAGAAAAGTCTCGTGAGGTAATACTTAGCGCCACAGACTCTTCTGATTTCTTGATCCTTGCTTTGATAGTTTTTACCGCAGATTCTATAAATCCGTTATTTTGGGAATAGTGAGGACTTGATGTTACATGGCGAAAACCATATTTTCTGGAAAAGTCTGAAAATTCAGAAGAATTGATTACTTGGAATTGGGGTCCATTGTCTGATCGTACTGTGTTGGGTATTCCATGTCTTGCAAAAATTGATTTGCAATGTTCAATGATGTCTGATGAAGTCAGTCTTTCGAGTTTTGCAAATTCTGGGTATCTCGAATTGTAGTCTGATATTATAAGATACCAGTAGTTTTTTAACTTAAAGAGATCCATGACAAGTACTTCCCACGGTCTTTCTGGGAATTCTGAGGGCATCAAAGGTTCAGGGTGATTACTTGCCTTTTCAATGCAGTTGGTGCAATTTTTCAGCAGTTCTCCAATTTCTTTATTTATCCCGGGCCTGTAGACCGACGTTCTTACTCGGGCACAACATTTCGCTATTCCCATGTGTCCTTCGTGAATTTGCTGCAAAACGTGTTTTCTCAGACAAGGGGGCACAATGATTTTACATCCTTTCATTAAAAGTCCGTCTTGAATGGATATCTCAAATCTATGATTCCAGTATTGTAGGCATGAACTCGGCAAGTTCTTGCTTGGCCAACCTTCTAAAGCAAATTTCTTCAATCCTTTACAGGTAGGATCGGTCTCTTGATATTTTTTCGAAGCGTTGACGGTTAAAGTTCGGGTGCAGTTAAAGTCCTTACGTCACATATCCCAGTCTGCTTCGTCAACTCATCGAAGTCTGCTACGCCGTGAACTGCGTATACGAACTCCTTAATACCAGATCCCCTCATGCGAAACCGTGGATGCTTGTGGCTGCACATGAACACATGGACACATGGACACATGACACATGACACATGGACACATGAACACATGAACATAGAGAATGATGTGCAAATTGGCAACAAGTGGTGTTTTCTGACGAATACCGCTTTAATTTGCGGAACCGTGATGGCCGCATTCATTACATGCTATGCCGATGAGCACTTCCTTCCGGAGTGCATCATCGAGCGTCATAGCGGACGAATACCCGGAGTTATGGTCTGGTGCGTCGCTTATCATGGACGACTTCAGCTGCTATGAATTGTGGGTAATCTTAACAGAGATAGGTACATCAGAGAAGTGCTGGAGCCCGAAGTTGTTCCTTTCCTTCAAGGCCTTCCTGGAGCTATCTTTCAGCAGGATAATGCCCGACCACATGTGGCAAGGAATGTGAGAGACTTTTTTTCAGCAGAAAGCATACAGTTTTTTTCGTGGCCTGCTTATTCACTGGATATGTCATCTACTGAACATGTGTGGGATTTCTTTATTCGGAGTCTCGCTCGGGATCCTCTTCCTACAGCTTCAACAGATGAACTTTGGGTATGCCTACAAGAAATATGAAATGCTCTTCCCCAAGCATACATTCCAAATCTGTTTGACTCTATACCACGTCGTATAGCCGGCACTTTTTGCAGCGCATGGTGGCCACACAAAATATTGATTTCGAACGTTTTTTTTTCAATTCAATCATTTATTTGTACTAATACTAGGGGCCAAAGCCCCCAGACTCGCTACGCTCGCTTTTCGTATGAGGCATTCGGCCCCTAATCAGGCTTATTCGTAAAAAAGACATAATTTCAACAGACAAAACCCGAAGATTGGATCAGATAGAATGTTACTGAGCTACACATTGCTTGGTTCTTGCATCGAAGATATTTTGTTATGGGAATCCGTGTTGTACTGGTCCTGAGCTATACTCCACATGGAGTAAGGACTCCGCTTATATTCGCTGGAAAAATTATTTGCACTCCTCAGAAACACAATGATATTTAATGTTGCCATTCAAAAGTTATATTAATTAGGGGTTAAAGCGTAATAAAATCAGAACATCTGTTTCAGCTGTATTTTTAATAATGTAAAAAATATTGGACACCTTGCGAATTTGCCACCCATGGCGATTTTTCATTATTTGGCGACTTGCGTACATGTAAAGTTAATAAAAGCTACGGAACAGATAGAATAGCCTGCCATCAATGGCGAGTTTTCATTATTTGGCGATTTACACATGCTCACAACCTATATTTACTGTTCATTTAAGGTTACCGGAAAACTGTTAGCCATATTTTCTTTACATGATCGTTTGCAGATTGGCGTACTTAACACCACGATTTATACCATCTCGTCGCGCTAGCAAATATCCAAAGTGCACTATAACTGCTATAATGGCATAGTTAACGCCGCCAAATATTTCTACTAGTAGCAAATAATCCAGCTGGGCGAGAATCGGGTTTAAAATAATCTGCATTTTAATTATTTTTCATTTTCAAGATATTAGTTATTCTGTCTTGCAAAAACGAATAATCGCTAATTCTAAACTCCTGTTGTCTAAGCGAACTTACTATTTGAAAATTGTCAACTTTGTGTAACACATTTTGAGTTACTTATTTCATATAGTTTTTATTTTGGCTTAAAATAAGCGTAATTCTAACTCATGTTTGTAAATTTCACGCGATTCTAGATACTTGGAAACGCTTTGTTGCAAAGGAATGAATGATTTTATGCCAAATCTGGCAACCATTCGGTTTATTTTTTCAGTTTTTTATTAATATCTTCTAAAATAATTCGATTTTCGAAATTTAAATCAGCTTAGCAGGTTCCTCGGAATTTTTCGAATCTGTGGGCACCTTAGTCGAAACTCAAATTGCTACGGTTTAGGAGGAGATAAGTCAAGAAGCTTTGACAGCGCCAGCGGCCTTTACTTTTTTTTAGAATAGAGAGATAAGTCGTTTGTGTATTAAATTTCACTTGATTCTAAGGATTACTTCATGGTATTGCATTTTTTACAAACACTGTTTATTTACATTTTTAGCCCCCAAAAATATTCAAAATACGTAACAATGGGTAGATTGATCTATTTTACATAAATAATTTTGAAAAATACTCATTATTTCTAAAGCACATTTCGTTTTCAGTAAGGACGCGACACCACCAGACGAGACTCGACTTCTCGACGTCCCAGAATTTCGCTTGTTTGCGAAATAAGATGAGATCTGGGACATTTCTCCTCTAAATTTACGAATGCAATAGTCATCCAAACTTTCAGTATCTCACAACCAGTATGACAGAAAAAATTATTGATACCTGACCTGCAAAAATAGAGAAAACTATGTATGTGGTGTTCCAATGGGTGTGTATTTATTTAGATTTAATCTAAATTAATACAAAATTTAAATTTTTACACGACGTCCCTACAAAAAAGTCTTACTTATTTAAATGTACTGCATTAATTAAGTTATGTACAAAATTTGAGCATTTTATTTTTAAAAAAGTGTGTGCGTGTAATGTTTACACGCGATTAAAGTAAAATTTATTTGACGTTTACGACACATATCCCTGAAATTATTAAACTTTAACTTAAAATAAATATCATATTATAATTTAATTATATTTATTATTCATGTATTTTACAAAGATTATATAAATGTTATATTCTAAATGTTATATTTAAAAGAAATTTTACTTCAAAACATCAGTTTGAGGGTACAGTTTAAGAATAATTTCACAACATGGACACTGCCTGTATTCTAGCCCAACATCCATACGTAAAAACGGTTTTAGAACAGGGGATAGAACACATAAAAAAGAAAGGGACCTGGCTGAAATCAATCTATGAAACAGTAGTCGGAAACTTAAAATCACGATTACAAAATAATACTTTGAAACACACCAGAAGACGAAAACCACGGTCTAAGAGTACGGGAATTTAATTGCACGAAGAAATGGAACCTGCCATCAATCGAACCCTTAAAGTGTTCTTAAGCTTAAGTTTCTATCAGATTCATTTTCTTTGTGGTTCGAAACTTTCCCTTAAAATCAAATTTTAGAATAATTACTAGACATGCTTATCCTTAATTAAGGAACTTAAGTATTTAAAAATCACAGAACAGTATTTAAAAGCTCTTGTAACAGTTGGAAATGAGAAATATTTACAACTTGAACACTTTTTGATCATTTTTCTTAAAAACAGAATGCACAAATATTTTTCCCTTTTCGTTTATAAACTTAATCTATACATATTTTTACAGTAATATAATAAATAACACCCATCAAATTAAACTGCCGTATAAAAATCGCGAGTCATAGTCACTGCAAAATTTATCATATACCAGCAGAAAAATTTACAAATCCGAAAACAAATTCCAATTAAAATCCAGAGATGGACATCATTAACTAAAATGTTAATTGAACTAAACATTCAACTAAAAACTAAGGTAGTTTTAATTGAACACAACTAAATGTTCAACTAAAATAGTTGTTAGTTCAAGGTTCAACTAAATCTGCTCAACTAAATTAGTTTTAATTTACTGCTTAACTAAAACTAATTTAGTTGAGCCGAGTTAGTTGGACCTTACAACTACAACTAATAGTTTTAGTTGAAGGTTCAACTAACTTGTCTCAACTAAATTAGTTTTAGTTGGAGGTTCAACTAAAATTAATTTAGTTGAACCTTACAACTACAACTAATAGTTTTAGTTGAAGGTTCAACTAACTCGTCTCAACTAAATTAGTTTTAGTTGAAGGTTCAACTAAAACTAATTTAGCAGAAGCGTAGCTAGGTAGCCGAAGGCCCTGGTGCAAAAAAAAACTGGGGCCCTAACGGTTTAGGTTTTATCAAGTCAAAATGTAAATATATATATAAATACTTTAAAGCAGGGCCGTATCCAGTGGGGGGGTGGGTATAGGGTTGAACCCCCCCCCCCCCAAAAAAAAAATACTGTATAGTTATTTTCAGAAAAAAATTTCCCCAATACCATAGTTTTTTTTCAAATCGTTTGGTAAAAAGTTAAGTGAAACCCCCCGAAACAACAGTCTAGTTACAGCCCTGCTTTAAAGGTACAAAGCTACTAGTTTATCATCAGCTGTTTATCGTGCACTGCATGACACAGCAAAACTACTTTCTACATATATGTGCATGAGTGCCTTGAGTGAGCTTTAGTGATCCCCTAGGTTCTACAGGTAAAGTGTTTAGGAACGTATACTATACTTGGATTAATAATATTGGTATTAAGCAATAAAACGAAGTAATTCAAAAGGTTTAAGCACGTATGTATGTAAAACACTTTATTGTACATAAAACCTTAATAGTATTTATTTACACACCGAGGGAAGAATGTAGGCTATTTCAACCCGCGTGTAAAATTGACTCCCTAACCGAAGGCGAGGGTAGCAAACACGCAGACTTTCTCATAAGAGTTAAGTAGCATTTTCGTCCCGCAAAACGGGACAGAAATTTAAACTTCCGGTGCAAACATAATGAAAAAACAATTTATACAGATAATTCATATACAAAGGCAAACATCCCTTTAAGGGATCTCTTCCAGTTATTATATGAAAGTCAGGCCTGCCTACTATACTGATCTGTATACTGACAACAAAATAACAATTTAGTTTATAATATTTTCCTAGCCTTAGCTTTAGCAAAAGTATCAATGACTTCGGTTAAATCTAGGCTTGATGCGGCTTTGTTTTCAATTGCTATTAGCGATAAATGTCGAGTCGAGCTTGGTCCATTGTATTCCTTAAATAATTTTTTATTATTTTTAATTTGCTAAATGATCTTTCAGCTTCTGCCGAAGTAACCGGAATTGTATGGAACAGTAACATTGCTGTAAATACTTCTGTTAGGTTACATTCTAGCACTCCATATTTTCTCATTATTTCCTTACAGAATTGGTGAATAGTCCATGCCTTAGTTAATTCAGGTAGAAGTAGGTGGTAAATATTAAGGAATTGAAGGGAAAAGTTGGGGCCTATTATATCAGAATATTTACTTTGGAATTTGTCACACTTTTGTAATAAAGTTGTTTCATCTACATCCAATAAAAATGATGGTGTTAGAAAATTGAATAGTTGACTGACTGCACTCATACCACCAAAACGTGCTTTAATTGAGCTATTATTGTGCCGAGTACATTATTAAAAATAGTAATTTTAAATATTTCTTCCCTGTTTCGAAATCGGTAATCAGTAGCTAATTCATCAAAATGTTTTTCAACTTTCTTTTGCCTTTTTTCTTTAAAATGGGGATCTATACCGTATTTTCTTGCGGATTCACAGGCTTTGCACTTGAACGATTCGAAGTCATTTCTATAAATTTGCATCTTTGCATTTGCCTCTGCTAAAGCTCTACTTGCCTCGTCCAAATTGATATCGCATTTTTCTAAAGTTTTAGATGCATAATTGATGTCATTCAATACACGGTGCATGACTTCGCAAAGGAACACGAACTCGAAATTTAGCATTTTTGTTTTAATACTTTCTGCTTGACTACGCTCGTCTTTACTGGAACTCTTGAGTAAGTAGTACTGTCGATATGGTAAGAGTCAAAAGTAAAAAACACCGTCTTATTTGACTAGCGTAGTACTTAGTATAAGCGAAATCGCGATGGAGAGGTACTTTTTATAAAATAAAATAAAAACTGTGATTTCTCATAAGACTCAATGTTGAATGCAAAAAGTATCAAAGTTCTATATCTTTTTACTGGTTCTCTGTAGTTTTTCATTTATTTAACGAGATCATTATCTTATCATAATCTACTAATATAGAAAGATTTAAACGGTAACTCTCTGACCGACAGTACTGTCTTAAAGGCGTGTTGCAACCTATTTTATTACATTCCAACAGGGGCGTAGCCAAGGGGGGGTTAGGGGGGTCATAACCTCCCCCCCATGAGAAATTTTTTGCCATACAAAATGTATATTCTTCACTACATTATAACACATATGTATACATATATATGAGTTGCAGTAGTCGTAACCCCCCCCATGAAAAAATATCTGGCTACGCCCCTGCTCTAAAGATGAGAGAATTTGCAGCTAGTTCAATACGAGATTTGCTGGCCAGAGTCCGAGGGCCCCCTGAGATTGGGGGCCCCGGTGCACCGCACCGTCTAGCCCTTCGATAGCTACGCCACTGTAATTTAGTTGAGCATAGTTAGTTGAACCTTACAACTACAACTAATATTTTTAGTTGTAATTGTCGAATAAAAACTAATAACTAAATAATGCCGACAGATAAAGAAAACTTAGGCTCTTTTTACTTGTGAGAGCACAAAGCTGTCTATTCGTGTTCCTTTATCAATGGCTGTTATTACGTTTCTGCGTTCTAGTTAACAGTTTCATTGTGTTAGGGCACTTTTTTTCAAGGATTTAGAAGTTATTTAGTTCAAAAACGAAGTATGATTTTTTAAGCACATTCCAGCAAGGATTTTGGTTTTGTCTCTCTCTCCGTCTATCCGTATAATTACTGACGTAAAAATATATTGAATACTACAAATTTATAACCATTCTTTGGCTTTGAAGGCTCTGATTACACAATATTTATGGCCACCGTTTTCTAATTTTGTTCTCGGCTTCAGTTTATTAATTGGTATCAAGTGCTACCGTGATTTCCTTACTACGTAAGTTTACTTTTCACTTGCTCGATGGATTATCTTGGGATTCCATATTACGTAAGTTAGCTATTCTATATTATATATATACCGCACCCAGGAATCTATTGAAATTTGCATATAGCTTAAATAGATATTTTACCGGAGCACCCAATTACATTACGCTCTACTGGCAAGTAGGGTTTCCCAACCGGTGGGGCGCCCCCACCCATAGGGAGGCGGAGAGTGTTTGCAGGGAGAGCGCGAGAAAAACAGTAAAAGGCAAGTGATAATGTATGTTTAAAAAAAATAATAATAACATCTCACTTATTCTTATTTTTACTCCAGAATATATCTATTTCCGTTTAAAATGTTTACTCAAACTTTATTTATAACATTATTTTGTTGTAAAAGCGACTACACTGCATGTTCATCATTCAAGAATGAAAAGCTGAATGTATGCTTAAAATTCTGAAAGAGGGGGAGAGGGCGCCACCGTAAATTAGTCTTTCTTGGGAGGGGAGACGTTGAAAGGTTGAGAACCGTTACTTTAAAGTATATTTTAAAAGTATTCGATTATTTCAAACAAAAAATTGATTTACACCTTCTCAAAAACGTATCATTTGTTTGTGTGATTATGGCAACGCTACGCAAAGGCGATCTGCCAAGGATGGGTGTGCCTTGGTAGGAGGTCTTTCTAAGGGGTTCTAACGCGTATTCACGTTACATCTGGCAAAAACCTACCAAAACTCCGGACCATTAGATCGACAGCCGCGCGATGGAACCCGAACCCGGGACCTTCACACTTTGGCCGTCTACCATTTTCAGTGATATAACCACTGTGCCATGGGGAGGCCAAAAACGTATTATATCAAACTTACTACGTTGTTTTCACATATTAAAAATTATTGATCCTGACATTTTAATTAAGTTATGCCGAATTATGATTTTTCTTATTTCTGTAGAGTTTTGTTCTTTTCAGAAACTAAATAAAGGGGAAGCTGTCTAAGGTGACAACCCTCACCCTCGGGAACAAGATAACTGGTCACCTTATAATGAAAAGGTGACTAGTTTTCTTGCCATCTAACATTATTCCTAAATTCACACTATTCCATTGTCATTTTTCAGGAATCGTATAATTTTCAGTTTCAAAATCTATAAGAAACTTTAAAGTACGTCGAAATCAGTGGCGTAGCCACGGGGAAGGGGTTAGGGCAGGGGTCGGCAACCTGCGGCTCGCGAGCCGCATGTGGCTCTTTTGATGAAAAGTTGCAGCTCTCCACCATGCGAAAAAAATAATAATTTATTATCAAAACCCTTTAAAAATAAGAAAATGTATTTTTAAGTACCTAATTTCTCAATAGCTTCTATTTTCATAATTGTTCATTACAAATTGCTGCTTAACATGACCGTAATGAGATGAATATGAACTATTGTTTTGTTCTTGGAGATGAGACTTAGTGACCATGTTTATCTTTCAGCCAATTGCATTCCATTTCTGTCTCATCCATATGTCAGTCAGCCATTCTCAGATAGCGCGGTCGACGTTACGTTACATGTGTGTTAATTTAATCGCTTGCGATTTTTGTGGGTCTACGCTTGTTGTTTCAAGAAGAATATGAATTAGAAGAGAATTATCTTCTCAAAGGTACATACGCGTATAATATAATAAAATCAGTAACAGAATTGCATTACATATATGAGGATAGTGTTAACTAAGTAATAAAATGGCCGTATTTAAAGCCGTTTATTTTAAATCAAAAATCAAATATATTAAGCAGATACTATAGTATTGAAACGTAAATTTTTGGTGGCTCTTTAAAAACTGGAAAATTTTGTAAATTGTAATTTTTGGCTCTTCCTTTTCAATAGGTTGCCGACCCCTGGGTTAGGGGGGTTACAGCGCCCCCACCCCCACTCAATGAGGAATTTTGTCATACAAAATGTATTTTCTTCACTCTCTAATCACACACACGTATACATATATATGAGTTGCAGTAGTCGTAACGTCCTCCCCCGTGAACAATTTTTCGCTACGCCACTGGTCGATGCCTATTGTTTAACTGACGACCTGTAACGATACCATTTTTTTTTTTTCATTCGCTATAGTGGTTTATACGTAATGGACACACAGACAGCACATAAGCTTAAATCAAGTTTGACATTTCTTTGAATTTGACGCATTAATGCAAGCTTGACAGTTCAACTCATTCTAATCTGGCAGCAAGCTTGCAGGAGTCAAGTTGAATTGTCAAGCTTAAATACAGCTTGATTTAAGCTCGAAACCTGATACTCGCTCGAAAATTGATAATAAGCGCGAAAATTGATTATTTTATATTACCAGTGCCATATTACCGGCAGGGCAAACGGTGCAACTGCCCAGGGCCTACAGATTTTAGGGCCCAAAAATCTTACATCTTACACTTTTGTAATTTTAAAATAAAATTACAAAGGATTAAAAAAATTCAGAAGTTAAATAATTTTTTTAATTATAAAGTATGAACAATGAAAATAATTCAAATTTACATTTGTATAAATTAATTTAAACTTATTTTTAATTCTTCGAAATGCTCTATATCAATATAGTATTCCAATATGTAGGAAAATAACTACATTTGTAAAGAGAATTTTTAGCGTTAAAAAATAGCAAAATTTTTCAATTATTTGTTATTTTAAGAAATATTTACAAAAATGACTAAAGTGTTTGTATTCCATACATGTTAGCAACTGTGATATAGCATTTCGAAGTAACGTTTAACTATCTGTTTCTTTCATTTCAGATTACTTAACACAAAATTTGTGTTAAGTAAACCCATTCTATATTTCCAAATATGGAAATTCTTCAAAATAAAATACAATTATGCTACGAAATTGATTTCAAAATCAGTCGTTTGTCTCGATTTTGGCCAGCAGTATTGCTTCATGAGTGTTGCGGTACTGAAAGTTTTAAAACGTGTTTTTTATTTTAATTTTGATTTTAATTTAATTTATTTTCATGCATTATTTTAATTTTGATACATCCCATGGAAAAATAAAAGAAACAAATAACACATCGCCCACTTATCAATCTGGCGAGAAAACAGCGTGGTAAGTCACTTCAAACTTTAGTCATAGCTGCACAAGGCTCCGATGGCGGAATGGATAGCGTGCTCGACTGCGAAGCCAAAGGGCCTGGGTTCTATTCCAGCGACGAACACTCGATGGAAACAGATTAAATTAAATTGAAATTTCAGCGTAGAGGGGGAAAATGCGCGGGAAAATATATTATGTGGGGCGCGTTAGCCAGTTCGGTTGAAGTAAAACATTGTTGACGTTTACGACAAATATCACTGAAATGATTAAACTTAAAATAAATATATTATAATTTAATTATATTTATTATTCATGTACTTTATAATAAAATAAGATTGTATAAATGTTATATTCATATTATTAATTGGAAATAGGTACTTGAATGTCATCATAATTTTTTATGTATGAAATTATAAGTTTGTGGTAACTATAATGTGAAACATAAATTTTACTCTCTAAATTTGCTAATTTTCTTGAAAATACAGCATCTATCGTTGTACCGAAACGCTTTGCTGATTGAAGTCGAGAAGTGTTCATAGTTAGATCAAATTTTTCTTTTAAATAATCAACTAACGGCTAAGATTCTTGAAAGCGAAAATTACCATTAAAAATCATCGGTAATTCATGATAATTACTTAGAATCCACAGGAAGTGTCCATGTTGTAGTATTATTCTTTAACTCTTTTCTTTTACCAGTGTTCGGTTTGGAGGTTGGGTTTGAATGGGGGGGGGATGTCCATAGTCTAGTATTGTACTTTAACTGTGTTCTTTAGCTGATGTTTTCCTCAGTTAGTTGGGTTCGAATGCAGGTAGTGTAATTTTTCTTTTTGTGTGTGTTTTTCTATCACAGTATTCTTAAGCGTTGGTTTCGTCTGCTGGTAGGTTTCGAATTATTATTCTGTATCCGTGTTTTTAAACTGCAGGTTCTGTCTATTTTTTGGGATTGATTGCAGCCAGAGTCCGTTTTTTTTTGTGGTGTTCCATCCCCATGTTAAACTGTTGCTTGCTCCGTCTTGAGGTTGGGTTAGAATCCACGGAGTGTCCGTTTGTTATTCTTTTATTTTGTTATTAAACCGTTTGCTGCCAATGTTTGTTTCTTTGTGGTGTTACATACCCGTATTCTTAAATCGTTGTATATATATCATTATAAATATATATATATCATTACACTACATATATCATTATAAATATTGCGTTCACTCAAACTACATTCGTCTAAGTTCACTAACATTTCTTAAAATACAGCTTTTGGGCAAAATAATAACAGACATGACATACATAATATTTGGGAGTTTAATGGCATAACGGCCAATTTAACTGGCATTTGACAAATAATAATATCACTTCGCTTCGAAACTATTGCCTATAATCATTACGGAATAGTATTCTAAGACAATTATGTAATTAAAAAACATCTGAAGCCAGTAATTACTATGTATCACGTTCTTAAGTTTATGTATTTAATTTTTTGAAGTTCTGCTAATTCAACGATATCCATTTACTTCGCCTCGATGGAAATATAAACAAATGAGATGCGCAGAAGCAGAAGATGCGCAGTTACCCAGTGTGCGTAGCACCATCTGTTTGCAACTACGGCGTTATCCAACTTTCTAAGATAAGTGTCCCCTCCTATAAATTTACCTTCGTGGGATCGAAGTATGATCCTCCAACAGTGTTCTTAAACGAAAATTTCCCTCTGCTGTTTAGGTTCGTTTGCAGCCACTGTCCTTTTAACCCTTTGAGGCGCAACTATTCCCCAATGCTGAGAAGCACAAGCAGCTGCTGTCAAAAAAGGGTCTTTAGATCTGTGGCACACCATGAATGTTTCGATCGTCCGCCATCTTGCTGGTAGTTAAGTCGAGCGATGGCAACGGCTGCCCTTTTTTCAGCATTGCGCAGAATATCCAGCTGTTCTCGCATTCTTCCATTTTTCAGCACATGTCAGTGCTGTTAAAAATAATCGTCACAATTTTTTTACGGGCCTATGACGTGGTAAAAAGTAAAGGATGCTCGTGGAGCTATCTCACCCGCAACTATTTTTATAGAAATCAAATCTATTCTTCGTGACTGACAACAGTCAAAACTTCAGAGTTTGGTGTTCCCAGAGCGGAAACACTGCGCGTTAAAGTGTTTAATTGTGGTGTTCCATCCCCTTGTTCTGTCTGGAAGTTGGGTTAGAATCCAGGAAAAGTGTTCTTAAACTGACGTTTCCATCTACTGTTCCCAGGGACCGATCTACACACTTGGGGGCCCAGGGAACAGATACTTTTGGGGGCCCCTGCACAAAAATTTTCCGCAGACTATTACTTAATTAAATTAAGTTAAAACCAATTATCATTCCTAAGTTAACCATACGTAAATATTTACAATTCAGTAAAATGTCACGACAGATACCACTTACATGAATTTTTCGATTTTGAAATGTTTTTATGGGTATTTACAGCCGTCACACACCTTTGAAAATATAAAAGGAGGAGCATGCTGAGGTGTCCGAACGACTTTGCGAATATCGAATTTATCGAATGTCGAATCGAATGCATAATTTTTAGTGCTACAAGTTACATTAACTTAAAAATTTTGAATATTTGTGATGAAATGAAGTAATCGGAAAATTTGAAAAAATGAGTAATCAGAAGTTTTTCTTGAGAGATAATTTTAGTAGCTATTATGATTACATAAAAGGAAGTTTTGAGGGCCCCTAAAAATCGGGAGCCTAGGGCACGTGCCCCGAATGCCCCGCCGTAAATCAGTCCCTGACTGTTCCGATTCGATTGCCGGCAGGTTCCATTTCTTCGTGATTTTCCAAAACCATGTATTGTATATTATTCATCTAAAAATAAGGATTATCGAGAACCTCCTGTGAGGTTGGGATTACATGTAAAATATTATATTGGATGTACCTTCAAAACGCTTATTTATACATAAATAAAGATTGATGTCTCTAAGATACGGCTCTTGACTGTTTTTCGCTAACAGGTTCCGCGTATTTTTACACGATGAATTCGGGGAACAGCGAAAGCAGGTCGAAAAGGTGGATTTTTCAGGGGGTTTTCTTTTTCGGTGCGGGCACGTCACTTCCTTTACTGAGCGTTACTTCCGTCAGAAAAAAAATCTGAGTTACTCTCTAGTCGCCACTGAAGAAGTTTTACTTCAACAAGCGTTTTGAAAAAATAAAAAGATAAATAAAAAAAATCTAGTCATAAGATTTTCTAAGGAGATTGTGTGTTACTGCATAAAATTGTACATTTTGACTTATTAATTGCAATTCTAAGTTAGTGCAGCCTGTGCATTATAACTAAAGTTTTTTATTTATTTATTTTATTATTTTATTAGCATCACCGTTCTGTGGCTGTTAATTTTAAAAATAATAATAGGTTTGTGTTTGCGTGTTTTTCATTATAAAATACAGTGTGGCCATAATTAAACTGCAAGTGTTCAAGGGGTGTTGGAGAGAAAACTACCAGGAATATTCCAGTGAAACTTGGTATCTATACGTTTCAGAACATGCGCAAGTCAAATATGCAATTCAAAAAATCCCCATTTTCACCCGATAGCTATATCGTGTTTCAATGCTTATGGACGACATATATACAAATTTTAAGCCCATCGAACAGTGTAAAAACAAGACCACATTGAGTAACGGTCAATCATGACTCTAAATAAGAAGGAACGTGCATGGTTAGTGAAGATATTCTATCAGAATGGTAGCAATTATTCAGCTACTCTGAAAGAATACCGGCGTATGAAACGATTAAGAAGAGGTCCAATGAGTATCAATGAGAATAAATAATGGTTTAATTGTTTTCCAAAGCGTCTTCATGAATTTTTTAATTTGTGATCTTAATTTACGTTAATTTTTGATGTTACTGTAAAAATTTAATTACTGAAGCGGATTGTATGAAATTTTGATAAAATGTAAATGATGTTTTATATTGTTTATATGCCTCTTAGAATGTCACTATGCTCTATCTATCGGCTTTGGAAGTTGTATATGCCAGCGGTGAGCTTTGAAATACAGTACAGCGCCATCTATCGGGTGAAAATGACGATATTTTTTCTTGCATATTTGACTTGCGCATGTTCTGAAACGTGTAGATACCAAATTTCACTGGAATATTCTCGGTATTTTCTCTCTAGCACCCCTTGAACACTTGCAGTTTAATTATGGCCACCCTGTACATGTTGATTCAAAAATAATGTGACCAATTTCAGGGCATAATAAAATTTTATTCAACTAACTTATTTACACGAAATTTTCAATGTGGTTTCCGTTAGCATAGCGCACTTTACATAAATGTTTAGGCTAAGCCTCAAGAGCTTTTTCAGATTTTTGAGGGTATTTTTTTAACTTCCTCTTTGATTGCTTTTTTAAGCCCTTGAAGTGTTCTTTTTTTTTACTTTACATCTATTTAATTGTTTTTTTTATGTATCCAGATAAAAAATAATCGCAAGGACCACAGTCAAGGGATGATGGTAGCCATTTCTCAGGAGGAAGAAAATTTATTCATTTATTTATTTTTAATCTTTCAGCCATTCTATGGTTGATTTTACAGTAGAACTTGGTGCAGAATCTTGGTGAAAAACAAAGTTCCCTTGAGAGTAAAGACATTTACTTTCTTTGATCAAATGCTTCAAAACTTCATTCTGATAGTATTTAGCATCGATTTTAGTGTTTGGTTCTACAAAAAATGTTTTTGTTAAGCCTTCGGAGGATATTCCCATCCATACCATAACACCTGAAGGCCAACTTTCCATTTGCAAACGCTTCTTTGCGACGCTGTTCGCATGAAATATATTGCATCTTCGTTTTGCCAGTTGTGGATGACAGATGAAACAATGCTTCATCTGAAGTTATCCATTTTTTATCTACCTTTGCGTAACATTAAATACAGAGGCCAAGAACGTTTTCTTCGTTTTTCTACGGTCTTCGCAGATATTTCATAAAAGACTAGTTTCTTCAATTTTTCTAGCCAATTTTCTTTATCTGACGACAAATTGTTGATCGCGATGTCTGTAGTTTCTTTTCTAAAGTTCTATGAGGCATAGGATTTTCTACAAAGTAAAGTATTTTCAGCTTCTTTTTTTCTTTTTCACCAAGGACTTTCGTCCACATTTCCCCCCCTGGAGTTTTTGATTCTCAGCCAAATTTTATTTCTTTACAAAGTTTAGATAGTTATCCATTAGAAAAAAGCCTTTTAGGAATTTTAAATGCTTTATTTATATCAGAATATGTGAAACCATCCTAAAAGCTTTAAGCTTTAAAATTTCGTTTTGGGTTTGAGGATCCAATTTCGAAGCCATAATTTACTCTCGCCAAAAATAGTCCGATTGGTAAATTAAACGTTTAACTTTTAAAATAAAACTGGTGGTAAAGCGATTAAAATTTACCATAAATAATTACATGCTTTTAAAATTGGTTACACTAATTTTGAATAAACCTGTATGTATTAGTTATATGCAACTACGTAGGTGTTTCAAAATGTAAGGTAACAAGATCTCTGACGGCTGTGCATATTATCCGTATGACTAGAAATCCATCTTAAGACGATCACAGTATTCGATCGATTCTGGTAGATGGAGCTGATTGTCCAGTAACAAGGCAAAATCTCAGACGATGGCTGCATTAACGGAAACATGGTCCACAATTGAATTCTGCAAAACTGGGTCGATTGCGAGAGGTAAATCGCTGTAGACGACCGGGATTGCTCACGACAGGCGTCCTGTTGTTGCACGACAATGCCCGGCCGCATACAGCCACTGCTACGCGCGATTTGTTACAGAATTTCCGGTGGGAGGTATTGGACCACCCTCCTACAGTGCCGACCTCGCACCAAGCGATTATCATTTCTTTGGACCTTTAACGAAACACTTTTGAGAGGTCAGCAGTTCAGAACTGATGCTGAAGTTCAGCAAGCCGCCTTGACGCTGATTTCTTTGATGCCGGTTTCGATGGTTTGGCGTACCGATGAAACATATGCCTAGATAGTCATGGTCACTACGTAGAAAAGTGACTGTACATGTGCCTTCCTACATTGTGTGTGTGTGTATATATATATATATATATATATATATATATATATATATACAGGCCTCACGAGAGGGGAGGGGGATTCCCCCCGGGTCCGGGTTTTCTTGGGGCCCGTGATTATAAATTTCCGAAAACGTTTTTTGCATAGATAGAAAGAAGAATACGTGAAATATCCAGCACCTACTCGAATAAGGAAAGTTGATGCCCTAAACGAAACTGCATTGCTAACGTCACATACCGTGGTCACACTTATCCGTTTCACACGCAAACTGTTTCGAGAGATCTGAGACTGGTTTTGTTGGTTTGGGGGCGGAGTGCTAAAACATTATTTATTGTTTTGTGCAGGGCCCGACTGAGACATTCGGAGGCCCTAGCCTAGCACTTTTCAGGGGACCCTGTACGGTCATTCCTAGTTGATACATATAGTCATACCGTAGAAATATTTGTCCGCAGTGCGTATATAAAGGAATGTTAACGCCGCCCCTCTTTGTCCAAAAATTTTTTAATTGAATTCCATAAATTTTTAAGGTACAAATGTTATGCTTCAAATGGTGTCACATCGATGAATGCTCTATGGTGAAATGCTGGGATACAACGTTTGTTCTATTCCTGGAGGCAGTATAAACACTCATTTTTTTGCACGCCGGCATGTTTATGTTTTACGCTATTTTTATAGCGTAGTTTTATTTTCTTAAACTATTTTAAGCTTTTCGGCCCTTTAAACTAGTTCCAGACCTAGTTAGCTGTGCGGTAATTCGGCTCTGGTCCTTTTCGGTAAACAAGACCTGGAGAAATGCTCATTTTTAACAGCAAGTACTTTTGCTTTTGTAAAGAAGAAAAAAAGCAATTATTTGTATATACACACAGTGCGCACTATGTCCAAATCAGGTCTAATAGATATCCAAACTGGTCTATAACATCCAGGACATTTAGAGGATATTTATATGGAGAAAAATACGTATCTCCCTAGTAGCACAATTAGTCCAAAAGACGTTTAAAACACGTTTTTTAACGTCCAAAAGCGTGTTTCCAACGTAATCTGAACGTTTTTTGACCTAGTTGTGCTACTAGGGATAGGACATCTAAATCGCTACCTCTATAACATATCCTTAGAGGGCTTATAGATATCCAATAGTCAGTCGAAAAAGAATATCCACAAGAAATGTATTTATGACATTCATAAGAAATCCATCAGTAGACATCGTAGGTAGCTAATGAAATAGATGTCCCATAGACATTTAATTGCCATCCTAAGCTACAAATCTATTGGATGTGCGCGTATAACATCCATAAGAGGCATTTGTAGACATCTTATTTACGTAGAAGATTGGATTGCTACTGAAACAAAAATTTACTCAGTTTGAAAGGATTTTCAGAAAAATCGAAAACTCTAGTAAGAAATTTTTAAAAATCCGATGCCTATAGCTTGAATTTAGTAGTCATCTAGTATGTCACCAAATTTAGTCGTTTTTACGTGATGTGCGAAAAAAAAATTGCGCAGTTTGAAAGAATTTTCAGAAAATCTCAAAATCTAATGAATTTTTAAAAAATTCAACCCCTATAGTTTAAGTTGAGTGACCACCTATCATGTCACCAAATTTTATTTCATTCGCTTCAGTCGATTTTACGTGATGTCCAGACAAACTCTTTTTTTACGATTGTACTGGGGTCCCAAATGCTAAAAATCGATAGAAAATGCAAAATTTTGTGATACCAAGTAGTGTAAATTCTAGTTTTATTTATTTAGATACATAAGAGTGTTTTCATTCCGAAATTGAAGTAACAATTAGCTCAAACTTTAGTCTTCTGAGCGCGAGTCGAGTCTGCTTGGTGGTTAGAACGCTCGCCTTCACGCATTGGATCCATGGTTCAAAACCAGCCGAAGAAAATAGGTTTCAGTTTAAAAGTAACTTCTTAAGTTTTTATGTATGATAATAGACAATAGATGGTAGCACCAAAATTTACAGAATGGAGGAATAATACACAGTGATTAAAATAAGTCATAGTTAAGACGTCACAATTCACTTTTCCCCCGAGAAATCTTGGATACTTTGGACGTCCAATTAATATCTATGCTACTTGGATATAGATCTCTAACAGATATCCTGGATATTATAGATGTTGTCTAGTCCTTAGAGAGATCACACGCCTAATCTCTTATAGAGGTCCATTTAATGTTATCTGGAGAATCTTGGACTTCTAATAGATATACCCATTATCCAATCCTGATTCCTTATAGATAATCAATGGACATCTTTGTGCTGTGTGGGTAAGACCACACAGCACAAGGGGAAGACCTCTCATAGATGTATGAGAGGTATGTATCACAGGTGCTGCTACGTTCTTGTTACTTATTTGCGTCGTTGTTACTAATTTACTACCAAG
The DNA here is from genome assembly GCA_038373885.1 of Cheiracanthium punctorium. NCBI lineage: Eukaryota > Metazoa > Arthropoda > Arachnida > Araneae > Cheiracanthiidae > Cheiracanthium > Cheiracanthium punctorium. Next base: position 764,374 of record JAWZYV010014617.1, on the reverse strand, counting down.
TGCGTCGCTATTCTGCCTGTTAAAATGTGGAAACTGAAGAATTTCCGTGTACTAATTTTCTTAAGATAACACATAACACGTAAACACATAAGTCTTTCCAGATCTGGCAATTTATGTGGCTGTGGAATACGGAATTTACCCAAGACGAATAATCAAGCTGTGGAATTAAGATTGTGTATTGTGTATAATAAAGTAAACCTGCACGAGGGGTATCCGCCTAAGATGAGGGTTCTAACGCTTATTTACATTACAAGAAAACCAACCAAACCTCCTGGCCAATTAGATCGACAGCCGTGCGATGGGTCCCGAACCCGGGACATTCACACTTTCGCCGTCTACCATTTTGAATGCCTTATCCACTCAGCCATGGTGGAGCGTGAAATTAAGAAGTTTAGACTATAGTTTGAAACATGTGCAGGACCCTTTATACCCCAATGTGTTGAAAAATAATTTCTTCTTGTTTTAGTGCAGGATTGATATGAAGTGGTCTAGGAAGATGTATTGGCATAACGAAGGTTATTCGTGCTCATTGTAGTCCTCCAGTTTACCGCCCTATTCTTTCCAACCCCCAACCCCCCATTTCTGTCCTTTAATTTGTTCCCCTATTCTTTCTAAATTTAGGTGCTCTGCCAGCCCCATCTTTGTTTTTAGTTTGCTGCCTGTGATAGACTGATCCTTTGCCTCATTCTTGCTACGTCACCGGGGATGATGATGGCTAACCCCCTAATTGAGTTTATTGTGATGAAAACATGTTAAATTGATTTCGGAATTAAAGAACAAAGAGCGTTCAACTAGGAATAAAAAACACGAAAATTTGCATAATTATAAGAATAAATGTAAATTGTATTAACAATAAATAATAGGAAAGGGTTGTGTAAAAGCAATCACCCCTCCCCCGAAAAAACTTATGAATATTTCTAATTAATGCTTTCCAATTTCTTTCAGGTTTTATGGCTAAAAGTTGAAAATTTGGAGATGCTGATGAAAAGTTATGAAAGAAGGCATGAAATGCATTCTAAATTTTGACCTTGGACCTGTGAAATGTGAAACAAACAGAAAAATTTTGCTTGAATATATGTTCCAATAAAAATATTTCAAGGGTACTTTTTGTATGGAAGTTACTTATTACAGAAAAAATATATTAAAAGAATTAATCACATTAACACTTGATTGCAATCAATAATATTTTTATTGATATTTTTTCTTTTCATTTTTTATAGATGATCTTGGATAACTTATTTTTATAATTTAAAATAGCAATACTTGTTTTAAAGATTCAGATGATTAAGAGTGATCATAACTTAGTGTGTTAAGTCAACACTAAGTGATTATAGATTACAAAGCATGCTGATTGCAAAGTGAAATTGTACAAAAGTTGGTATATATACCAGTAATATCTTTACCAGGTTCCACGGTATCTTCTGAAACAATATATGGAATGCATGTATGGGATCCTTTGAAAAGTTGCTATCTAAACTTTAGGATGTTAGCAAAAGTGTCGCAGACAGTATAATTGGGATTTATATGGGTTTTGATATGTTCTAAGGCTGGATGGAAAGCCGTGGCAGGCCACATCCAGCCCGCGGCCGGAGGTTGTCCATATGTGCAATATGGAGTAAAAAGTTTATAAATTTCTGTGCGTGTGTATAAACACGTGTTGAAATAATGTAACATCTGTCGAAAATATGTTAATACAGAATAAAGAGAACTGAATGTCACACATTCTAATTGACACAAATACACCTATAAAAAAGTATGTATATTCAATTGTTGATTCTAATTTTTTTTAGATATATCTATGATTAAGTTATATATTTGTGAATTCAAACCATTCTAGAAAGATGTTGTTTACATTTAACTCACATTAACAGATTAGAACTTTCATTCTAAAAATCATCGTGAATACACTTTATAAGTATACGACTTTTCAGCGCATTAGATAGATTGCAATAACGAAAAGAAATTGGTCATGCTTTCATATTTGTAATTATTTTACTACATTTTAGATATTATGCATAAAAGTTTTATTGCAAATTTTCTAACAAATCATGAACATTTTTTTGTAAACTTAAGTCGTCATATAAATTAGAATTTTCAGAAATACTTTTTCTTAATCAAAACTTTCCTTAATTTTTTTAAAAGTCCCTCCCCCTCCCCTCTCCCCAAAGCAAAATGGTTTATTTCTTTAAAATCTAAGTATTCCAAACATGGAGGGGCAGGGTATTTATATAAATATATTTGTATATATAGTACTTTAGTCTATACTATATATTTATATAAATACCCCCACTCCCATATTTCTAATATTTGAATTTTTTTTAAAGATTTTAATCAACTATTTTTGTTTGGGGGGGGGGGTAGTTTTTCAAAGAAAAAAAAATAAGGAAAATTTTCATTTAGAAGAAATGTTTCCGAAAATTGTAATTTGTTATGGCGACTTAAGTTTATGAAAAAACTTTCATGGTTCGTTAGAAAATTTCAAAATAAAACTGTTTATGCATAGTATCTAAAACGTGGTAAAATAATTGCAAATCTGAAAGCATCACTTCGATTTCTTTTCGTTATTGCAACCTATCTAAAGCGCTGAAAAGTGGTGGTGAATTGTTGTTATTTAAACGCATTTAAATCGTTGAAAAATGGTCGATAAATAAGCGTACTATGATTTCTGCATCGGTTTAAAAGTGTTGTAAAATGGTTGCTAGGCACACTATCGTTTCTGCAACGGTTTTTAAGCGCCGTAAAATCCTAGCTTAGTACGTCGGTTTTAACGATTTTAAAACGTTTGAAAATGGTGGCAAAATAGGTGCATTATCGATTTTTTTCGGTTTGACAAACGTTTATAAGACGTGGGAAGGAATAAGTGTTAAATGGGTGGAAAGCGATGACACATTTGCGATTTCATTGCGTTACAGCTTGAGGTTTTTGCAACGGAAGGCGATTCCGTGTTAGCAACGTTTTAAAAACGGAAGCGTGCTACTGGTTTGTTACGGTACGTAAAATAGTACGTATATTTTGAAATTACCCGCATGTACCTTATTTTGGCTAATAAAAAGAAAAAAGTAGCTGCAATGACTTTTTGATTCGCTCTCGTACTTAATATTCATTGCAATAGAAGTAGCAGAGTGAATATATTAACCAGAAGAAAGTTGATCGATTAATTGATTAATCGACACAGCCGTAGCTATTTCTTTAAAACTGAAAAAAATGAATATTTGAATATATTTCAATCGCCTTTTCCATTCAGGATTAATTAATATACGACTGCAATTCTAAAGAAATGATTTCTTCAATTTAAGGTTCCGTTCAATTATTTTATTGCTGTCACTCAACATTTTAAATACAAGCACTTGATATCACTTTAAACAATAGCAATGAAATAAAATAGAAAATAAATTGAAAGTATGCATTTAATTTTTTTCTTGCATTTTTCCTTACGGTTTGCTCTTGACCAAAGCTTTGTATGCAGCTTAACCCAAAAATGCCATTGGTGTTGATACAGAGCACATTTTGTACAAATCAATAAGTTCGAAATTATACAGACTTCGAAAATACGCGGAAAAATCCGTAACCGTGTCCCTATAGCTCTAAGTTCTGAACAATCAGTTTCATATGCGTAAAATCGAATATTTGATTGTTAATCATCGGACACACCTATACACTTTCACTAACATGATTTACGGAGAATCGAAAAATGACAAATGGTTTTTGGCAAAAGTTTTCAAGGGAAAGAAAAGCAAAGAAAGTGGAAAACACCTTTCCAACAAAAGCATGCCGTCTTAAATTAGTCTTGCATAAGGTGACCATACGTCCCGTTTTGAACGGGACAGTCCCGTTTTTAGGTGGCTTGTCCCGTTGTCCCCAAGCACAGCTTCGGGACACCGTAATGTCCCGTTTTTAGAAAATGTCCCCTGCAACGTCCCGTTTTTACAAAGAGAGCAAGCAACCCACGGTAACGATTTCAATAAACGCCTCTAAAAAATTTAAAATCATCCAACGGCAGTGCCTGTAAAAAAAAAAAAAAAAAGTTACCTACCTCCATTCCTTCTTGAGACGCAAAGAAAACGCCGGGGGATGTATTGTTTTTGTGTTTGTTCTTTTTTTTTGTCAACTATTTCAATTTATTTTTATTTCTTTTTTTAAAGCCATGCCCCTCCCCTAATCTCCACTTTATTTGCCCTTTTCACTCTTGTTTTCTAAGAATTATTTTCTTTTCGAATGATAACTTCCTTTGTTTCTGTGTGTTTTTTTGTTTACATTTCTCACTTTCCTTCCTTCCTGCCTTGTGTCGGGTGGTGTTTTTGAAGTTGAAGAAGGGCCTACCCCTTGTACCATCCGAAACGTACGTTTTGCACTATTTTTTTATAGTATATGTGTATTTTAGCAATGTTTTGTTTTTCATTTTATTTTGATATTAACATTAGCGACTAAAAGATACCCAGACCTGTAAATTCAGTCCCTCTACACTATTACCTTAAAAACTGTAGATGTCCCGTTTTGAAGGAAAAAATAAATGGTCACGTTAGTCTTACAAAAGAAGGACTTCAAATGGCAACCATTTAGATAAGAACACGACACAAAACCTGCGAAGGCTAGCGTGTGAAAGGGGAAATGAATAAATAGGGAGTAAAGCAGCTACAATCTTACGTCCTGTACGCTGGCGGAACATGACATCGAAGAAAATAAATTTAATGACACTTTTTGTGAGAAAAAGACACAGAAATAAAGTGAAAGAATGAAGAAATGGCCAGAAAATAAGAAGCGAAATAACAAAATAAAAATTCGCATCCGCGGACCGGTTTCTAGTGGTAACTGTCCAAGAATGCTAATTTACGCACAAACGTATTCCTCATTGCAACAGTTACAAGTATACAGCAGATGTTATCTTCCACTTTTTTGAGAAGTCACGTGGGGCTTTCCCATTCTTTTCTTTGGAGCAGCTGCAGGGAATCTTTTCACTTGCCCCGAGGATGAAGTGTTTGTCAATACCTGAAAGTATTTAATTTGCTCGATCCGACAGGTTTCCCAGGATTCAGGCAGCTTTTGTTTTCACTTCTTGCCGAATTGAGGAAAAAGGGTAAAAACAGTTTCATTCTCTACATATGCTCATAGTATTCTCAGTTCTTAGAATGTTGGAAATCTATGTAACACCAGTTGGGATTCATAAATTTCGAGCAGATAAAATGAAAAATTTTGTTCGACCATTGAACCATTTCCAGTGGCGCAGAGATAGGGATGGACGCGAGACGAGAAACAGGGCTGTCTCGTCTCGTTTAGTGTCCGAGACGAGACAGTGGTAAACCTCTGTCTCGCCTCGTCTCGCGCGAAACGTCTAGCGAGTCTCGCAAAATCGTGGACTGCGATTTTGTTACCAGAATTTTAGGAATATTAATACTATTTCATTGTAAATTAATTATAATAAAAACAATTAGTTACATATTACCATATTAGTACATATATAAGTTACCATATTAATTTATATGTGCATTTGAAGTGATAAAAATTTAGATTTAATCCGTATATATAGTGTGACATGATACCGAATAAATATTTGTTTTTATGTATTTATTTCCGGAACTGCGTAAATGTAATACGTATGGTTGATGGGAGCTTCATTTGATTTTGAAATTATATAAAGCTGAATTTTGTTAGAAATTATGCAGAACTCAGGTCATGTTGCGCAAATAAAATTTTAATCTAATTAGGCCATGTGCGGAATAGTGAATTCATAAAAGTTTGAATTTGGGATGGGATAATTATAGTGAAGCCTGCTTATCCCCCCCCCCTCTCGTTTTAGTGTATGAGATGTGGGTTTCATATTAAATCGGGAACCCGGGTTTGATCTGTTCATTCACACTATCAAAAAGAAGAATTGTTACGACGGATGTTTCCCAACATGGATCTTTGAATGCTCCGCTGAGACCCAGCGTTATATTAGCGAAATCGCTCCAGTAGATCATTCATTTACGTTCGCATAGCTTGGCTTATGGTCAAAGCAGCATTTTTAATAAGTGATGAAACATTTTATTTATAAATATTAATTTATTTTAGAGAAAAATATGAAATATCCATAAGATTTAATTACATAGGTATTCATCCATTTTCATGAAATGTAGCCAATGTTATAAGTAAACAAAAAATCACAGCTATTAAGTACACAATAGGGTGGTCACAAGAAATCAACTTTCGAATTTTTGGGGCGGCGACCCCCAAAAAGTTGCGAATAGGCTCAAAAATGAGATTGGTAAAGTTTTAGCTCATTTGCATAATATTAACATGTGCCGCATTGAGGTTAAAGTTTAGAAAAATCGCAGTTTTTCGCAAAAAAAGCAGTCTTTCCATCATAAAATTGAGTCTAGAAACATGATGTTGTTCTCGTTTCAGAAGAAAACTTCCCGTCTTGATGAGTCACACATCACTTTTATGTTAAAACTTACAGATTTAATCCTCCAAGCGGTTATGATGTCAAATCCCGTCCACTTTACAGTTTTCACTGCAGTACATCTATAATAATATAATCAGTTGTAACACTGAGATATCATAAAATATGTTTGATATTAAAGCTTGTATGTAATTTAGAAGCATTTTTTTTAATAATTTCAAATGTTCCAGTTATTAATTTCAAATATTCCTGTTAAAAATTTTATTTTTTTTATAATTTAAAATTTTTATTTCTTTTATAATTTTAAAAATTGCATGCAAATTTTACCGTGGAAACAATTTTAGATTATTTGCCCATTTACAAAACTCTCAGAGGGTAACATTCGGATCATATCTAGTCACAAAAAGAGCACATATCTATGCTTTTTTCAGGACTAGATACGATCCGAATCCTAAAAGTTGGCTTTTTTATGAAAGTTCAAAAATTATATTTCGTTTTTATCCTCCTTTTGTTTTTCTTTCTTTTTTGTGTACAAAATATAGGTTTGTAATTTTAAAAAATCTTAAATTTAAAAAAAATGAAATTTAAGTAAAAGAATGAACAGAAAATAAGGTCAAAGAAGGCATAAAATTGAGAACGACTAACGTTTAGATATATTTGATTATTAAAGTTATGTATCTAAGAAGAAGCACATTATAAAAAATAATAAATTATTTTTATTTACAATATTTTGTTAAAGTAGAAAGGCTTAGATAATGTTTTTTTTTCGAAGAGTCTGGAAAAGTTTTTTTTTACATTCAGATAGTACCTATAGTAAAAACTGCTTTTGTTCTTCATCCTCAGTTAAATAGGAATTTATTCCTGCGATTAATTTTACTCCCCTTTCATCTAAGGCATTAAAAACCTTAAAAGCTTTCAGTTTTTTTTTCTTTCAAATAATACTGATTTTCACACTGTACATCGGGATCAGTATTCAAAAATTGTATATTAAAATTAAATCTAAAAAGAAATTACAGTTCGAGATGAAATAAAAAAATTAACTTCTTTGTTCAATAAATGATCCACTTCGTTGAAACATTGTTGCTCTTACATCTTCATCATCATCATTTTTTTTCAAATGCAATTAATTTTACAGCCATGCTTATTTTGACTTTTTTGCCCAAGTTTCATCAAAAAATGAAATGCAGCTTGCTCCAAGTTAAAATATCAAAGATGGCGTATCATTTTATAGATCTTTGTTTGCAGCATCTTTATCAAATTTTCGGTATTGCGATAATTTTAAGTCTTGATTGGGACTAAAGCCTGAGTGGAAGTGTTGAACCACGCCTTTACATAAATATTTATTATAAATAAACAAATGTTTGTAATACCTCCTTTTTCTAAATCTGTTAATGAGACCTGATGTCTGAAAAGAATTTTGAGACAATAAATTGCCTTAGACATCCACCTGGCATAATGAACAGCACCAGGTACTCTGAAAGAAATGTCTATTTGGGGAGATTCCTATAAAAATTAAAGAATGTTGGGTTAATTCTTTATAGTTATCACTAAGCTGTTGATTTCTTAAATGTCCTGCAAGAAAATTTGAAATTTCTTCCAAATTTTGCGTTCTTTATGTAATAGTTTCATCTTCAATAGCAGTTTTGTACTTTGTCTTGTCCAACTTGGACCACCCAATCTGAAATTAAAAAAAAAAATATCTGAATGAAGAGCAGAGCTTCGCCCACTTTGCAATCAAAACAGATTTTAGGATGATTTTTAAAATATGATGGCGACAAGGTAAATATAGAAGATTTTGATCATGTAATTGCTGCAGCAAAAAATGCACGTTCCCCTAAAGCAACAAGTGGTATCAAAACACATTGCCTGAATTTTACCAACTGCTTCCCATTCTTCAACTGCTGTAAATGCAGCTTTTGCCTAAGAGTTATATTATTTTCAAGCTGAGGAATTCCCATTAACTTTTTCTTCGTCTAAATAGCTAACTAAAATCGCTATTTTCTCTACATTTTCTTATTCAAAATATGAGGAAGCATTTTTCCATCCCAGTGAACAATAATACCCCTTAAATCAGAATTTTAAAATCTGCTTTTGATGAGATCAATTCTTTGTTTTCGAAATTCTTGTCTTCGGAGTCTTATTGCACGTCAAGGATCCTGCACCGGAAAGTGTTAGTGTAGAACCACTTTTACGTTATACCAGTATGTAAATCATAGCCATTCCTTGCCCATACGTATGGGCATCCATGTCCATTCTAAAAGTAAATAATAACAGACAACAAAAATAGCATTGTAATAAAGAAAATTTGAGAGGTTTGTCTTAGATGTGCTTCAACTGAAATACAAATTAAGATCTTACTTCTGAAGCACAGAAATGCATATCAAATAAAAATATTTCATGAATTATAGTTTAAGTTTTGAAAATTCTTGATTTATTTTTTATTTTTTGATGCAAATAATACAAAAGACGGTCAAAATTACTTAAAATTCTTAATTTGTCTTTTTTTCACTAATTTTACAAAAATGCAGATTTTGGTGGTACGATTCACAAACTGACCTAAAAAACACTGAATGTCATTAAATATTGGTTTTGTTGAGAGTAACAGTTCAAAGCAACAACATTTTTTTTATGAAATAAAACAAGAACCAGGTCTGTAGAGCAAATAGTTTAAGCTAAATGAAGAAAAAACTGGGTATTTTGGGGAAAAATCGTAATTTTTCAAGAATTCAACCTCGATGTGGAACGGGTTAATATTATGCGGTTGAGCTAAAACTTTGCCAATCTCATTTTCTAGTCAATTGGCAACTCTTAGTGGGGTGCCCCAAAAAATAACATAATTTTTTTTTCCCCAAATAACTTGTGACCACCCTAATACACAATTAGGCAATAAAATATCAAAGTAATCATATTTGTATCAACTATTTTTAAAAATATTATAATTATAACCAGACATCTATATAAGTTTGACATTTTTTCCATAAAAAAATAATGATAGCATACTTGAATAATTTATTTATAATTCTGGATTATGCGTAAATTTGAATTAGACATTAAAACTCTCTTGCAATTCAAACTTCATTTCTAAGCTATCTAAATATTTACAAGAAACAACAGTTATCAGAACTATGAAACCGAATATCTATGTTGACATCAGTGATACGTCGGGGGGGGGGGAGGATAATTAAAAGAATAATATTTAAAAAAATTCTCTATCAAGATGATTTAATTCCACTGTTTTTTATTTACAAGCAACGATTACTCAGCGTAAATTAATAAGCGAATGGTTTCTTTAAAAAAATCACTCTGTAATTTTTTTATACAAATTTATTATACATGGAGGGTTTTTTTCCATAAAATTATTATCTAGATAGACATATTACAATGTATATACAGTTGAACCCACTTATACAACCGGCAGTATACACACACACTTGCGTGTGTGTGTGTGTGTGTTATAAGAACTTTTCCCAGATTTGATCAAACATTTTAAGTGGAAAATGTCTGAAACGGATAAGCAGTAAGCATAAATGATAAAAAAGTATAAATATATTTCTTTTATAAAGGATAATTGAAGTATTACAGTATGTTTTCATCGTTTCTTAAAATGAAATTTCAAAAGTCCGAACAGGAGTGTCATATAATAGCCATCCTTGGATACGTGTGTCATATAATTACCACCCCTGACTTACCGTCCATATGAGCTGATGATAGAAATGGGATACAAATATTAAAATAGAAATAAGTTTTAAATGTAGCTCGCTAAAATATAATTTTAAAATTCAATTTAGGAAATCTTAAAAAAAAGCTTTGCAATGCGAAACACAACAGCGGTCAAAAATGGGTTAGACCCAGGTAGCACACATACGTTGGGGCAACGTTGAAATGACACGTTGGCTTACGGTTATCCGACGGTTGGCAACTGGTTATTTCTTACTTTTGGCCAACGTATGCTCTAACGTTTTGCCAACATATTTCCAACCGTTGGGCTAACGTATGAATGCATACGTTGCGCTAACGTATAAATACATACGTTGGGCTAACGTATTAATGAATACGTTGGGCTAACGTATTAATGCATACGTTATGTTAACGTATAAATGCATACCTTGGGTTAACGTGTAAATGTATACATTGGGACAGCGTAAAATCTGTATGTTGTCACTCTATTATCCAACTGTTGGAACTTGGTTATTTTTAACATTTAGCTATCATAATTGTTAACCGTTACATTTATAAGTTAGTTTCATATTTTAGGCCAATGCAGAAACCTTGGATAATTATATTTTACGAATATTTTACAAATTGATGTGCTATTTCATAACATTTCTATAGATATATAAAAAACTGTCAAATTTGAAATTAAAGTTCTTAATTATTTTACTAACAGCAAATCCAGTGACGGATTCAGATTAGTTTTAAGGGACGGCAGATAAGTAGAACGAAGCATATTATCAAATAGTCACATTTTTTCTTTCGTCAAATATGGTTCCACCTCAACAGTGGGGTTCTGTGCGCTTAGGAGGAGGGCGAGCGGACACCCCACCCGCCCTAAAAAGTACTTTAGTCGACAAAATCGTCAGTTGCCAAAGGACTGTCAGCAAATTTCAGCTTTAATCACCAATCTGTAAAATGCTCAGTGTATAAATTACCAGTTCTGCCGACAGTTTATTATAAGTTATACTATACTTAGTATATATATAAGTTATACTATACATAGTCTTGTTACGATTTTCCATTTAGTGATTTTTGTGCCAGTAAACAAGACCCTTTTGTCCCCTCAAGCCAACTTCATTCCAGATTATGTAATGTAGTGTGTATTTAAGGCAAACATGCACATTAAGTATCTGCCTAGGGTGGGGGGTGCCTCGGGCGAAGGACTTTTAGGAGATTTAATGTGTATTCACGCTACATCTGGAGGAAACCGCCCAAGAGGCCAGATAATCGGTGTATATTTTTGAAAGCATATTGGTATATATCGTCAGAAAATTTTGTCTTTACACCCCCCCTCCCAACATTTTTGCTTAAAACCGGCTCTAGTCCCGTCACTAACAGAAATGTGTTATTTTCAAATAGTAAACGATCTGTCAAGTTACAAACATTATATTAATCTGTAGAAAACTAACCTATTTTGCACTATGAGGAAAATTAATATTGCAGGTGCAACTTATGAACTGTTTAAAAAAAAAAGGAGGGGGGAGAGATCGGAAGCAGGAAAATATTTAGAAGGTCCTTTCAGAAGCTATCCTTTACAGTTTTAGAGAACCAGGACGGCAGGCAAACCGAAATCATAAAAACTTTTCGAATTAATTAAAAGAAAAAACATATAACGTTAAAGGAAAGAATGCTTATTTTTTGAAATATGATTCACATCCCTCCTTCTCCTTTGACAGTTACTTTTGTAAAGTGTCCCCCGAAACCTCTGAAAATTTACTCAATTGAAACTTTTGTAAGGAGGCTTAATCTCTTTTTTTTTTTTTTTTAATATTCATGTGAGGAAATCCAATAGGAGTATAAAGTCACTGAAGAATGTCACAGAAATCATTCTTTACTAAAATATTTATTTATTATTTTTTACATTTATTTCAATTTACATAATTTTTTGGATTCTTAATTTTTAGTTTGCCCGAATAAAATTGGTATGGAATACAATGACATTTCGTAGTTCTATTTTTATTTTCAGTTAACTGTAGATATTGACTGCAAAGTAAAAGAAAAAAAATATTGCATGCGTAATGCATATGCATTACGCATGCAAGTATCGCAAAAACGCATGCAAGTACCAACACACGGGTGCATCTATATTATCTGACTATGAGAAAGATATCAGTACAACAGAATGTATTAGTGATGCTGCTTACACGCTATAGCACATAAAATGAAAAAAGTCGTTGATGGTACGCAAAAAAAAAGTTACGATGCGTCCCGCATAATTACCATTGCACAAAATTTTGAAAAAAAAAAAAAAGGAGAGAGAGAGAGAGAGAACTTTTTTTTTCCATAGCGCATCCTTTCTCTAATGCAAAAAATAGAATGTCTGAAGTAAAGTTTAAAAAAATTAGTATTGATTTCAGTTCAGGGACTTGAACTCTCAGTCACAGCTTATTACTTAAAGGGCTACTGCTATTTTTCATTCAACTAAAATACGCAGTAGAAGAGACTTGTCAAAGCAATAAAAATGTTTTTTCTTCCAGTACTCTCAAAGAGTATTTGATTGCATATAAATTATGTATTTTTCTCCATAAAATTTGAGTCCTGTAGCATATAACAGGTGTAGATACAAAAATCTCTTCTAAAATAATAAATAAATAACAAAATGAAGTTGGTAAATATAGATATATATATGAACTGTAAAGTACTATAACACATTTGTAAAATATTAAAATAACTGAATTCTTAAAACCGTAAAATATTTTATACATACCTTTAACAACAAAGCAATTTTGATGCACAAATTTAAATCCTTGTTGTTGATTAACCACTGTGAACCAACGAGATTTCAAAATTGAAGTAGTATTAGTTTAATAACTACTTCTAAATCTGAAATCTCATTAGTCATTATAATCTTGCAAAATATAAGCACGGCTCAAGTTGATTTTTTTTCAGAATAAACTTATTAGGAGAAAACAATTGTGTCCAATTTTACCTTCTCGACTGTTGTACAACTATGAGCAAATAAAACTTTATTATTAAGCTGTCTAGCATTGTTTAGTAATCCAAAAACGCATCTTTTAATAAGCACTGTGCAATTATTATATATTTATTACCATAGCTGCATAGTAAGTTGTTTGTTTACATACTTTGAAGATCGTTAGGCTTATGGACAATCGAACTATAATCAATGCATCAATAATAATAGCTATCTTGATTCAAGTTACTACGAACCTATGCAACGAATAAAATTCACAGAAATATAGCTGAAAAGATAAATATTCGTTTCAGATTTCAACTATCAATCACTTTATAAAAGTGTATCAACACATCATAACAAGCAATGACGGAAACGGAAAGGCGAACGGACATGAATCTATCGCTTCCCGGTTTCCTGAATGTGTGTCTCTGCGCATGCGCAATCGTCGTTGTTAAGCTACGGTTATCCAACACAATATTCAGCCATCGGATGGTCAACGGTTGTTTTACCTACGGTTGCCCAACACAACATTCAGCCATCCGATGGCCAACGGTTGTTTACCAACGGTTGCCCAACACAACATTCAGCCATCCGATGGCCAACGGTTGTTTACCAACGGTTGCCCAACACAACATTAAACCATCCGATGGCCAACGGTTGTTTACCCAACGTTTGCCATCACAACCTTTAGCCAACAGAATACCGACATTTCCATATGGACATCCAACGTTTGCCCAACGTAACAACCTTGTGCCAACCACGTGCCATCAATAACCCAACGTATGTGTGCTAGTTGGGGAATGCTTGTCATAGTAAAAGGCGCCCCAAAGTTAGTGTCCCTGGGCCGTATCTACATTTGGTCAGGCTTTGGACTCACCGTACCGCTTTTCCTCTGTTTACTTATTATTTTTCGTCTTCTGCTCTTTCACTGTTTTCTTTCTTTTTCCTGATTCTTTGTTCTCCTTTCTCCCTCTCCTTTGTGTGTTTTGTATATCCCTGGTCCTAATTTTAAATGTTACGTGTTTGTGTGTATTGTAGAGTGCTGATATTATACCATGAACGATGACAAAGGAGACGCAAGTTGAACGGTAGAGGCTTCAGCTAAAGTGTACCCTCCCTTAGGATGACATACCTTCTCAAATACAGCACTGCAATTCTGATTGAAAAGTAATTCCTATCGTAAATTTATGCGAAACTATATATTTTCGCGAGAAATCTCGCATCTCATTTCGCAATGTGAGACGAGAACGCGAGACAATGTGAGATTTCTCGCGTCCTATGCCCATCCCTACGCAAAGAGGGAAAGGCAGCAATGTTAAAATAGGGGGAGGGGCTTTATATGTTCAATATGCGATTTATAATTGCGCGAAGAGATGTCATTTTTATTTCCGGGGGGAAAAATGAATTTTCTCCCCCCAAAATTTTAATTTGGTTTTTGGATAATATTACAAAAATGTGCCACGAAAAGAGCTAGCATAAGTCATAGGCTTGAAGAAAAAAAAGTTGGGGTATTGGTAATTGAGTCTCTCTCGGAAAGTAGATTTTAATGACGTTATTTAGAAATTTGCTCTGACTAAAGTAAAAAAAAAAACTATTAACAAGGAATCAGTCTTGACTCAGGATTAAATAAGTAAAACATGGAAGTAGAGAGGACCCTAGGGGCACCGGCACTCCTGAAATTTAAATTTTTGTTAATACTATAACAACGATCAACGCTTTTTCTGAGAAACTGCCCTTTTCATTTTTTGGTCTTCGATTTTCTCCTCTGTCTACGTGTCTGAAGGAATGTATGAAGTATGAATAACACTTCTCAGATATGCATTGTTTATGGACGCCTACTAGGGAAACATGCCATATAAAAGTGTTGTTATCTGCTAAATGCTATACCTCTTGGGGTAGTGCCGAATTCATTGGAGGGTGTGACTTCTTTCTTTTCCGGAAAAAATTCTTGTGTCCATCACTTTCTAATACTTTGGAACACTATTATCATCCTTGTATTTAGCATGGTGAATAACATTTTCCCTCGCTAACTTTTGAAATACCTCGCTGGACCGAAATAACTGGTGAGTTAAATGTTAGGTGAATGCGTCCATCAGAGATAGTAACTTTACAATTGTTCTCTCTCTCTATTTTTTTTCTAAATTAATTTTCTCTAAAAGAAGAAAAAAAACTTGCAACCTCCTGTTCAACATCATGAATACATTAGTTGATGTTGCTAAGTATAACATGCAGATCTCTGCACTAATCTTTTAGTTAGATTATTTTTGAGGGGACTCGGCACCCTTTCGAAAGTCAAAAATCAATAAAAATATTCAATTTAAATTTTTTGCTTATAACGTACTTTGACACATCTACGGCCGTATTTACTAGGTACTTAACACCCGTGTTAACCCACCAAACCGAGGGTCAGATGTCGAATGGATGTATATTTAATGTCTGAAGGGGTTAACACGGGTGTCAAGTACTTGGTGAATACGGCCGTTAGTAATATTTGGAAATGATTTCACCAGTAAAAAGGCTTTTAAAGGTTCGACCTTTAAATGCAACCCTTTTAAACAACATTTTAAGTTTTCGCAGAATCATACTATTTAAAAGGACTAAACTTCAAGGTATATTAACTGTAGAATATGATTTTTTTCTGTCTGTTGAGTATGATTTTCTTAACAATGAATTGCCCTCTATCTTGAGATGATAAAATACTGAAAATGAAAAAGTAACAGAAATCGTGTTTTTCCTACGATTTTCCACGAATGTAAACTTTACTTTTTTTTTTTTCTCGCAAACTAATTTATAGCGAAACCCATCCTTAAAGTCATAAAGAATATTACTATTAGCATAACAAAAAAAGTAACGAAATTTTGTTAAATAAATAAATGAGAAGAATTTATTTATACTTAATTTTTCTTGAAAAATTCGAATTTTAAAATTTTCTATTAGATTAATGTTTATTTTTCTTGTCAAATATTTTTTTGGTTGATAATTATCTTATAGATGAGATAAGTAAAATTCATTTTAAAAAAAATTCAAGAGGTCCCCTTAATATATTTCCTATCTGAATTTTTATACAGTCCTCAAAAAAGTATATGGTTGCTTTAACTCCGAAATCACTAGACTTATATTTACACAAAGTGATACATGAAGTTGTAAAAGGTGCTCCGTCAAAATTCAAGGAAATTCAAAGCGCTCTGTAGAAGAAAAAGTTTGAGAAACCCTGTTATCATGCGAAGATACTATGAGAAATTTTATATCATTTTACCCCAAGAATCCGAATTATCTTGTGTGACTTGCAAAGAAAGAATAAGCATAAAAGTAAAAAAAGGATATCGTCGTGTAATAGCCCGAACATATACTCAGGAAAGTACAGCACGTACAAGATTTCTTTTGTGTACGTGCGTATTGGCAAACAAGAGTACACCAGAGTAAGGAACATGCTGTAATTCTATAATTTAACTCGTACACACCAGTTTCGATTATTTCAAATTGATTTTTGTCTAACAAAATAGTTTTGTGTGACTTTGTACAAGAACTGTACATGTTAAGTACACCATTATTATGTTTTTCTTTTAAATTATCACTCTGGGAAAGCTTCTGGACAGCGCAAAATTTTGAAAGTAATTAAAAACAAAAGGGAGAATCCAAATCTTATCACTAAATATTTCCGATTAGTCATAAACGATGTCTAAATTTTTAATGAGAAATCCGTTTAAAAAACGAAGTTGAAAGATTTCAGAAAGTTCTCGTATGCAATAATAAGTGCTGTTCCAAGCAGGCTAAGACTGAACGCAGTTGCTAAACAACTGAAATGACTTTGTGAATCCACACAATTACTGCTAAGCAGATTATTTTAAGGATGAAACTGGCAAAGGCTCCTGACAGCGCAAAATATTTAAAAAATGAAAGTAAATAAAAGACACACACAAAAAAAAAATCAAGGACAGAGCTTCAGACACAATTCATGTTTCAGACTGGGGGCTCTAATAGCAATTTCAAACGGTGATTTCTTTAAATTTCTATGATTGCTTGATCTTGACTTGCTTTTACTAACAAGAGGCTTTACTTACGATTCAACATACTCTATTAGGTGCAAAGATAACTTCATGCAAGACTTATCTGTTTTCAGGGGTTACATTTCATAAATGATTTCTAATGTTTTCGAAAACATGCCGTGTATCTTGCTTTTATACTCCGTCTCAAGGTATATTCATTCAGCAGGACTTCTAGGCAATGGCGGTTCATTCATTCCGCCTTTGTAAAAGTAGGAATTTTTGAATTTTTAATGTTGAAGAAGGGTGGACTCTTTGTACCACCCGAAACTGTCTGTAATGATATACTGCTCAGTTCGAGATCAGATATCTATTTACATCAAATAATGTATCATTTTCATCTCTATTGAGCCAGAAGAAATGACGTTTCGACTGAATTTGCTTCGCAACATCATTCCCGTGGCAAATGATAGCTAGCAATAAAGTAATTAGTCTGAATCCTTGTATATTCTAAACTAATTAGTGACGAGTGTTTCATTATTTATAAGATTAAATTTGGTGCTCGATCTCTGATTTAAATAACATCTTTCGAGCTCTAATGGACTGAAATTACAAATCTTCGTGTTTCGGGTAAAAAAATGAATTTATCATCTTGAATTCATGTCTAATACATAGATTAATGTCATGCAATGAGGGGAAAAGTATAGATTTTAGATATTTTGTTTGAGTGATGTGAAACGATTTGATTCTTTAGCGGTGTTCTAGATACTTTTTATATTAGTTCTGAATTCAATTCTTTCATCCGAATTTAAAGTATTCGAATTCAAACAAATCTATTGGAGTTTACGAATACACAAAATGAAAGTAGTTGAATAATAATAAAACGAATACTCGAATGTAAACTACAAATGAATTGCGTTCGATCATTTCATCCAAATTCAAAACGTATTTGAATTCAAACAAGTCTATTAGATTTTTAAAAATATTTGAACTAAAGAAAAAGGAAAATTCTCAAATGCAAACTAGAAGTGAGTTGGATATCCGTATCCGTTTAAACGAATAAAATGTCACGTGACTGTTTCTTTTCAGCAAATGTTAGAGGGATATTTTATTACAATGAAATTAAAACTGAATATTTTAATGCTGATCTCTATTCTATTCGAATTGAGCCTCTTTTTTCTTTTCGAAACTGATCCTGCATTAACATCAAAATGTTACATCAAAATAATAATAAAAAATAAAAATAAATGTACATTACTTATTGCTACCATTTAGTTACTTTATTGTTACCATTCAATAATTTAGCCCAGACATTTTCATCATATTCTCCAATTTATGCTGATGTCTGCAGTGATAAATAATTTTCTGACATCAAAGGTGTGAATAATTTATTTCTTTTTCTAATGAACATAAATGAAATAGTGAAATATTCACATTTTACCGTATCATCTTTAATAACTTTTTGTAAATCAATTATCTTATTCGCGAAATTAAAATACGAAAATAAATTAATGCTCATATATTTTTGCGACCGACAACCAAAATAATACAATTTGAGCGTCCTTAAAAGAGAACACTGGACATAAAGGGGTTAAGTCTGAAAAGAATTAAATGGATATTTTTCTTAAGTCTCAGCCTCAATTTTTTTATGCCACGCTTTTAACTTTTCACCTACGTGTTCTGAAAACTTCATAATGGTTAAATAATGTATCTTAAAAATAGCACAATTAGTACAAAAAATGTAAGTTAAAGACACCGCATACACAGAAATTATGCACTAATTAATTTTTTTTCTAAGGGCGGGCACTTGCTCAGCGTGTATTGCAGTCACTACTAAGGCCCGACCATAGATATATGAATACGAGGAGACGATATGACTGTGTTATGCTATGGTGACAGTTCCAATTTTAAAGAACTAATGCCGCCAAAATAGGCGCCAAGAATAATTACGTATTTGACATAACTGTATAACTTTTAACTGCAGAATGCTGAGATTTTGTATTTACAGTCGTGTGCAAAACTTTAAGACCACACAAAGAAAAATCAGATTTAATGGAATTCCGCAACAAAAACATCTGTTGCAAATGAGCAAAATAGACTTACAAGGTAATTTAAGCATAGTTGGTATGTTGCAGCACCTCCTTTATTTTTTATCACTGCTGCAATCCTTTTAGGCATGCTATGAACAAGAAACTGGCAGTAAAATTGAGAAATCTCTGTACAGCACACATGCTTTATTGCTTCAACAAGTTCTGTAGCACTGGATGGTAGCTTCTCTATGACTTTTTTTTTTTTCACAATACACCACAGAGTCTCTATTGGATTCAAATCTGGGCTGTTACCTGGCCAATCAAGCACTTGGATTTGAGCAGTCGTCAGATAGTCCTTAACAATCCTTGCCTTGCGACACGGAGCACCGTCATGCATGAATATTGAACATCTGTGAACATCCATATGACGCTTCAACTTGTCACGTAACAAATTAAGGTACTTACTGCTGTTTATTGTGCTTTTAGGTGGCAGGAAATACAGAGCAGCAGTACCAGACGCAGACATAGCACCCCATATTATCTGGCTTGGAGGGTGTTTCACTGTTGGAATCGTATCTCTGTCATCATTTTTTTCCCAAATGGGCGGCGAATACATTTAGCACGTGCAGAATATCGCTGCACACTTGGCTCATCGGAAAATAACACTGTACTCCCCTGTTATTCCTCCAATTCTCATATTGTCTGGAGAAAGTCAGTCGTTTCTTTTTCATACTTTGAGTAAGTCGAGGTTTCCTTGCAGATTTATCGGATAATAAACGAAAATCTTTAGTCAAATGTCTTGAAATAGTACTCGAACTGATTTTTACTGATAATGACTCGTACTGGTACCCTTTGCAGCCAGAGCAGCTCGAACTTTATTGCAGGACGTTGTTGGAGATCGAGTGGCCATCCTTCTTATCACATGATCATCACGTGCTCTAGTTTTCTTGGGCGACCGCTTCTCTTAAGATCCGTATAATTTCCCGAAATTTTGAATTTACTGATACATTGATGCACACCTGTCTTGCTACTATTTAACTTCACACTTATTTCACGTTCAGAAAAGCCAACTTCATGCAGAGCCACTATTTTTCCCCGTTTTTCAACAGTAAGTGAAGCTTTTTTTACCCATTATAACAATCATACAACAGCACTGTGTACGCAAAATCCAATAACGAACTACTCATAAACGAGACAGGTACGTTTATTTATATCAGTAGAAAGCGTCTGATGCAATCAACGCATGACATGACGCAATCACGAGCGAAAATGATACAATCTGTTAAAATGATGGAAAACGGCTACTGGTCTTAAACTTTTGCACGTGACCGTAGAACTATTGTAACATATAATTTACTTTTTATTCAGTAAAATCGTGCATCTTTCAATGTTAATTAAAAAGAAACCAACTAAATGTTCCGCTTTACTTAAACCAACACAGTTACTTCATTTCGTCCAATCTGAAGATAGCTAATGTCATCTCCTTCTATAGACTTGTTCCACGTGACGTAACACTTCCTCTTGGTTGGCAAAACGACCAATGGACTTATTCTACGGGACGACTGGTTGGCATAAGTAACCAATAGAGTTACTCTACGTGACATCACTGAGGTAATTGTTACTAAACATGGAACAAGTCTATTCATATCTCAATGGGTCCGACGAGTTGGTCTCTTTATTATGAACGCACTTAATAGATGGACCAACGTATCCTCCTCTGATGGTACGGATGAAATGACACTCAAGCCTATACCGGAAATCCAACTGATACCTTGGTGTGCTAGAATGCTTTTTTAGCCACTATACAACCTGGAGAGCGCACTAATTGAAATATCCGTATGAATGTCCGAATCCGCATATCCAGACACAAAAATTCGTATT
This sequence comes from Cheiracanthium punctorium, assembly GCA_038373885.1. Lineage (NCBI taxonomy): Eukaryota > Metazoa > Arthropoda > Arachnida > Araneae > Cheiracanthiidae > Cheiracanthium > Cheiracanthium punctorium. The sequence goes on along the minus strand of JAWZYV010014617.1, from coordinate 743,473 downwards.
CGTATCTGCGGATTAAAGAAATAAATAATCCGTTACGTATCCGTATCCGTGGTATAGATTTTTAATAATCCGCCACATCTCTAATGAAAACAGTTCGAAATTTATTTTTTTAGAATTATGTAAAAATAGCTTTGCACACAGGACGATTCGAGTTTTTTTTTTTTTTTTTTTTTTTTTAAATCTCAAATCATAGCTACACGATTCGAGTTCAAAAACAACTCGATTGAAAGTTGAATGATTCGAGTGTAAAAACAATTCGAATTTAGAAAAAAAATCCAATTTTTTTTCCCAGGCAAAGCGGATACACGGAGGTTATCTGCATAGGGGGAGGGGGGGAAATTGCCTGAGGTATTTTTTATAGGGCTCTAAGGCATATTCAAGCTATATTTGGAGAAAACCGCCCAAACCTACTTCGAAATCCGTGCCGGAACGCTGGGGCAAGAGAGATAGATGCGATTCTTAGGTTTGACATTTTGGTTCGTTTAAGAAGTTCAGTTATTTAATAGGAGTTTTTTGATTATATTTTTCTTAATATGATTTCTTCGGTGGATTGTCTTTTTTTTTTGTACCGTGTAGGAGCGTATTTTCATTTTTAGTTCACTGGGAATAATTTGAAATTATTATGATTTTCGATTAATTATTTATTGTTAACAATTTAGAAACAGATATATTTTTTCAGATTAAATAACAAAATAAAGAATAAAATAATAGAATTTCTCGCAATTTGCCATTTTATTTGTATAAATTTACATAAACATACATTAATTATTTCACATATTAATCGGAGTTTTAAGTAGTCTAAACCAAACGATTAAAAAAAAGAGGATAATCGCATATGCTTACACTTAAAATATTAAAGTAATATATTTATATAGTATTTTAATTTATACATGCTATTATAATATTTTACTTTAAAGTACTATAATAAAAGATTAGAGGAATATGTAATGTTTTTAAACAAACGTTAATTGTGATTTTTTTTTTCTTATTCATAATAATTTAGTTTGAGTAATCAAATTATTTATTTAAATAAAAACCTACACCAAATACAACTAATTTATTAGGGTGAAATCTAAAAAAAGAGTATGCTTGAAAATTACTTTTCAGGGACATAGAAACAGGATTCTCTGCCCCCCCCCCGCACACACACACTACACAAATGTGGGTTTTTCTTAAAGTAAAATGATACAAATTAAGTGTTCTCAAAAAAATATTTTCTTAACTACGTGTATTGCTATGTTTACATTTAAATTAAAAAATTAATTTGTTACATGAGCGCTTTTACATTATTAAACGCTTAATAATTTTGAAAATAAAATTCCGCAACACATATGTAGGGTAACTCTAGTAGCAGAACTAGTTCAAGAAACGTTTAAATTACGTTGGAAAAACGTTTTTTGACGCTAAAAAACGTTTTTAAACGTTTTTTGGACTAATTGTGCTACTAGGGAAGGACACCAGTAATTGATACTTTAAGAGCAATAATAAGTATTAACTAGTAATTAACAATTACTAAAATTATCTAGAAACAAAATTTTTGTTTTGAAAACTTAAATGAACTTTTAAAATTCATCTACGGTATAATTTATTACAGAATATTCGAAATTTCTATTTTTTCTATATTTTATATGTTTTCATGGTGGCGACACAAGTAATTGACACCAAGAACAAAATTTTGTGTCTAGAGATTGACACTTCTTGCTCCAGCAATTGACACCTAACGAATGAGAAAAAAAAAAAAAAAACGTGCTGATTTAACTTTTAATGCAATGATGTAAAAATGACTCAATAAAATGAAGTGAAATTTGGACACATGATGGATGGTCACTCAACTTAAACTATAGGAGTCGAATTTTTTAAAAATTTTTATCACATTTTGAGGTTTTGCAAAAATTGCTTCAAACTGTGTAAATTTTTGTTCGCGAATCATGTAATAATGACTAAGGCGAATGAATTGAAATTTGGTGGCATGATAGTTGATTATTCTACTTGAACTTTAACGTCGAATTTTATTAAAAAAATTTGATCGCATTTTGAGAATTCAAAAATTGTCTCAAACTGCGTAAATATTTGTACGCACATCACGTAATATCCACTAAAGTGACTGAAATGATATTTGGTTTTATAAGTGGTCCGTCGAATATAGGCAACGAATTTTTTAATAAAGTTTTGTTAGATTTTGAGATTTTTTCGTAAATGTTCCTTAAATGCTCAAAATCAAAATAATTGCTTTTCTTTTTTGCAGTTTTTTTTATTTCTTGTTTCCATTAAAAACGGAGCATCAAGCACTACGAAATCCACTCTGATATAGACTTTCAAATTGATCAAATTGATAACAAATGTAGTGAACAAATGGTGTTGTGTGTCAGTTCTTTTAATTTTCTAAAAGAAAATTATACTGGTAGGCATATTACTATAAATATTCCCTGCCGAAGGTTTCTTACAACTTGTTTGTTCAATATAAAATTAAAGCATTAAATATTGCGAAATTTTTTTTCGAGAACAGCAACAGAATTTCAAATTGACCAAATAAATAAGAAATTATCTAAGAAAGGAGCGTTGCATCATTCTTATCAGAACCTGATTACTGCACAGGCCAACTAGGTCTCGGCCAAAGACCGACAAAATTATTAAAAGAGTTTAGGTTATATTCTTTAAAAAATTGGCATAGAAAACATCAACGATAAATAAAGCAATACACTTTCACAATGCATGTTACCATAGAAAAATGTTTGTTTACATCGTATTCCGAGCTGAGATTCAAACAATTCTACCATGGAAAATTCATTGACATAATTTCATTTGAAGCGTAATTTCTGTAAATCGAAAATTTATCAATTTTAAAATTTTAAAAAATTGGACAAGAGTGGGATTTAATCTTTTCTTGTGTACGCTACTGCGAACAAACATTTGTACCCTGTCACGATATGTTTCAACAAAGTATGACAGTACAGGGGGCCCGGAAAGTGCTAGGCCTAGGGCCTCCAAATTTCTGAGTCGGGCCCTGATTCTTATTTCTGTTCAAGAATCTGTATGACGTGGGTAGCGGCAGAAAAATTTACAGAAGGAGGGGCGAAGATTAGTTTTTAAAAATGACTCAATAGACATAGGGATACTCTATGCTAGAAAGCACAAAAAAGCGGGCAAAAAAAAAAAAAAAAACGACATAACAAATCCAGGGGAGGCAAACTGCCCCCCACTTGTTTTATGCTGCCGATGCCCATGCTTTATGAAATATTAATATAAATCTTTCTTCCGACAGGCTTCTTCCTTTTTCTGTGTTCAATAAAAAAAATCAAAGCATAATACATTGAGTAAATTATTCTGAAAACAGCAAATATCAGAATAGACTTACTAATTAGAATTAAATAAATTGAGTTCAAATGTTCTGAGAGAGGGTTTGTGCGAGTCATATCTAATTTTTTTTTAAACTTTACATTGTGAGATGTATTAATGTAAATGTTCCTTTGCAGCAGTACGCTTCCTTGACTCCAGATAGCACTTAAGCAAAAAGTATTGGACTTCTGTTACGGACATCGTACCCTATAGTTCCCCCTGCAGCCCAAAAAGGATCAAGTACTCGTTAAGTACGTTTAAATTTTAAAGATATGAGGATGGGAGATAGGTCATCTCGTCCACGCCACAGAACGGTGGTTTGTTGCTCACAGCATCCATTCTAACGTTCTTTTTTTCTTCTTTTTTTTTTACAAATTTTTTATATTTCACAGGTTTCTTTTGCTTCGGATGATTTGAATAAAAAGAAAAATAATGAATAACAGCCTTCTAAAATTATTTTGAGAACACTGATAGGCTTTCAAATAGAGCAAACTGATTACGAATATGCCTAACAAAGGGCGTTGTGTCAGTCCTGTTTTATTTTCTGTAGAAAAAATTATACATTGTGATACATCATTATATATATCTTTCTTTTCAGATATCTCTTTCTTTTGGTGCGTTCAGTATTAAAATTGTAGAGTCAGATGCTACGAGACCCATCCTGAGAATAGTAATAGGCTTTAAAATTAAACAAATTAATAAGAAATTATTTTAAAATAAATTCATTGTGTCTCTCATTTTCATATTCTGCAGAATAATCTATATACTTCTGGACATAGTAATATGAACCTTTTTTCACAGGTTTCTTTCTTTTCTTCTATTCCAATGAAAAAAAAATCAGAGCATAATAAACTGAGAAAATTAATTTGAAAACGAACTTTAAATTGAGTAAATTTAAAATTAAATTTTTTGACAAAGGGTTCTGTGTAAGTTAAATTTATTTTCTTTAAGAGAAACTATACTGCTAAAACTGAATATTCTGAAAAAAGAGCAAGACGTACTCGATTTTGAGTACTTTCTAACCTTATAATATCTCCGAGTGCTTTACTCTTACACAGATTCATTTTTTTAATTAATTAGTTAGCTAATTTTTTTTTAGTACACACAGGACATAAAAATTAATAAATGAAATAAGAATATAGATGCGTATTTTTAAATGCTTTATGCACTCATTTTCGTATACTTTATCAATTCGGTTTTTGACTACATTCAGTGATCAATAATGAATAAATTGTCTTTAAACTAGCTGGAACACGTCGAATTCGATAGTCACTTTATTGACAGTAATATTCAAAAATAAATGGGAACGATCAAGATTGTCACCAAGGTCTTGCACAAAACTAACAGGAAAAATCAAAGAGCGACGCGGACGGAACATGACTTGTGACAGAAAGTAAACAAAAGGTTTCACGCCAGTTCTTAGCAACTGTACAGTGACGATGAAATGATTGAAATCTTTAAAATTTGTTTTTAACTATCTTTATTAAGTAAAAAAAAAAGAAGAGTAGATATTAAATGACGAATGGGCAAATACAGTTACAAATTCTAATTGTGCATTTCGTTGAAGACGATACTTTGGGTAAAGTCATCGACCACGAAACGTCCAGATGAATTCTCCTAAATAATCTTGACTGCCACAGCATTCTTTGATCTAACCATTGAAAGAGTGACATACAACATTCCATGAGAAAATACGGACGCAGAAAGGTAAACGCCAAAAGTATGAAGCGAAAATAGTGAAAAATTTCTCAATTCTGCAAGAGGCAAAAAAATCTAATCCGCCAAATGGCGATCGCGCGCTCCCTGCTTTATTTGCTTTTTCTCACGCTACCCTCGATGGTAAAGATCCAGTATCAGACAGAAAACTGAAAAATTAAAGAAATAAAAGATAAATCGTTAACTAAAGAAGGAGTTTATAACTGCCGTCAATGTCATTAACAAACCACAATGTATTTGTATGAAGAAAAGTTTGAAAAAAATCTGAAACACTTTCATATTTTAAATACTCACTAAAGTGCTGTATATTAAAAGCGTATCATAATCCATGCGCCGTCCTTATTTTTCTTCCTTGTTTCATTAAATTGAAAAGTGTATCGTTATTCATGGCCGTGCCGTATTTTTCTTCCTTGTTCCAGAAAACACTTCTTTGGAATCGAAATCTATAGCTACTAAAACTGTTTTACAATCTTCGCCAAGCATATTCCAACTATACTTCACCATTTTAAATACTGTTCGGTATGAGCATCATAATCCATGAGTGTGCTATATTTGTCTTTCTCGTTGCATAAAACAGATCTTTGTAATTAATATCTATATTAAATTTGCCTACTAAAACTATTTTACAACCATCGCCAGGCATGGTTCGGTTTTTCAGTTTTTTTTTTTCTCTTTGCCGCAAACTTGGCGATCAATTATCAAAAATCGCAAACCTTGTCAGACTTATTCTCCCCCCCCCACCTTACGCGTTATGTGGCAAAGTCTGGGCGTGAACGAAATTGCATCCTAGTGCTAATAAGTGATAAAGCGCTAAAATAAAGAAGGCTTTTTATGACAGCAAAATGTATTTAATAAACCACAATGTTATTTCTATGGCGAAAAATTGCACATTTGAAGTTCCGCTACGCCTGATTACTCAACATTCCGCAACACAATTATTATAACTACACACTGTTGCCACATTTGCCACACAACATTTACAAACGGATGCAATTTCCAACAAATGTTTTTCCAAATAAATCAAACCTTACGGAGCTTACGCATATCAATCGTCTGCCAACAAAGGAGTTAATAAACCACAATGTTGTTTATATAGCGAAAATTTGCACCTTTGCCCTTCCGCCACGCTTAAACCGTTCGACTTTTTCTGATTTTCTCTTTTGATGGCACATCTACGGGCCGGGACCTTTCTTCAGACACCTCAACCGAGGTTTTACACCCAGCCGTTCTCTCAATTTAGTTGCCGAAATAAAAACATGTTTCAAAATAATATATAGATATCCTTATTGTATCAACTTAATGGGCATTTCATTTTTGTGAAAGAAACGACACATTGTCAGATATTTTATTATAAATTTTCATTTCCTCTGATTTTTTTTTTTTTTCAGTGGGCAGGCACTTGCTCATCAAGCATTTTGCCGCTACTAAGTCCGGAATTACTGACGATTTTATTATGGGAGCACCCAGTGGGCGGCCAGCGTTACCCCCTATGAAGGGACGGACAAGTTAACAACATGTCCAAGCTGGGATTTGAACCCGGACCCAAGGCGTGATGAATGGTTTTTAAGCCACTACACCACCTGAGCGGCCATTTCCTCTGAAATTGCATGATCAAAAAACTCGGATTTATTACTTACAGTGTCATACAAGGGATGAAAGAAATGCCATGGTACCTCACTAAAATTAATAAAACTTTGTATAATAAAACCTATCAACAAAATGATCATTTCGGCCGATGTAAAAGTTACGCCCTTTATGACTTGTAAAAATGTCCAACCATCTAGAAGATCAGAAAGCCCGGAAGTGATATAAACATTAAACAACCTGAGGCAGTTGCCATTCGAAAAAGGAAAAAAATAAGATACCGGTGACAATAACAGAAGAGCGAAAGGGGAGGAGAAGAGAGAGAGAGATAAAAAAAATAGCGGAAACAGAAGAGTTCATGAAAAAAAAGATGAAATAAATATAAAAATTAAACGAAAAAATACTACTATAAAATAGAAGTTATTGAGCTGAGAGAAGTGAGCGAAGCTTTACACTACACTCAGGCATTTCAATGTAACTCTTCTCCTCCTAAATCACTTGACCGATTTATTTCAAATTTGGCATGGTTATAGTTACCAATGGTGGCAAAGCATAAATCTGAAATCAAACCAATCGGGTTGATTACGGAGGAATAATCACCGAAAAACCTGCTGCCATTAACTTTCAATGGAGATATTAGAAGAATTATTATATTTCTCAATTACTCGCTCCGCGCGCTCATTGAACCTATGACATTGGTCAAGGTCACGATGCTGATCACTTTAAACAAAAGAAAGTCCAAAATCGGACTTACCATCGTGGAATAATCACCGAAAAAGTTCAACTTGGGGTAGAGATAACTGCACGAAATTCGCTCAGCTCAACATTGCATGCGCGATATGCCATTCGGACCTAGTAAATATAATGGAAAAACCGTCTTTTACACAAGAAGATCAAGTGTTGGGTAAAGGATAAACCTTCCCAAAAAATCAAGATGGGAAAAAAAAAGCTGATGAATGCACAAGATCTTAGCTTTAGAAAATTGTAAACGATGATTAGAATTTCAACAAGTAGAGGCAATAGCAGATTCGGAAAGCTCGTACTTAGAAACATATCTCTCATGCTCTTCGAGCCTAAGTTTGAGACCCTTTCTGGTCTGACTAGTGTAGCCTAAATTACAAGATTCACATGGAATATAAAAAACACCCCATAGATTCTCGGTAGAAATAGGATCTTTGAGAGATGAGGATTTACGATCATTCACAAGTTAAAAAGATGACTGAAATGGAAATTTTTGAAAAGTTTAGAAATTTTGTAGCATAAAAGTGAAGAGAAAGGTAGTACAATTAAATGATTAAAAGGAATAACAGGTGTAGAAGAAGAATTAAGCTTCTTAAATTTAGTAAGCGCCTTATTAATAATACAGTGACTAAAATCACGAGCGACAGCTAAGAATTTTAGGCAATTAATCTCATTGTTCAGAGAAGATGAGTCGGAAGAAATTTTGATAGCACGGAACATATACGTATAAAAGGCACAATTTTTTTGCTGATAAGGATGATTAGAGAGAGCACATAATTAACAATAGAAAGTAAATTAGAAGTATTATATCACAACTGGCGGGGGGGACTTCATAAGGACATTCAGATATGTTGACGATATTTGCGTGCTTGTGGATTCCAATTGTGACACTTTAGCTCAGTTTCTATTGTTAATTCTGTTGATTTACGTACCCAGTTTACTTTATAAGAGGAGTGCAACAATTCTTTACCTTTTCATGATGGATTTCTTTCTAAGAATCCTAACAGTTTCTCTACTATTTTCCGAAAACCTTTCCTATTTCTTTAACTCCTCGCGCTATCTCTAATCATCCTTATAAAAAACTTACTGTCTTCTATACTTACACGTTCCGTGCTATCAAAATTTGTTCTGACCCATCTTCTTTTAACAATGAGATTCTCCGATTTTATCCCCTGTATTTTTCATGAGGTTTTATTGAAATTTAACAAGCTTAATTCTTCCTCTGCTCCTGTTATTCCTTTTAATTAATTAATTGTACTACATTTCTTTTCACTTTTATACTACAAAATTTCTAAACTTCTCCAAATGAAAATTTGTAAATCCATGGTAAAAAGTTGCAAAATCTATCACTAAGTCCTTTAACGGATTGTTTTGCTGATTTTATAGCGGAAAAGGACTTAAATACACCAAAGTCTTTTTCGGAGTGTCACATTACTTATCTTTTTTTAAGCGTGTAGAATTTGACATGCACTAATTTTTCATATTTATTTATTTTATTATAAATTTGACTTCCCAATTCAGAATATCGCATTATTTAGGATTATGCATTCACTATTTTACAAAAGTTACGTTAAATATAGAGGATTGCCAGTGGGACATTTTTTATCATATATTTTAAACCTTCAATAACGCTACGTGTGTATATGTGCTTTTCCTCCATCTATTTTTAAAAGCTATGAATGTAAATAGATCCAATCCAAGAGAAAGCAACACCTGGACACTTTTCTTGCATGAAATATTGTTCTACTTTACACGAATTCTGCTTATTTTTTACCAGTTTTCTCTCATGCATGAATTTTATAGTTGCGTGAAAAAGCATCTTTACAAAAGCATTTGCTTAATTTTACAGGGTATATTCTCGGAAGATAACATTTTTACTATTTTCACTCGCTTTTACGTTCGTTTTGTTTCATGTCGCCATAGGAACAATTAATGTTTGGCAATCACTTGCTTTTCAACGGGAAAACAAATTTGTGATTTGGAATTTTTTTATTATATTTTCTCTAGATATGCACACGGATTTGCATGCAACATGATATTCTCATTTCGAATGAGCCGTTGAAAACCTGTTCAAATAAGTATCACTGGAACGATTTTTTTTTCATGATACTCATATTATGTAAATTGTGGATAACTGATAGTGATTTTTACGTTTATTTATTGACTTATTTTTCAGACTAAATATTTGTAGGGACTACATTTTAAATATACCTCAACAAAAGCACTTAATATCCATGTTAAAACACAGATAACGTTATTTAAAACTTGAAAAAATTTCAAATTCCGTACATATTCCGTACCTTCTTCGGGAGAAAAGTAAGAACCTAAACAATGGGAACAAAGGCAGAAGTTAATGCAGAAAAAAGTAAATGAAAAATAATGAAGAAATATTGGATGTTGCTATTCTAAAGACAGAAAAAGTACTTACGGAGAAACTGCCTCAATGGGAAGTAAATAACTGTTCAACTATACTCTTGAATACTTGAATGTACTCTTCTTAAGTTATATTAAAAAAATGTAGACGAGCTACAAATAAACTTTACATGTAGAGCATTTTAATTACAATCAGATCCTACCTTAAATAACAGACAGCTCGGTGTAACTAAATCGACCACATAAGTTCAAAACAAGAGACTTTTACAAGCACTTGATGTATTCTGCGGTTATTTGCAAGAAGTAAAGGTTTTTCTGGATGAAGAAACTTCAACTCATTCTTCCATTTAGCTCAATATCCAATTATAATAAAACTTTAACTTATCCATAAAGTTTTCGTAAATAAGATTGGTAAAATATCATTCTCTTACAAATATGATTCTACCTGTTTTTTTCTTTCTTTTTCTCATTCCTAACATGCAGATTCTTTAATATAATACTTTGTACCCAAATGCTTTGTTCTTTAAATAACTTCCATTAAAAATTTTAGAAAAATGTATAACCCTGAAAGGTTCAATCTTTTTTTCTGTGTCTGAAATAAATATATGTGATAGCGATTATTATTTAGGGGAAAATATTTTAAAAAATAATAACCTAATATTTTATTGGAAAATCACTTTTTTATTTCCGTTTTGTATGTGGTACACTGGGCCTTAGTTATACTTTTTTGGCATTTATTTTGAAATTTTAGTATTCAGATATTTCTTGATAGGACGAACTCCAACCCACAACAATTTTTTCCGGGTCAAAACTCTTTGCTAACTATTTTTTGTTAATTTTCTAAAATGAACAAAACCACATTCGAAAGATTATTGTTTAAATTTTAATCAGTTTTGGCAATAATATGGACAGTAAGTACATCTACACGCAACAGCCTGAATTATATCGTTGCTATCTATGTATAAATACGCTTAAAAACGGACAGATGTCTATACTAGTATTTTATAGACGTAGAGGAATAATTAAATCTTTGTTCCACATATGGTGCCAGGTGCCTTGTAGGGATAAATCTTACGTTATCGGAATAAATTGTTGGCAAAGATTGTAACAAAATTGATAGCACAGCCTCTCTATCTTCAAGTATTTAAGCTTTTCAAATTTATTTTTCTACTGCTTCCGAAAGAGCTAGAAAAGCAACTTCTACGCTTGAATATGCGACACATTTTTGTTCGGCTATATTTTTCATGGTTACATTTGCAATTAAGATAATGTAGCCACTCTTTTTTTAGTCATCCATATCGGATGCTCATTTAACACCAGAAAATGTAATTATGTTATAAACTGTACATTTATTTAATTTTATTCAGTAATTTTCATCAGTAGCGCACGCAAAGCAAACTTCTGTCAAGTTAGAGGAGGGAGAATATGGACATTATGCTAAAAGGCGTATCTTTATGTTTAAATTTCTGTATGCTGTAATATTTTTGTGTTAAAAAATTTTCAATCCCCCCCCCTTGCGTACACTACTTATCACTATGTGGTGTCACCCTTGCGTACACCACACAGCAACCTCCCGTGTGTCTGCAGGTTTATTGCTGTGGTGGAACAATAAAATGGCTTTAAATTTGTAATTGGTGTAGTCCTACTTGCGAAAAGAGGAGCGGTCCTGTTAAATTACGATAAGGTTTTTCAGAAACTCCCCCATTCTCTTTCCGTTTTATTATTATTATTATTATTACTGAACTGTCCAATTAGTAAATACTGAAATTGAATACCCAGAAAAGGTGAAAGATATTAATCTTTAAAAAAAGTAACTTAGCTTAAATATGCTATTCATATATCTTCCTCATTTTTAGCAAACACAGCTGAATCATGAAGTAGAATAGTCCAATTAAATTGGTGTACGCAATTACAGTGTTCTAATTTTCAAAATCCTAATTCCAAGAAATGTTTGTCTAGTTTTGTAAATCATTATTTACCAGATTGATGCTGGCCATAAAGGGCCTCTATTAACTGTAAAACATTATTTTTGAATATTTTATTTATAAACACTACTAATTCAATATACACCTTACAGTTAATTTTCTATTTAAATATGCACTTTTTAACACTCTCCAACAAAAATGAAAAGTGTTTATGATTTTGGCTTGTCTGTCTGATTGATTGTGTTCTAATAACCTTAAAGAGGAAGTGATTGCTAGATAATTTATACATCTTATACCTTCTTACTGCATCATGTACCCAACGGAAAATGGTATAAGCAGCATTTACAGGAGTATCCAAACGATTTTCTATTACATAACGCTGTAAAAAACACATTATTTAAAGCGTATTGTTGACTTTCCCCTATTTAAAATAAATAAATAAATAAAATAAAATAAAATAACTGATATTTGTTAAGAATTACAAAATAATTCTCTCTATCTAAAAGAGTGCATGTAGCATTTATACTTCTTTACAGGAGGAGCTCACAAAATAATTCCAATACCTTGCGGTCTATGGCAGTTTTTAACCTTCTTTTTGCACAACAGATACAGCAGCTGAACAGATGAAAAGTATGACAGATGAAACACAACACATGAAAAGTGTGATAATTTGTTGGTTGCGGTTGCATTCTCGTAATCCTTCTCTTACTGCCATTACAGTAAGAACTGTTAAGCTTACTAGCCTTAGAACTTAGTGTTAACTTACGAGCAATCTGCAATACTCTTCCAAAGGTGCACATTCAACATTTGATGGATTCCATTGTAACGTGTATCGATAATTACTGCTTTTCGATATGTAATTTAGTGTTTTCCTTTGTCATTTTAGTTGTTTATTTGTATAATTACAGGTCATATGTACATTAAACTTCATGCAATTCGGATGAGTCCTTCAAGGTGTTGCAATATTTACAAACAGGAGTTTACTTAATATAAACTATCATACTTTGTTTAGATTTAAAAATAATCCAAATTATCGATCCCCTATATATCACTGTATTAACGTATATAAATCTGTATAAAACAATAATGATGGTTAATACACATGAAAACAGAATCATGATTTTTTTCCTACCTTCCCAAAACTGAAGTGCAAACTTCAGTTTGGAGAAGATGTGAAACAAAATAAACAAGAAGATAGAAGAGATAAACAAGATGCGGGGATCCAGGGGGGGGGTATCCCCCAAAATTTTTGGATTAGTGATCACAAGATTAACGCCGTGCAGAAATTTCATCTATTTATACACGTATAAGTTCATATCCCTACCCGAAAAATTTTCCTAGCTACGCGCCTGCTTGGGTCAAATTAGTAACAGAGATTGCCATGTAGCCCTTTCAGAAAATGTACAAACATTAAATTTTCATTTCGCGTTTAGTAAAAAATAATTGCGTAATATTTTTATTGGTTTAGTTAATTTAAGAAACTTGTAATATGTACATATATACAGATAGATATATACATACATTTGAAGGGGGAGTAACTCATTTGCTAAGATAAGATATGCAAATCTCTCTATCAGTTGCCTATTTTTAGTTTCATATATCTCATTAGTGGCACCCTATGTGTGCTTTGAATAGATAAAAAGTCTCTTTCAGTCCAACTTAAGACAGCCAATTCTTTCTTCTTCTGTATCTTTATTTGGGTATGGTTGCAGGATATATGTACAATGTAAATCTATAGCTAATGTAATGCGTTAAGGGGCTAATTGCCTCCTGATATAAGCTTTTATTCGAATCTCTTCAAAAGTAAAATATGTTAGAGGAACTTGTTCAGTATGCTACCTCTTTTTTTGTCCTGTATTCAAATATAATACGCTTCCAGAAAAAACACTCAAGATCTTCTGTTTTGAAGAACATAGACTATCTGAATTGGTTTAAGTATTGAGAGTTGTAAAAAATGTATATATATATTTTTAAAGTACTAAAAATAAAAATAAAATAATCTGCTGAAAATAAGTTATATTGTTAATTTATTTCATTTGCGTATTGTTTCAGTTTTAGTAAATGATGTGCACTGAGGAAAAAAAAAACCGCTCTCATCTAGAACGAATAGAGAGCTGTTTTCTGTGTCCTAAAACTAGAAGAATAGATCGTAGAATTATGCATTTAGATGATGCACACACCTGGTATAGACCAAATAGTCAAGAATTTCTAGTCCGTAGTACTGTAGCTAATCACATCACAATGTCTAGTTTGTGTAACGAGAAATTATCGTTCGATTTCTGTAATACAGTCATTGTCTAGAATTCTGGATTGTTTGTCTAGCCTCGCGCTTACGTATCGATTTACAGACATTTTCATCCTGATGCAAGAACTACTTTATTGATGGGAGATCTAGAAATTTTATAGTTGGGTTAGCAAGAAGCTCCAAGAGTTTCCCAAAGTCTCCTATTCTAGCCTAAGTGCTCCTTCTGCGAGGCGATGTGACGTCACAGCCCGGGTCCCTTCTTCTCTTATATACATCCTCTTTCACTTTGACGATTTAGTAGAATAACTTGCTGTAATATTAGTTAAGTTCTTCATGAGTAAAGTTATAATCCAAAAATATATAATCGAAATATATATCGAATATGGCTTGGCTAGCGAAAGAAGAACGAAGCTGTTTTTCTTTTCTCCAAGGTGTTTGGTTCGAAGTTAACCCTAATTCGAAGTTCCGTAAACTGTAAAAGATAAATCTCGTTTCATGTATTTTACTTTGTTATTAACTGAAGAATTTTAAAATTCAGACGTATATTACTTACAAATTACATCATATATTAGATGAATGTGCTTAAAAACAAATGTAAGTTGACAAATTTTTTCGAATGAGCTGTTATTTCAACTGCAAATTAAACTTTCCGGCATTTTTCTATAGTGGCGCACTCAGGATTTTAGTTTATACTGATGAACTCGGTTATATAAACCTCGATTATAGTAATAACTCTCATATAACATCAAAATATTTTGTAACACTTGCCCATGGAACACAAGCCCACTATCAAAGTAACTTCTTACAGAGCCATAAATGCCGAGTTTTTCAATGACGTTGCAATAGGGTTTAACTGTACTTCATACACCAACTGTAACTATTTGTTTAAAAACCAACGCCTTTTTTGTAAAAAACATTTTAAAAATAATTTGAAGAGAATTTTAAAAAATAAATATATTTTAATTGATTAATGGCAATCTTTTCAATTTTTAAGTCTTTTCTGATCTAACTCTACAGCTAGGGGTGGGGGGGGGCTTTATCCCCCTCCGTAGGTGCGCCTATGTGTGTTTACATTAGTTTCACAGTAGTTTACTTCTTTATAATTCTTCTAATTCATAGAGCTGTCAGTTGTCAGGTAAACAATGTTAGCTAACTGAAATTCATATCAATGTAATCATTTCAAATGTACAACATTTTGTATCAGTTTTCTGTAAATAGATTTTGTTTCTAGCTAGAGCTTTTATTGTTTGATACAGCATTCATGTACATATCTTTGATGCCCTTCAATTTTACTTAGCTTTGTGCCTTGATACACATTTATGTGGCGTTCAAGCTACCTTTTGTATTACATGCGATTACTCCTATAACAAAAGTGTAATGTTAAACTTATGCTAGATTAGTAGAAATGAGCTTAGTATATACTTACTACTTGGCTATACATAATTAACAATATACAGAATAATGTATTTGGGTAATTCTACAGGAAACATAGGTTTTCAAAGTTAAATTTTTCAAAAAGAAAAAAAAAATATTTGTACTATATATTTAGATTATATTTGTACTACTTTTTATTATGACTGTATTTATTTTGATATCACTCATATAGAAATAACCCCAGTTTTGTAATTTAATTTGATAACTATAAAATAGTTACAGCCTTTTATTTAAAGCTAGGAATAGATTAAAAAACATATTTTTCTTTCAGAAAGTATTTTTCAAAGCAATTCATTAGCCATCTTATTCCTCCAAAGAAAGAAGAAGCAAATATTAATTAATTGCTCTTGAAATTTTTCAGTTGTAGTTTTACTTACTCTCTCAGAAAAATAAGTTTTTAATCAACTTTTTGCAATCTCCACAGTGTTTCGCTATTCAAACGTTATTTGAATTTCCTTGTTGCATCCTACTTCAACAGATTCCTTAACTGTTGCATTTATTGCTCATTTGTTATGTTCATTTTCATAAAATTCCTTAGGGAGTGTTGAAACTGGCCAATATGCTACAATTTTTTAGGTTGAGATTACATGTTAAATTCCAGTTAAAGTACTCAAAATAAAAACCAATAAATAAATAAATAAATAAATAAGAAAGGAAAAAAAGAGCAAAACAAAACAAAAAAAAATTCATTACATGCTTTTCTTTCGGCAAAAATAGGAATTTAATTGATTGAAAAGTGATTCTGGATAACTGGTTTCCGGATAAACGGTTCTATTTTATATTTAGTTGTAAAGAAAAAATTTCATATTCTGACTCCCCCATCCTTAACTTAACCCCCTGGGTTTTTCTCACAGTATTTTGGTTTTATTCTTAAAAAAAAAAAAAAAAAAAAAAAAAAAAAAATCAGTTTTTTTAATAACCCCGATTCTCAGTCATATATTAAAAATTGTAGATACAGCTTTAGTCCTTTCTGGCACGCTTTTAATTTGACAACTTTTTTTTGGCACGATAAAGGAATCATTTATGGCAACCCTGTCGTTTGGCCGATCGGAAGTTAACATATGGTATAGTGAAACCTCTCCGAGCGGCCACCCCTGTATAGCGGTCACCCTTCTAAACGTCCAATTTTTCAGGCACGGATTTTTTGGCTCATAGACCTAATGTTAAAATAACCTCTATCAGCGGCCACCCAACCCCCTCTAAACGGCCACCGAGTGGGATCGCCCATTTCATTTTTCGGGAAATTCTATTCACCCCATGCTTTAATTTTGAGAGGAAAAAATCAAGGACAGGTTTATGGTCAAATGTAAGACCCAGGAATAACTTGCGAAGTCCATTCGAGCAAAAATGCCATTGACGTCCATGTTCACTCCAGTTTCATTTGATTAGTTGGTCAGTGATCTGAGTTGCAAATCGGAAAGAAAGATGGCTGAATCATTTAACTGCAGGAAAACGTAAATCAGCAAAGTCATTAAAGTAAAGGATTTGATTTTGAAAGAATACGAAGACTTCAAATTTCGTGATGTTAAACGTATGAGATCTGCTTTTTAAAGTAAAAAAAAAAACGAACTTAAAAACATGTTTGTTTCAGAGATAAGTAAAAACTCAAAGCAGGCACAAATTGTATCCTTTTTTCAAAAAATGTAAAAAAGCATTAAAATAGAAGTTTCTCTTTAGTAAGTTTTAAATATAATTTTAACTAAGGAATATGTGTCAGACTTGTTCATACGCATTATTGCAGTTATCTTATAATAGTAAATAAAACCTTTCTGAGCGGCCAAATATTCCCGGTACAGTGGGGTGGGCGCTAAGAGAGGTTTCACTGTAATTCTTAAACCGACTTTTTATTTCTGTAAAATGGCTACTCGCTTGGCAACAAACGTGCTTTTTGGTTTTATTTTTATGGCTTTATTTTAAATTACATTTTATCATATAACAATATTTTTTAATTAAAAATGGATGTTTAGGCCCATACTGACTGTTTATTTACAGTTTTTTATGAATTAACATTCTTTGATAGTACTTTTTTGGCTAATATTTTTGTACTCCTTTGTTTATTTGTTAAGGGTACAAGCAACAAATAATTATCTATGTTATTACCTTTTCGTTGTCCGTAACGCGTCTAGCACGTTAAAGTGAAACTTCTGCAGGGCGGCCATCACGTGATTCAAGCGTTCTACTACATTTTAAAACTTTTAAACGTCTAAATGCTTTGTAAATGTTTACTACTAGTTTGAGTTTGTAAATTCTACTACCATACATATAGTATTTACATTCATCCACTGTGAACGAATGTAAAGTGATACGTGTACAGAGAAAACAGCACTACGTGCTGCAAAACACAGAGGGCCTCTATCGAAAAATTTTCGTGGATAGGAGAGGAATAAAAGGGTTAATATTGTATACGGTGAAGTAATTTGACATATTTGATTTTATTATTTAAATATTTCATTAATTTTGGCAACTTCAATTAAGGTAGCGATAAGTATTGTTTGTTTTTATTTGTTATGATTTAAACTATATGTTTACTTTTGTTTACACTTGGTTTTGTCAGAAAGCTAAAGTTTGTTTTGATTTTAGCTTTATTATGTCTTTTTGATTTATGGTTTTTTTTGTGAGGTATTACGTCTTTAGAATAGTTTTTGTTTGCATTAAAAAATTAATTTTACTAAAAAGAGAAACCGGGGAGAGGGGGATTGAGGGGGCGGGGGGGGGTGAGAGCCTTCTCGCAAAAATTAATTAAATTTTATTTAACCAAAGCTTTATATATAAGTGTAAGCTTGAAATCTGTTGATTTTGGTTTCAAAGCTTGAGTTGCTGACAAAAATCATATCGCCAACTCAAAAGATCGCCAAAAAGACTAACACTAAAGCTGTTACGAGTGATATGATATCTCACTTTGACTGCATATTCTAAGACATATCAGTTTAATAAATATACGTCACTTTTATCAAGAATGCTCGAATACAGTGTGTTACCCTGTCCTATGTATATTATTGATAAAAATTATAAGTAGAGAGCTGCATATCCGGTGATTGTGATTCGGATATTCAACGATATTTTGAATACTGAAAAATCAGACTATTTTCCGATGTCCGGTGGATCCCCAATAACTTCCTAAGCACTCCCCCCCCCCCCTTCAAACAAAAAAAAGAGAATGGTTTTAAGGGGGTATTCTGGTTTAGAAATTCGAAAAAACCGACTTTTTTTTTGCATATTTTCATAGTGTAACCCTTTAAGAATATGTCCCTAAGAGCATGCCCCAAAGAATATGTCCCGAATAAGTATATGTCCCGAATTAGCAGGTCCGAGGTACGAGCTTCTGAGGCTTCCAAGGAAACTAGAACTGCTAGATCATCTGAAAGGGCTTCACTAAACATGACATTTGAAGTTGAAGAAGGTACTTTGTACGGAGCAGGGATAGCTGATTAATAAAAAGTAAGTATAACACGCCGTTAAACGACTCCGACTGCGCGCGACTAGCCCTCAAACTTTAAACGCGTTTTTCTCGAAACTACTTTTCAAAAAACGGTGTGCATGATATCTCAAGTTTTATTCAACCGATTCACTTGAAATTTTATACAGAGCTTCTTTATACATTATAGTATCGCACTACCAAGAGTTTTTTTTATTATTCCGAACGACAAAAAAAAAAACAGGGAAAAAACAAAACGTATTTTTCAAACTGCCGCCATTTTGTGAAAACAAATTTTTTTTTTCAAAAACGTCCCGTAGTGCGATAACTACGTCCTTCCTCTTTAAGCATTATTCGTGTTTTTCCATTTCAGGTCACTGGAAGGATTTATATCCTGCACACCAGGACAAGTCATTTTTTCATCAGACCCCACTTCGCCGGCCTCCAGTTTTTTGAAGTTTGATTTTTTTTCTTAATGTTTTGTATTATTTAAATATCAATTAAAAACTTATAAAAATATGGATAATAAAAATATTTTTTTCATCGCGTCCGGAAAAACACCTAAAAAAAATTAGGGCTTCTAAACCAGAATACCCCCTTAAAAATTTACAAATTCCAGAATTGTGTGATTTGATAAAATATGTGATAAGGTATCAGATCTGATGCAGCATTCAGTAATTAGTTACAAAGAGGAAAATAAACTGGTTTCAAACATTTTTTTTCCCTCCTAGCCATGATAGGTATCAATAATAAGTACTGTTGAGGATGTTGCAAGTAGAGGTCGACCCAGGAATTCTTTTCCGCAGTCTCATTTTTGTGAATTCAATGTCCATTCTTTTGAATTTTTATAACAATTTTCGTGAAATTTACTTTCTTTCTCAAAATAATTTACAAAAGAAATTAAAATATAAGATAAAATGCTAATCAAGGGCTGTTTTAATCAATTTTATTTTTGTGAAGAAGCTGGTATAATGGGCTGTAACTTTGTTAAGTGACCATTAAGCAGGCCTAAATTTCTTCAATCCCTAGTAAACCTACTTATAAATTCATATCCGTGATATCAATATTGTTCAAGACCGTAACCAAGATAAAAGGCTAGATAGAGCTTTGAATCTAAAAAGGAGGGCTGAACAAATATAAGCATTAGTAGTCGGGAGGGGGAGAGTGTTTTTCAATTTGCCCATATTTTCCTAGACTATTCCATATTGTAAAAATATTTACCATTCATTCCATTCATATTTTTTTCAGTAACATTAGTAGTTTGCAATTCATTAAACACCACCCAATAAAAAAGATCTTGATAAAATAAAAAATCGTAATAATCAACCTTTGTAATTAAAATTTTCCAAGAGCTGCATTTTATTTCATGTTAAATATTTATGATGAAGCAAAATAGTACGCAAATTAACACAATATTAAATAACGACGGGAGGATAAGTGAGCACTTTTGAGTTTTTATCCCCCTCCTTGTTCCCCCTCTTTGTTCCTGGAAGCAAATAAAGTGTAAGGAATTCAAAGGAAAAGTGGCATTTTTGTGTTCTTCCTCCCGTGATACAAGATCTGGCGCTACATGTAGCCAAGGGAAGCAAAATAATTAACCATATAAAAATCTGCCAAGTTTGATAGGACAGTAACCCAAAACAATTGGTATTTTAATGACGTAAAATTTAACATTTGTTAAACGTGCCGATAAATACAAGAGTTTGAAAACTCTTGTATTTATCGGAAAATTTTCAAAAAATTTAAATATCAGGGTCTGTGGGCTGAGAGGCTGCTACGTAGGGCTCATCCCCCCATAGCACACCTCTGGTTACAGTCCTGATATTGAATGGTTGTCCAATATCTTTTGTGTGTTATAAAATGCATTTCCTAATGTTATCATAACAATGTGTTCTGGGAGAGTCTGAAAAAGTTGCCAAAACTTATGGGGGAAGGAACAAATTTCATCATAGAATGTATATATGGGAGGCAAACAGCGAGTCTCTAGGTGTCGTTGAACATAGAAACTTGAATGCCAAAAGGTGGCGTTATAAATGGTAAGTCCTCTCATCCAAAAGCATTTTCTTTCGTGGATCGCTGATTAATGGTCATCAAATCAATCAATGGAATCGCTGAGAGGATAGCTTGGTCATTAGGGTGTGCCGAAAATCCATTTTTTTTTCGAAATTGCTATACACTTAATGTGGAAAGTATGTGGCTAGTGGTCCTTATTAACCAAATAGAATACGGACTCTGTCATGAAAAGTCTTCAGCCTCTGGATTTAACTCAAAAGTTTCGGACTTTTACTTAAAAATGTGAAATTTTCAAAAAAATTTCTAGACGCTCCTAGACATTTACAAAACTATTGCATGAAATGCTCGGAAAGGGTAGCATAACAACTAGAATCGCTTCCTTTTTATGCCTGAATTCTTCCCAAAACTTTGAAAATTCAGCAAAAATCACCAAAAATAGCATGCTTGAAATATTTTCGGCACTGTGCGTTATAGGGCTATCACACTGAGAAAAATCCGACAAACTTTCCTTGCAAATTGAGTTTCGGGCCGATTTTCTCAGCCGTTACCTTGACGACCGCGAACTCCAACTTTTTCCTTTCCGAAGGAAAAAATCCGAGTCGGACGAAATTTGGCCAATCAGAGTACTTCTTCCTGCTACGCCATAAGCAATTTCAAGAAATGGCGACTACTACTATGTTCGAAGCTTGGCTCGATGTCAGAATCACGTGTAATTAAATTATGGCCGCGTTCAAGTGGACTTTGGAATTAGAGATTGCTGCCCATCCGATGTAAATATACCAACGCACCCCGCCAGCCACGATACATCGAATTAACGTCGCCGTCGACGTAGTTTCGACGTAATCGTCGACGTTAAAAATCCTTGGATATGTCCACCTGTTTGCCCGTCGAGCGCTGAACTTCTCGACGGCGTATTACTCGCGAGGGGGACCGTGAGAGATAACAATCTCGCTTAACTACGGCGTAAGAATGGAAAAGGGTGACCGCCAGGAAGAGAAAATCCCCGATATTGGTCGAACACTCGTCGCTATAACGGCAAAGGGAGACGGATTCTCGGAATCCTTTTATAAAATTCAGCTCATAGTGGTTGATTTTACGTTATACGTTGTCGAATCGCTCCAACAGGACAGAGAAAACCGGCTTATATTCGTCTAATAGAAGTCGTTCTTTAAAGACTTCGCAGAATTTGTCGAATTCTGACCATTTATAAACGTAGTAATTATGCCGCAATTCCAGACATTCAGAGAATAGACAAATACCATTTACATACGTCGTGAAAGAATGGAAATTCAAACTGTTCTGATCTTGTGAACTTTTGCCGTTTAAAAAGGAAACATTTTATCTAATCTAATATATAAAATTCTCCTGTCACAGTGTTAGTCACCTAACTCCTCCGAAACCACTCGACCAATTTTAATGAAATTTTCGATGTATATTCGATAGGTCTGAGAATAGGTTTTTAACTATGTCTCATACCCCTAAGTCATAAGGGCGGTCCACCCCAAAATGTTTAGCCCCCGAGTGCTATTAATTTTAATCAGGATTTCTGTGTAGACATTAGCGTGTCGAATCACTTTTCAAATGTGTTTGCCAGATAATGTGGAGAGGGGGGGGGACGTTAATAAAATGTTGAAAGTCGCACAAGGTTTGCAATTTTTGATAATTGATCGCTAAATGTGGTGCCAAAACGCGACAATTTATTATAAATGTATTTCGCGTATAGTTAGAAAACGCCTGGCGTATATTGTAAAAGAGTTTTATTAGGCGATTTTAATATAGATTTCTATTCCGAAGAAGTGCTCTGTGGAACAAGAAAGGAAAGCACGGTACACTCATGGATTATGATGCCCATTCCAAACAGCATTTAAAACGTCTTTGCTGTATAGTTGGAATATGCCTACAGGAAGAATATGTCTGGCGAAGATTGTAAAACAGTTTTAGTAGGCGATTTTAAGATAGATTTCGATTCCAAAGATATGTTTTATGGTACAAGAAAGAGTTGATTCCTATTTTAACGCCCCCACTCTCGCCAACCTAAAAAATCCCCGTACTTTGGCGAGCTTTGCAGTCATGGGTCTCTGGGAGTTATGCACAAGTTTCAACGGTACTTACGTATTATCCCGGCGGTCCGCCAAGATAAGCAATTTTTCACCAAGATAAATGCCGGGCACATGAAATTGTTGATGGTTTGGAATACGATTGGCAACGTATTTAAAATCTACGAAAAAGTAGTTTGGCGCCGGGATAATACGAAAGTACCGTTTCAACGCACCCAAAAGAACTATGTGATAACTAAAGTAAACAAACTAGCGATAAACGCGCCAGTTAAGGAATTTGAAGACCACTTAATTATTAAAACTACATTAATTGGTAATCCAAAATAAATAAAAATGTAACGGCATGCTGTACTTACATGTTGTTCCAAATCGCCATTTTAATTCTAAATTACGATTTCTACATAAATGCAAAAAATCGTCATGGTAACTGCATATGTTTAATCATCGCCTCCTTGGCGAAAGTCGAGGCGTTAAAGTAGGAAACAATATATAAAACGGTGAAGTATAGTTGTGATATACTTGGCGAAGATTGTAAAATAGTTTTAGTAGGCGATTTTAAGATAGATTTCGATTCCAAAGATGGGTTTTATGAAATAAGAGAGAAAAATACAGCACAGTCATGAATAATGATAACACTTTCCAATTTAATGGAATAAGGACGAAAAATAGGGACGACGCATAAATTATGATACGATTTTAATATATAGCACTATAGTGCGTATTTAAAATCTGAAAGTGTTTCAGATTTTCATCCTTTTTTTTGGGGGGGGGGGGCAAAATTTTTTATGGAATGACTATCAATAAGTCTCAAGGCCAAACTATGTCTGTTTGTGGATTAGATTTGAGCACACCATGTTTTTCACACGGACAGTCATACGTGGCATGCTCTCGAGTGGGCAAACCATACAGTGGGCATCCAGTTTGTGTGTGTTATCTAAAGATGGAATAACAAAAAATATTGTATACTCTATTGCGTTAAGGGATTGATATTATTTTTTAGTAAAATTATTGTAATTAGTGATATATATAAATTTAAAGAATAAATTACAATGAATTAAAAATATAAATGTTTGCTATTGTGTTATTTTTATATTCCAGCATCGTTCACAGCGCTCCATGCCTCTTCCACTCATATACCACATCCTCACAAATTTACAATAAGTTAGTAATTTCTTTCTACTAAAATAATCCTAGGAATAATTTATATGGCAAAACAACGTTTGCCGGGTCAGCTAGTATTTCTATATAATACATTTTAATATTAGTTTGCTAGCTAATAAAAAGTAATTTTTAATTAAATGTGCAGAAATTACAAGTTTTAAATTATCTTCTAGTCGTTTAGATGAAGTTGTAAAATATACATTCATAAAAATTTGAACACAGAGAAAATACATTAAAGAAAAATATAATCTTGATTTTTTGAATTTAATTGATCAGTAACTTGCATAAATAGCTTATGTCTCTATTTTACATTTTAAAGGGTTTACTTTTTTCCCCCGGTACATTTTATGAATTGTTTTTACTGTAGGTATATTCAATAAAAGGGGGGTGGGTGGGTACGCTGTTTAATTCAATGTTATAAACAATCTAAATATCTTCATATATTGGTGAAATATGGTGAAAAAGTAACTTAAAAATTAAATAAAATATTAGTAAATTTAGTTAAGTAAGGAATACAGTTTAAAATGCAATTTTACTAACAATAAATATAATTTACTTATTTTATATAAAAAAGGTTACTTTTTAACCAATATATGAAAATATTTAGATAGTTTATAAGAGTAGATTAAATAATTTTTTGCACCCTTTTATTAAAAATACCTAATACAGCCAAAACGATTAATAAAATGTACCGGGGGAAAAAATGGAAACCCTTTAAAATGTAAATTAGTGACATAAGTTGTTCGTGCGAGTTACTTATCTGTTAAATTAAAAATCAAGATTATATTTTAACTTTAATATATTTTTGTATATGTTCAAACTTTTATGAATATAAATTTTATAACTTTATCTAAACGATTAGAAGTTAATTTAAAACTTGTTATTTCTAATCATTTAATTCAAAATTGCTTTTCATTAGCTAACAACTAGTAGTATAATGTATTATATTTAGAAATATAAAGTGTTTCCTTTTAAACGGCATGTGCACCCGACAAGAAGTTTGAATTTCCATGCTTTCAGGACGTATGTAAATGGTGTGTGACTGACATATTCTCTAAATGTCTGGAATTCCGGCATAATTACTACGTTTATAAACTGTCAGGATTCGACGAAATCGTCAAGGAACCACTTCTGTTAGACGAATAAGCCTGCTTTTTTATCTCCATAGTTTATTATAGTTTTCCTGTAATAAAATATGAACCAGTTTTCTATCTACAAATCCCCCCCCCCTCTCACCCTCCCACGAGAAAAATTTTGTCTACTTCATTACACAAACAGTTTTTTTATTTATCTCTCTTAATTCTTTGATTTGTTCAATTTTACTACTCCAAATAGGTTTAAATTACATACTAAATGCACACATATTAGTATACAATTTAAAAAGAAAAAAAAAAACTTTGCATAAAGTGCTTTAATCTGTTTCATTGTAAGTTATGCCATAATGCAATAATAATATGACTGTTGTTATAGTAAGTTTACATTAAGTAAATTCGTGCTTATAATGAGAAAAAATATTTCGTATGCTTAAGGTAAACAGTTGATTTTATGCCAATTGTACCCTTATATTTCACTCTATAATACAAATAAGAAGACTTATAATTAGCAATTAAAAAGAAAATGAATAAAAGAAACAAAGCACATAATTATTAGTTAAATAATTATTTAACTCACCTCTAAAATTTTGATGGCTGGAATTAAAATTTGTAGTTACCCCGATAAACTTTAATAACATCACCGGCCAACACAATTTAAAGAGAGACAGACAAACTTATTAATATTCCAAGCTAACGATAAATCGTGTTAGCATTGAACTTGAAAAATATTCCAAGAGATACTTGAAAAATATCCACTTTTATAGTTAAAACTATGGAAATTTTACTATTCTGTGTAGCGCAACTGAACTCAGACACTGACTACACGCTGGAGCGAGTTCTGCCCTTGCATAAAAAACTGCGAAGTACGAGCCACGCGAACCATGAACAAATACACACACAAAAAACAAAAAAAAATGCATCTGTTTTCTGAGAAAACGGTTGGGGTGGACATGTCAAAGGTCGTGAGAAAGGACCCCGTAAATTCTGCCTCCCCTGCACTGTTTATTCGACGTTCAACTGACTATTAACTAAGCTGAAAAATTTCTCGATGCTCCATCGTGTTTCTTCTTGGCTGGCTGGGGGGTCCCTCAGACCGCCCAAGTCATGAGCGGAAAAACGGCGATGTATTGATGGATCATAGACCTCGAGTGCGAACAACATTAACAGTCGAAGATAGCCGCCTCCCTGACCAAAATCGAACGGCTCTTTATAACGTCGACAACACAATGTATGTTGATCTCTTTTAAACGTTTTTTTTTTTTGCTGTAATTTTTCATCGACCTATTTTCGACATTTCGACATCGGGAATACGTAATTTAAACGTGTGTGCGCTTGCTGGGACGGTAAGTAAAATAAGAACCTGCACGCCAAATTGGCGTCGGAGAGAATTTATTTACTTTTGCAACCCTTAAAGATAACCACGCCTTCAAGTCCGTCGGAAAAGTTGGTCCAGCGCGAAGTTGCTCGGATTTTCCCTTTAGTGTGATAAGGCCATAACACGCTAGCAGAGTGGTAATAGGATTGTGTTAACATCATCTACCATAGTGAATGAAAAAGTTAAGAAACAGGAAAATTTTACAGGCGGACGAAACAAGCGGAGCACATTTCTATAATCGAATAGCCTGGTTCAGTTTACTTGGTCCACGTTTCTCATGATGAAATCGATGCGGGTGGAACAGCCTTAGCGCCTTAGCTGTACAGAACTATTTCATTCGTGGAGGTACAGACCTGACTGAACTCAACGTCATTGGGTTCCACTCGTGAAAGAAAGAACACCAGGGTACTTACCGGCGTTATTTGTGTTTCAGAAGAGTACTTACAACGACTGCTGCAATGTATTATTTACCAGCTACATTTCAATGAATTGCCGTTAAGACATCTATTTGAAAAATATTGAAGGGAAGGCATCGGGTCCGAAAAGGGTTTCTCAAAGAAACAGGTAAACAGCTTCCTGCTTGCCACAATCAACAAGGCGTTCAATTTTAAAGTACTGAATCATTACTACCTGAGATAGAAATTAGTTTGCTAAGCAAAGATCAGGCTTATCTTTACAGAATTTATTAGGTTGTATCAAGTGGTTGTTGCCTAAACCATCTGACCGAGTTAATTCCTGGACCTATACACCACGCTCGATGGTTGATTCTTTCTTGCTGCATCATGAGAACTGCATCATTTGAATTAACCAAAAGTCCAATCCCAGAACTAAAGACATTGACAAAATTCGCTGTCAAAGTTTATGCTCCCTGTGATTTGAGATTAAGTGCAGTGGGACAGTAAAAACGCTGCAAAAATCTTTTGACGATTAGTAAATTGGATCATTGATGTTATGTTGTTATCATGTTGTTATGATGGGCAGCAAAGGGAGGCCTTGAATCAGGGTCTGATTGCCTCATGGGCAAGTCGAGATTTTGCGCAAAGCTTCTGCTTTTTAGAAGTGCAATCCAATCTTGGTACCACGGGGGGGCGGGCAAAACGTATTAAGTCGAGTAACGTACAGATTCAATCGCGCTTATTAATTAGTGAAATATCGTTAATTAATCCTGCGAATAAATATTGTAACCCATGTGGTTTTTCATTCACACTCAGCAATCCCAAACCGTCCAAAAATTACAGGTCCAGAAAGAATTTCTAAGTCCTATACCAAAACAAGATGATTCTAAAATTCAATAACAGATGTTGTACTAAAATTAATTAATAATTAAATAAAATTCACTAAAATTCATTAAAAGCAGTTCTAACCATCCAAAAATTACAAGTCCGGGTAAGGATTCAGCGAAAAATTTTCTAAGTCCCATACGGAAAGTAAAGAACACTTCAACCTTTAGCGTTATTCAGTCGGGACGCGAGTAGCCTTGTCGGTATAGCATCGGCCTGTTGCCTTTCCGTTAAAAGAAATTCAGTGATGCCACCCCGTAAAATATACCCTCGTAACCTTTCACGAAAATAAACCGAAACTAACAGCAGACTCCGCATCCAGCAAAAATACAACCATCCAGGAGGAAAACAACTGCTCACCCAGCAGAAGGAAAGCACTCTTTACATCACTTCCGGCCACGCCCCCTATGACGTCTTAGCCACGCCCCCTTGATGACGTCACTTCCGCCGCACCAGCACCTGGGGGTCTAATCGGAGACAGTCGGTTAACCGAAGGTTCGGTTGCGTGACGTCAGATTGACTTCAACCGAACCCTGTCAGGGAAATTTGGTAAACTGCGATGCACGGATCGAAGATTTTGCGGAATTATCCCTTCCGAATGTTTACATTCTAATGTGCTTTTTGTCCGCCAAGCTGAGTGTTGGTGGAAGGAGTGCAGTTCGTGTTTGTTGTTGTTGCGGAGCAAAGAATAAAGCCTAGGCTTCATTTGTTTTTTTTCAAAGGAGAAGCATTTTTGGATCTATTTGACGCGATTTTTGATTAGAATATTATTAAGCGTAAGTTTTAATTCTCCTGCCTTTTCTAATAATTGCTTGAATGAACCAACGTTTATATTGCACCTATTAAATGCAGAAAAGCTAAATGTTTCGTTATATTACGTACATATTTCTCGTTATAAATTTAATTAAACGAATTGATTAATGCTAATATGTATGCATTTGTGTATTGAAAACAGTTTTTTGTTATGTTTTGTTCAAACAATTTTGTTTGCTTATTTTCATTCAAATTTTAGCTATCAATGAAATTATTTATTAAGTCAAAGTTAACACCTTACATGGACTTTAAATTTATGTAACTTGTTTCTCAACTAGTTTCTTTTTGCTGATTTTGTTAGGCAGCTTGTTGCTGTCTTTTATCTATCACTTGAAGTTATTATTTTTTTAAATTGCTTAATAATAATGATTATGCAGACAAAACATTCGATGTAGCTGTTGATTTTTATACTACTGATACTTGTAATACTCTTTTATATATAAATATATATATATATATATATATATGTATATATATATACACATATATACTAGGGGCCAAGGCCACTACACTCAATACGCTTGCTTTTCGTATTAGGCATTCGGCCCCTAATAAGGCTTATTTGTAAAAAAGACATAATTTCAAGAAACAAAACCAAAAGGTTGGATCAGATAGAATGTTACCGAAGTACACATTGCTTGGTTCTTTCATGTTCCTTGGAACTTAACGATTTAAACGTCGCACTATTTTTAATTATGTGAAATTCATGGAACACCCTTGTATTAGCCAATTGTGGCATTTTTTCATAATTTGGCCTCTTGTGTATATGTATAGTTAAAAATTAGCTCTAAGAAAACAGTACTTCGACAGGCGACTTGGGCACTAAGAAAACAGTATATAGTCTGACTTAATTTAAATTGTTTCAAATAGACACGAAAAAAATTAAAAGCGTATATGCTATTTTGCTGGGAACCAGAGGTTGTATAAATTTTTCAAAGCGTGGGATTTAAAGAGTTAAAGAAAAAAAAACTAAAAGGAAGGTAAAAAAAGTTACACATTCAAAGCTAAAGAGATTGAAATTTGCATCCAACAGAGAAAATCTGTCATTTTATGCAAAATCATCAAAAAACACCTGAAATATGCAATTGCTTATGCAAATATGCGATTGCATATATTCCGCGGGAAAAAATTGAAAAGCCACAAAATTTAGCATCTGACTGTTTTCTCTTAAATTAAAATTATTTTGAATGTGATAATATTATGTAACAATTTGAATTAATTTTATACTATGGTACTATACTATAGTCCATCTCATCAGAATAGGTGTCTTAAGGTCACAGATCTTTCTCTCCTTTCGCTTGTAACTAGGATAACAAGTAGTGTAGGCAGGATTTTATTTCAGATGGGGGGGGGGAGAACTCGGTATCAAGCTGTAAGCTAAGTAAAGGGTCCCATTTAAGAGAGGGGGATACAGCCTCCTCAGGCTACGCCACTGACGGTCTTCCCTAACAATATATTCAGCATTTTATGTTAAAGAAAAAATTTATTAACAAAAGTTATCTTCTGAAATCTGGCCTTCTCTTTTTCGGTCATTCAAATCATTCCACCACAAATCTGTTGCAGGATGCGTTTTAAAGGCCATTAAACTTAACCCATATAGGCGAATGAATAACAAGTCATCGACTATAGGAAGGAGTAAGTGGAGTGTTGTTGGTTTTATAATTAAATTAAGATGGCTAAAACCATTTTCACACTCAGCTGCACTTAAAGGGCAGAATCATTACAAAATGCAAGATTGTTTTAAATTCTAGAATGGTGCTATTGAACAGGATTCTGCCAACAAATGCTGCCAAGCAGACTGGCGAGGAATACACATTTTATTGTTGGCCCAAAGTTTGTAATCGTCAACATTTTCAATTACAGTCTACTTTAGACATTACACATCGAAAATGTATATTTTATTTACCATAGGGAGGGGGGAATTTTCTTTCTACTATTAATTACTAGTACTGCTTTGGCTTCTGTTTTAGTAATTATTACTGTAAATCTATTATTTAAATGTGATATTTTATAGGTTTTGCTGCCAAATATGAATCCTGCACTACTTTTACTATTTTCCCAGAGGCAAAGTAATGTGCCCAGGACACGGTTTACCCGTGATGATGCGTTTGGGCTGCCAGACCATGTATTCATTCGTCTTTTTCGTTTGGATAAAAATTCAGTGATGGACCTGTGCTCTGAATTAAGAAATCATCTTCCATCATCTGACGTTCCAGGGCATTTAAGAGTAAGTGTAATCTGGAAAATACACTCAAAATACTGGTGTTAAAAGATAAAATAAATAAAAACGGTACGGTAAAAAAAGTACCATAAAAACTTTGTGAAAAAAACACACATAAAAGGTTAGTTCTACGTTGTTACGATCGTTTCGACCGAACATTTGTTCGGTCTTCCTCAGACAACCCTTCCGTCATACAGGGCAGAGGGAACTGTCAGTTCGTAACAACGTAGCAGTTCCCTCTGCTCTGTATGACGGAAGGGTTGTCTGAGGAAGACCGACCAAATTCTCGGTCGAAACGATCGTAACAACGTAGAAGTAACCTTTTATGCGTGTTTTTTACACAAAGTTTTTATTTATTTTAAGTGTAATCTGATTTATGAGCCAGGAGCTGAGCTGTATTTTCAATCTTAAGTTATGCATATTTGTTAGTGTTTTATTAATTAAATGAAACTTATATATGTGTGCTTATTTCATGATTTTTATTTTTCTGTCCTAGGTGCTAGTTGCACTGAGATTTTTTGCGTCTGGCAGGTACCAGGGAGACATAGCACTGAACAGGTATCTTAGTGTGAGCCAGATGAGTACAAGCCGTTGCATAAGGCATGTAAGCAAGGCAATTTCGATCCATCTGGCTCCCACGTATATCAAGTTTGCAGAAGATCTTTCTGCAGCAAAAGAAGGATTTTTTGAAAAAAGTGGATTCCCCGTAATCGTGGGTGCAATAGATTGTACCTACGTTTCCATAGTCAATCCCCCAAACCTAACGGCACATCCATATATAAATAGGAAAAACTTTGCATCAATAAATGTGCAGTTGGTATATTTTTTACACCCACTCAACATGTAAACCTATTCTGATATTTATTGCATTAAACAAAATTTAAGTCTATCTCCCTTTGATGTATTATTATTTATATGTAAATCTCTATAAATGTAGCTTTTAAAAATTCATTTGAGGAATGCAAATCAGAACCTCCCCCCCACTCCTGTTAAAAAAAGTTGTGTCATTATCTAGTGTGCTATATACTATGAGAGTGGTGACAATGCTCGAAAGCCTCAGAATTTTAGCAATTGTAGGGTTACTGTTTAATGCCACACTTTAATTGCACTCGCTCATGTGACATGTTCTTTATTTGTCCAGTACGTAGATTAGCTTTCAAAAGCGAGAGTGTTTAATTTAATAGGCTTAACACGTTCACTGCCGCACCAAAAAGTATTAGAATACAAGCCAATATTCTTATGTCGATTTCACGTATCAAATATAGTTTTTAATATGGAGTCAGGAGTCATGTGAACAATACAATTTCACACATATTTCGTTCCATTTGAATGTTTTTCAAAAATGAAAAAGAATTAGTTATTCACAAAAATGTAGGAAATTTATCTTATACTTGTCTATCACACTCTGCTGTCTTAAACATGCAGTGGTTCAGTGCTGTAATTTCAGTATTGGACCAAAAAAACAAAAAAAAAAAAAAAAAAAAAAAAAAAAAAAAAGAAAAGAAAAACCTCTTAACTAGACCACTTCCTGAAAGTTTAGCTAAAATTCAAATTTTTTCCTTTCGTAAGCTTCAGTCAGTTTTTGTAATGATAATGTTGTTTACATGTTTTTAGTGTTCCCAAAGTTTTTATACCTGCGAACCAGCAGAAGAAAAGCAAAATGTTTCATGAGTTGATGTCAGACAAAAATAATAAACAATGTTCCGATAGTGGGAACATTCAAAGTCAAATTCTGGGAAGCAGCAGACAGTAATTTTTTAGACAAGCAGCTAGTACTTAATGCATTTGGACTACGCAGCTAGTGTAAAATATTTGATAGAAAAATGTAGTTTTTATGAAAATGAACAATATTTACTCCCATCAATTTAAAAAATAGGACAAATTACTGTATCAGTATTTTTTTTAATTCTAATGGGCATGTTTAGAAATTGTAAAAAGTTCTAAATAAGTTTTTATATTGAAGTTGACTGTAGAAATGAGACATACTTTTGCTCTTTTTATCTTGTAAATAATAATGATATGGTTTCTTGACAGATCACAGATTCTGACATGCAAATCATGGGGATGAATGCTAAATATCCGGGAAGTATGCATGATGCATTTATATGGCGCAACAGTGTTGCAAGAAATTTTATTTCGAGGATCCAGGATGGATGGCTTGTTGGTAAGTCCAGAGAATGCAATACTGAGCGCAGGCATTGCACCTTTTTTACTTTCCGAACATGTATCATGTAAGGAAAATATTGTAATTATGAAAAAATTCAACTTTGAGATTTTGGTGCATTTACACGTTTTGATGTCTTCTGAATTCATTTATGCTATTTTTACAAGATGTATGTATGTGTGTGTGTGTGTGTGTGTGTGTGTGAGAGAGAGAGTGAACACGATAGCTCCCTCCTAAACGGGGCATCCGATTGAGCTCAAATTGGTTATTATATATGTTATAAACCAACGTCGTCACAAGACCGATATTGATTTTGGTGTGTATAGGACTTATAATGACAAAACATTTTTTTACATTATGGCCTATGGGAAATTCTTGAAAGTTCGCTAGCGTTTAAATGATACATTTGATTGAGCTCAAATTGGGTATATATGTTATAAACCACTGTCGCAAGACCAGTATTGATTTTGATGTGTATAGGACTTATAGTTTTTCTACAGGACTACGACAAAGATTTCTTTTACATTATGGCATATGGGGAGAAATTCTTGAAAGTGCGATAGAGTTTAAATGATGCCTTCTATTGAGCTTCAATTTGGTTTATATGTTTGAATTATTCATAGATTAAAATTATTTAAATGCTTGGTAATGATCTTAATTGTAAGTGTTTCGAAAGTCGAGTGGAGTCTCTCCAGACTTTTTTTTTAAATGTTTATTGGCTGAAATCTTTTTAAATGTGATGAAAATTTATTTCCCAAAATATTGTTTTAAAAAGTTGATAATTAAAGCAAAATGGAGATTTCAACTTCAGTTATTATATATTTTTTTAATAATCATATTTAGTACATGAATGCAGACTAATATTTTTCAAAATTTATATTTACTTTATATATTATTGTCCATGAAAATAAGCCTCATTCCCATACAAAGAACAGAACTTGCTCACCAGCTTACCAGACTAATGTCACTAGACTAGCACACAATTTATTTTTGCCAAGTTACGTCCCAACACTCAATGTTCATGGGCAATGTAATAGTATACCGTAGAAAATAAGGAATTATTGAGACTTCAGTAAGTCAAATTTGCTATATTAGTTTCATATGTGAAGTTCTATTGTTTATAAAAGAAAGCCATGTGATAAATAATGACAACTTTTTATATTTTTTAACTATGCATTTTCTGTGAAAAAACAGAAATAAAAAATGTTATTTAGTGAATAAAATAGGAAATTTTTATATAAGAAAGAGAGCAAGTAACCAATAAAAAGAGGGGGGGGGGGGAGGTAAAAATTTTTTGAATGGCCAGTAAATGTTTTATCTTGCAGAGTTTAACAGAGTGCGAACATTATCCTACTATACAGTTAAGCTTATCCTGACTCACTCTGTAACAATTCCGGGCAAGCTGTTCCTAGATAAAAGTTTTACTGCCATTACTGCAAAAAGTTTACAAAGTTAAGGAGAGTAAGCATAATATCTACACAGTTTATGCCATCCACATGCAAATTTTTACAAATAAGTATAAAAAGTATAGAAAAGATTCTGTGCTGCTTTAAAAATCTGAAAATCCATATATTTCAGAGAGTAAAAAAGGTTTATCATTTGCATGACAGGAGTATCAAGTGTGAAAATTACATTATATGGTTGTCACAGTTATCTGTCTTTAAAGGAAAAAACTATGATTCATTAGTTTAATATAGTTTTCCCAGATTCTGCAGTTCTTTTTTTCACAAATAAAATGATTTTCCTAAGGTATATATTAAGAAATATTTCTGCACCTCGCTATATGATTTTTCTTTTTCTTTAAGGTGACAGTGGATGTCCTTTAGAGCCCTGGCTTTTAACCCTTTTTGCAGATCCTGCTCCTGGGTCAATTGAAGACAGGTACAACAGGAAGCAAGCTCGTGCTCGTGGAGCAGTGCAATGGAGTGCTTAAATCTCGCTTCAGATGTCTGCTGAAAGATAGGATGTTGCACTATGCACCAACAACAGCATCACATATAATAAATGCTTGCTGCGTATTGTATAATGTGTGCAATGCAAGGAACTTGGCGTATGAATATGTCCAAGATGAGGATGATGATGATGATCCCCCTGCATGGATACAAAATGTTACTCAAGTTGCTCGAGATAGGCGTTATAGAATTGCCATGTATATATGTAGAGTGTAAATATTATTATTTTTTATTAAATGCTCTGTGCCAAATATTGAATATTAAACATATTTGTATTCTTGAGTTCATGTGCATTTCTTCGTAGAATTAAAGTAAATTGTTTTAAAGTTGAAATTTAACAATAAAACTTGGGAAGCATGCTGCTGAATTACCATGTATATGCCCACCCCCCAACTTTCCCCCCAAAAATCTTTGAAAAATGACTGACCCATGTATAAGACAAGACAACCCCCCCACCCCCCAACTTTAAAATTGGCACATCTGTGAAAAACTCTCTCAACAAGATTTATCCACATAGTTGTGCACCCCCCGTTCAGTTCCATTCGATCAGATAGTTTATCTTCAGGACCGCCCAAAAGATTCAAAATACATTATGCTCTATGGGCCGAAATTCATTAAAGCATATTTTAGAGGTATTGGGCTATTTCAAACGACTTAGAAGTGATAAATGCTGTTACGAGTTACAAAATGAATTTCTCCATTAAAAGAAGTGTCTTTATCATTTGTAGTTCTGCTACAGGAATACTCAAAAGATTGCCAATACATTGCGGTTAATGGCAATTTTAGGGGCATTCATCCATTTGAAGCACAGTACCTTCCTTACCATATAAGTTACATAATGGTCCGACTACGGTCAAGTGCCTCCCTCAAGAACTACGCCAAAAGTCGCAGGGCTTGGCGACCTTTGGTGTACGTGTGTATGTATTTAACTCTCAAATCTCAAAAACTATTAGTCGTAGAATGTTGAAATTTCATACATAAGATTGTTGTAACATCTAGTTGTGCATCTCGATTTTTGGTACCAATCTACTGGAGAGTTTATTTACAGGACCACCGAAAACAATTTTAATCCTTTAATGTCTATGGACATCTTCAATATAATACAACTGTAGACAGTCATTGTTTGGTCCATGCCCAAAATCTCGCCGTCTATCGTCGACCTTGGTGAGTTTTGCCAAAATATCGCCAA
Source organism: Cheiracanthium punctorium (assembly GCA_038373885.1). Taxonomy (NCBI): domain Eukaryota; kingdom Metazoa; phylum Arthropoda; class Arachnida; order Araneae; family Cheiracanthiidae; genus Cheiracanthium; species Cheiracanthium punctorium. The sequence goes on along the minus strand of JAWZYV010014617.1, from coordinate 707,385 downwards.
GTTTGGCATAGTCAGTAATTTGGTCCATGCCCAAAATATTGCCATTATTCATCATCCTTGGCCAGTTTTGGCGAAATATCGCCAAATTTGGCGAGTCAGTCATCGTTTGGTCCATGCTTAAAATCTTGCAATATGTCGTCGACCTTGGTGAGTTTCGCCGAAATATAGCCAAATTGCGACCAAAAATTTATTTTGTATAACTCTAAAACTTTAACCCGTAGAATTTTAAACTTTTGTATTTAGAACTATTGTAATATCTAACTCTTTTCAATATCTTTTTTGACTGCGATCGACTGGGTAATTTATTTACAGGGTCAGCCAAATAACTTTAAATACATTAAGGTGTATGGATGCATTCAATTCATTGAAAGTCTGTGGTCAATGACTACTTTGGCTATCCCCAAAATCTCGCAAACTATCTCAAACTTGTCGGCTTTTGGTGAAATATCGCCAAATAAAGTGTCAGAAGGAAATCTTTCAAACTGAACTCAGCTTGGCGATATCGAAATATTTGGCTAGAAATCGCTAAACCTTACTATTACTGATATTTTATCGCTTTCAACCTAAATAAGTTTAGATGAAGTGCGTCGAAAATATTTTTAATTTAATAGACGTGCGAGGAAGTCATGTGTTGTCCACATCAGATTTTTTGTATGTATTTTGCTGAATTCCTTTAATTACTTTCTGTGAAGGAAAAACACATGCACCTTTTGAAGTTAATGAGAAAGTTGTATTCAACATAGCACCCCAAATAGTTCATCCTTTTATCTCCAATTTAAACGCTAGCATGATTATTTTTAAGTATTAATTGTTGTAAATAAATGTTTGCTCAAATTCATATCTAATCATAATTTGCAAAGAATTTGAAGAATACTTGAGCTATTGCTTATCAGTAACCTAAATTTCACTTTACTAGCTTTGATTATTATTACGTGATATGGGAGATACACCAATGAATAGAGGTGTGCCGGATCGTAAAAAATCCAGATCCGCAGATACGGATATGAAAACGGATAATTACTTTTCATATCCGCAGATACGGATATGAAAACGGATCCTTTGCGCCACTGATGCCGGGAAGTCTACTATATGTAATATTAAACACTCTAATGCTAAAATATTATTGGTATTATAGTAAAATAACTAATTTACCAAATGTTTTCAGTTTATCTGCCATATATGAAATAATCTTTACTTCAATTATAGCCTACTAAAACTATTTTACAATCTTTGCCAGGCATGCTCTAAAGTTCAGAAGATACATTAGAACTCCAATTATCCGAATCAACTGGGACTGAACCCTATTCAGATAATTGGATTTCTTTTTAAAGAATTTCTTTTTAAAGAATTTATTTTACTATAATGTATATAATGAAATAGAAAATATTGATCAAAACAGTGGCGGCTCGTCTATAGAGGCCGGAGGGGGCCTGGCCCCACCGGCTAACCACCTTCTAAATCAAAGCTTCTTTCTATTACGTAACACCGTTTTTTAATTGTTTACCTTTATTGAAAAAATACACGCATTTTACTCTATTTTAATAATATTCATTAAAAAAAGGCACTTAAAAAAGCGGTAGTTACGGTTTTTCCTTATCTAAACGGGCCATGGGCTTGTTCGCCCTTAACTTGGCGTCCTTTCTCCGTTTACCGGGTTGATTTATTTGACGTTGAGCACAAAAGCCATGTTGACGCGCCATTCACTTGTCTTCCAAACGGCTTATTTGGCGCTGTCTTTGGGGCCCTGATCTTCGGGCCCTCGCATGGTAATCTAAACGACTATACGGAGAAATTTCGCCAATCAGTAACTATTGACGAAATTTTCCACTCAGGAGGAAATCATTTTTTATGTGCATGATCGTATTTTTGAAGTGCAGTCAGATATTTTTCTATTTATTTTACTTGATTTACGAAATGTGATCTGTAAATGTATTTTATATGTTAATATTGATTTTAAAATAAATAAATCTAAAAATTATGAACAAGAAGCTGTATGAGAGATAAATACTAAATAAAAATGAAACGTAGCATTTTGATTAGTAATAGAGTAAACTTTTCAATATTAACGAAAGTAGGTAAAAAATAGCAAAAGGTGTATAGTAATTTTGATCATCATTTGCGAGTTGAAAAAAATTAAATACTTACACTGTGTGCCCGGGGGGGGGGGATGCCTATATGTGTATACATTTTCACCGATTTTAATTGCCACTACTTTTTTTTTTCGGGCCCCACTACTGGAACGGGTCACGAACCGCGACTGGATCAAAACATGATAATAAATAGAAAATATTGATCAAAAAGTAACTGAACAAAAATGAATCTTTAATAATTTATTCACTTTTAAATTGTATGTGGTCTACAAAATATTTCAAAGAATTTGAAATTTCTTTTAGTATTTCTGTCTGCTGCTCCATAACAGCAGTTTGTCTCTCCATCAGAGATGCCTGCTTTTCGGTGATGTTTTTCACCGTTTCTAGTAGAGAATCCGTTTTTGTTCTTTTTCTTCCTAAAATAATAATAATTCAATATAAGCCATTTAACACAGACATACATTATAAATTAATAAAATATTTTTTTATAAATAAATATTATGATTAGTCGATTAAATATTTATTATATATATATCAGTTTATTAGCTAAATTTTAATTAGAAGTTAAAATTAATTTCAGTGCTTGGTCATTTTCAAAAATTATTACTTTTTTTTCATGAATAGTTTATCTTCGTGTTATTAAAAAATATCCCAAAACTAAAGTTTTAGTCTTTTATCGAGTTAGCAATAGAAAATAGAAGCTGTAAAAGCATGTTTTATCATTGCCAAGAACAACAACAAAGAATCTAGCTATTTCTTCTAGCATTACCTGGGGATCTCGCAATTAAAGAAGTTCAGTTAGGTTCCCAGCCAAGAAAGCAGCTTATTTGCATGGCAAAAGTTTAGCTTAAGCTGACCCTAAAAGCTCAATTTGCATATTTGTTGGTGCATAATACCACTATGCAAGAGTAATTTTCACTGATGCAAGGTTATGGATTAAAATATGTATATATTTCATACAAACCCATTTATTTTACAATCTTAACAGATCTATGGAATACTTCAAACTTGTTACATAAAAATTTAGAAAATTTTACAGGGTTCGTACACATTTCGGAAGGAAAAATCCAAGGAGTGCAAAAAATTTCCAGGGAGTTCTAAGTAATGCTTATGTTCTTTTCCAATTTATGCAACTCTGCCTGCTTTTCTTTTGCTGTTCTTCTTCAGCTATTGGAGTTTAATAATATAGTCAGGTTTTCGTTTTCTGCTTGTTCATAGCTAGATCGCCCGTGCAGCATAGTTTTCAAATCACTCCTGTTTTTTTTTATTACTATTATTTTTATAATTTATGATTTAACCCTCTAGCACGGCGGGCGGCCTGGAGCAAAAGACACTTCTTTCTCCTATTTTTAGAGACACAAATCTTTTCCCAATAACTGGACAACAGTAGAGCCGCTTCGCGGGGGAACTCAACAATAGCCATTACAGGGAGTCACAAGTACTTTGCATGATCTTCCTTATCTGTGTGATTTCGGGCGAATGAGGAAAGATGGAAACAAAATAGACCCTCTACCCCCACCGAAAACTTCTCGTTCTCAGTGTTGCGTCTTCATAACAATTTTTCCGTAGGGTCAGCGTTTCCATGTTTTAGAATTCTTTGAGGAAATCTAAACGGGGAAGCTGGAGGGAAGGAATGCTTCTTCCTGTTTCGACTGGCACTGGACATAGGAAGGTCTTCCGGCCGCCAAGGAGTGTCTAAGGAGTATTTTGTTTTTCCAAGTAGTTCTAAGGACCTTTGAAAATGTTTTCAATTCTAAGGAGTTTCTAAGGAGGCGTACGCACCCTCATTTTATTACAGTTCTAAAAAGGTAAGAAAAAATAAATAAATGGTCCAAGCTCACTAAAACTGGAGGAAAATATTTTTAAACAATTTATATGCTTTTGCCAATAAGTTACCCAACTCTGCTTCTGACTTTTAATTACGCCTTAACTTTTAAATATATATAATATATATTTTTATCTTACTTGGTGTCTCCGATTCATCATCTGCAGGCAAATTTTCTATTAAGGCTGTGTCTGCAGCTGTGGATGTGGAAGGCATGTCGTTCTGCAATATAAGAACAAGTTCAGCTGCGGAAAAAAAAGGATCACTTGCTCTTTATTTCGCCATCGTTCGTCGTATAGCAAAGTTATATATACCATTCGTTTGCAAATAACGTGTACTTTAATTTACTATTAATTTAATTTGCATAAGGGGCCGTCTTCATATTTAATTCTGCATCAACTTCGTTTTTCTCAATGGCAACCCCATATTTTGACTTTATAAAACGAAAGAAAACCTTCAAATTACCCTAAATATAAATTTTCACCAATTTTCTACGATAATTTCCGGAGATATTGCGAATTCATTTTTGCGCGTTTTTAAGGGACTTTCTGCAAATTGAAAAACGCTATTTGTAGGTCAAACGCTATTTCGCCTTTCATTTATTTCGCTCGCGAGAATTAAAAGAAATTAATATTATTTTCAAGGAAAATATTGTTCCCATCTCTCTTAAAGTTTTTTGTACTGAGAATATCAAGGGTAGAATAAAATATTTAGTCTGTGGTCCAAATGACCCGTGAGTTCATAACTTCTTTGGTACATACACATGATTTAAGGGAACAATGCAAAATGACTGCTAAGGATTTTGAAAATCTTTGTAATTTTGAAATTGTTATTCAGTGTTTCCCTTGATGTTTCTCTTAGACAGCTGAAATGTTGGCAGGAGTTAGAGGCTGCTCCCTGCTCTTCTGACTACAAGCATGAATATTGCTCGACTCAGCTATGGTCGAACTTAAAGAATGGTTTCATGATTGAAAATTTATTTGTTTGAATTTCATGTAAAAAACGCAATTACTTTTTTGCCGACCCAATATTATCACTGTGTTTGTTATTTCACTTTCTTCATTTAATACTATATCGTCTGCAGTGTGCAATATTCTTAAGACTTTTGGCGGTATTTTAATTTACAGTTAGATGAATTTTTTTTACAGAAAAACGTGATTTTGAATGTTTGATAAAATATGGGGAATTCCAAAGACCTAATGTTTCCGAAATTAGAAAAGGTCACATTCATGCCTGGAAAGTTGAGGATGTTAGTTTTTCAGAAATAGGACGTTGTATTAGAAGACATACATCTACTGCATGTAATTCTATAGCTGGAAAATATTTTATTTGGGGGAATATGGTAGCGGACGCAACAATACACGCTTTATAGAATCCCCAACAAACTGTAAAAACCTCTAATTTATTTGCTTCAAAATTTGATATTTTTAATACTGGTATCTTTTAAATTGTTTTTGCACAAAATAAATCTAATTTACATTTATTTTATGCAATTTTCAAAAAATTTTCACTTAATAAATTTATATATGGTCCCTTAACTCATGAAAATAACATATTTTATTTAATATAAATTAAACTACTGAACGTAAAAATTTGAAATTTTGCACAACCATGTAATATTAATTTCTGCATCCATTTCCATCGAAATTTGGCTAGGTCGCTATTCATAATTTTTTTTGAATATTATTTTAATAATTCATAATTCATATTAATGATTTATTAAAAATCATAATAACATTAAATTATGTTTTGGCCGTTTAGTTCTAATAGTAAGAATAAAAATCAGTTTCTTACTACCAATATTATATGAGATATGAATTGAAGTACGAAAAAATATTTTAACATAGGGGGAGGGGGATTTTGGGTGCTCATAACTCCCTCATTTTCTGTCCAAATTTATTGAAAATTGGTGTCCGGGGTTAAAATGAGCTAAATTTTTGAAATATGAAGTGAAATCTAGGGGTTGCTATTGAGAAAAAAAAAGTTGGTTCGAATTTTAATATGTAGATGGCCCCTTATGCAATTTTTATGCATAGCAAATTAAAGTGTGCGTCAATCGTAAACGATTGGTATCTGTAACTTTCTGTGAGACGAACGACGGCCTAAAAATGTACAAGTGGGCCTTTTTTTCCCGCAGCTGTACATTAAAAGAATAATAAAGATGTTATATCTGTTTACAAATACAGAGTTGCCAACCTGGCGTTGGCAGGTTACCAACAGAGCAGGTTACTAACGCAGGTTAACCTGCAGTTACCTAGTTACCTAGGTTAACCTAGCAGTTACTACAGCAGGTTACTAACAGAGTTACCAACTTTTGTCTTGGGGTTGGCAACCCCAAGACAAAAGTCAGGAAATTTTATTCTAAAAATCAGGAGACTTGTTTTTGATTAAAAAACTAAATTTTAAAAGATCAAGGATGTATCAGCTGAAACTACATTTTGGAGAGAGAAATAGAAAGCATTTTTGATGCAATTTGTTGCCAGAAATAGTATTTTTAGAGCATAAAAAAAATAATATTGGGTCATGTCTTCTATTAGGTAGTTAGTATCTTGTAAAAAATTTGGTAACATAAAAAATATTAAGTTAGAAAACTGAAAAATTGGGGTTAATTTTTACACTTAAGGCATTGGAGAATTAAACAAAACAATGCGAAAGAAAAAATCATAATTTTTAAGAGTGATTAAAAAAGATAGAAATTGGAATTCTTTAGAACATGAAGCTGCACTTCTTATTATACGTATGTCAGTGAGGCCCAAAATCATATGTGTGGGTTCCTGGAACTAGTTTGCAGAAAAGAGAAAAATGCTGAGAAGTGTTCCTTGCCAAGACAGATCTTTAAAATAAAAGATTTAAAATTTAAAAAATTTCATTTTTCATGTGATGAATTATAAAAATCAGGAGAAAATGAACAAATTATCCAAAATCAGGAGAAATGTGCCCTAAATCAGGTTGGCAGGAGATCAATGAAAAATTAGGAGTCTCCTGCCTAAATCAGGAGAGTTGGTAACTCTGCAAATTGAACAGTATATTGTATTATTTAATCTTATTTTGACAAATCAGAATTTATTTCATCCACTTTTTACAGAAAAAAGTTTCTTTATGTTAAATCTTACAAAACAGAGAATAAACAATTTCATACCTTAAAATAAGCTGCTTATTAACACTTAATTTTATAAAATAACTTAAATTGAATGTAATCAACTACATACTAATATTCCACCTTTTAAAAGCTAATTATAACCATTAATCACCAACGCTCAGATTTGGTAAATATGTAAGTTTTCCTATTTTTTGTCTTAAATTAAAGCTACATAAAGTTTTGCTGGATTAAAATATGTTTTCCATAGATGAAATAAAGTACTTTAAATCACCTACTAAATATTTGTTTTAACTTAAATGATACTTAATGATAATTAATTAAATAATAACCACTGAATTAACTTAAGTTATATTCAGTTGTTAGTTTTCCTGTATACTTGTCATTGGAAGAAAGTAATAATAATTAAAAAAAATGCTCACGGTAGTTACAAAAATTGACACACGTTTGATTATCAGAGGTAGCCTGACACAGTAAGCATCACATTGGGGTGCCCTTTTGAACTCAAAAGCTTGTAAAAGGGGATGCCTTCTTTACGTTTTCAGGGGGGAGGGCACATAACCTAGGTTGATTATTGACTGTAAAAAATTTAAACTCAGTATGGGACAGAAATAATTCCATTTTACTGATAATAATTTCAAATGCTGAAAGGAAAATATTTAATTTTATAAGTAGATTGTGGAAATTTAATTAACTTACGCTGAACCCACACTCATTAATGTTTGGGTTTCCTGTTGCGGTTTCTTCTCCAATTAGATTTATTATTTTCAATTCTTGAGGTGTGAGGCTTTCTGTTGAGGCAGGCCCTCCACCTGTACCACCTACAAATTTTTTTTATTCTGGCAGCTTTTGCACGAGCTTGTGACTTTTGGTCTTGCCAGCTCTGAAATAAATTATACTTTACTATAATCATGTGGAATTATACATTTAATGTAACAATACATAATACAACTTCATATCTTTTAAATAAGACTTCAGAAACTTAACAGCGTTAGGTATGTGGCTGTTTGGTTTTTTTCAAAAATTTAATTTATTGACTGGGCAATTCCATGTGTTCATGTGTGACATTTTAAAAGCATTTTTTTTCCTAATTAATCAATGATTTTTCTGTTTATTTCTTTTTTTAAAAATCCAAATAAAAGTTCTTTAATATAATATACACTTTACCTTACTCTTTTATGAAGAAACCTATCATTTTGATATAATAGCTACTTTTTAAATAGCTTTTTAAAAAACATCCAGAAAAGTTGCGGGCCAAACTTTATGATGTTAGCGAAGTCGCGGGCCAAACTTCAGGATATTAGCGAAGTCGCGGGCCGTATAATTGGGATTTTATAGTTTATATGGGTTTTATAAGGGGTTCTGGAATGTTCCGCGGGCCGGATCAAAAGCCCCGGCGGGCCACATCCGGCCCCCGGTTGCCCATATGTGGTATAAATGATAAAAAGTATAAACGAGAGAAGTATAAATGATGCTTCACTAAAATAAGAAACTTTTGACATTTTAAGCGAAGCATTCAGATAATGTTTGCATATTATTATAAACATTAAACTTTAATCAGAATCGTTTTTCATACCTTTTTCCACGGGTCTACATTCTTCACCGGTCCAACTCCGGCTGCATTCAGATTGTTGGCTAATTCTTGCCACTTTTCTCTCCGATCATACTTTGTAAATGTTGGACATAACTTTCCCTAGAGTAAATTCGGGTTTTTTGTAAAAATATCCAGCATTATTTCCACCTGTGCGGTGGTTATCCTCTCTAATCTTGGTTTTTTGGCTTCCATCTCTACTAACTCCACTAACTTCGCGATAGTTGTATGAACAGACAAGCGAGGCACCGAATAAACAAACAAACATATGCTGTTGCGTTACAGTTAACTGCTTTCACTGTTTCTCTCAATTGTATACTGAATTTTCATTGGGTAGAAAACTCGAAGAAGAGAAACTAATATAAACAGTCCTACTTCAATGACATCACTGTTGGGGGACGAACCACACATAACTAGTCCCGCCTTCCGCATATCACGGCTGTACCGACCAACCGTCCCAGTTTACCAAATTAGACAATTTGCGGTAACTCACTGGAGGTACGGATGAGTTCCGTGTGACGTCACGCAACCGAACGTTCGGTTAGCCGACTATGCGAGATTAGACCCCCTGCTCTTACTTTTTAGAGTCTTCTCAAATGTAACCCTAAAAGAATTCCTTAAAATGTGCTAAAAAGGATGACAAAATAAGTGTTCTAAAACGTATTCTGAAATGGGTTCCAAAGAGTGTTCTCAAAAAGGGGACAAAATAGGTGTTCAAAAAAGTGCTCTGTAATGGGCTCCAAAAAGTGTTCTAAAATATGTTCTAGAAAGTGTTCTCAAAAAGGAGACAAAACACGTTTTCCAGAAAGTGTTCTGAAATGTGTTCCAAAAAGTGTTCTGAAATGAGTTCCAAAAAGTGCTCTGAAGTGTCCTTTAAAAGTGTTTTAAAAAAAGGGACAAAATAAGTGTTCCAAAAGGTGTTCTAAAATGTGTTCAAAGATTTGCAGTGTTGATTTAATACATCAATCCAATAATTGGTAAGCATTATGCTATATTAGGTGATTTTTGTTGGAAATTCAGAGCCTTTGAAGAAACTCAGACATACCAAACAGGCAATACTAGTCGTTATACGACCTTTTCTGAGCACTTTCGACCATGGAATAATTTTGTAAATGTCTAGGAACGTCTAGAAAATTTGTTAGAAAAGCACAGTTTTAAGTAAAAATTCAAAACTTTGAGTTGAATGCGAGGGCTGAAGGCTTTCTCTGACATAGTCCGTTTTCTTTTTGATTAATAAGGACCACTAACCACATACTTTCCACACTAAGGGTATAGCAATTTTGAAAAAAATTTATTTTCGGCCCACCCTACTGGTCATACAAAGTATCTTCTCAAATGGGCGTCAGTCCCTATTCTGTAGGTGTGAAGCCTGCATTACAGCTGGCGGATGCTCTTTTGAGCAATTTCTTTCAGCATGTACATCAATTCCATTACTATTAATAAAATGTTTATGGAAGCATCTCCTCACATTCTTCTTTTAATTCTTTAAATGTGCCAGTGGAAAAAACTTAACTCCTCGTTGTAATTGCCTCCACAACATGCTTTGTTTTCTAGTTTAGTATGTTAAGAAAGCTGAAATAGCGCATTAATATCAATTTGCACTTTTACAAAATCAGCAGCTAATTAGTTATAAACTGTTCTAACTCTATTTTCACTCTAATTGAATCTGTGCTAATCTAAGGTTTGCTGTAGTACATATTTAACTAAATTAGGGAGGCAATTTTGTAATTATTCAATTAATTTTTTTCCTGAAGTGTTGAAAGAATTTATTGCGTTTATTCCTTATATTCATTTCAGTGCCTCTTGAGATAAACCAGTATCTTCTGCAGCCATTTCGAGCAGTTTTCTAGCTGTCAATTACTTCAATTTCCCAGCAGTGGCGGATTAATGCAAGTTTGTCGGGGGGTGGTTAGTTTGTCAGCGGGGGCGGTTAGTTAGAAGATTGGCATATAAGTCCATTTTGTGGAAGTAAAATAGGATCTTTTACCTTAATTTCTTTTGTCTCGGGGGGCCGCCCCCCCCTTTAATCCGCCCTTGTTTCCCAGGGACTAAAAAGTAAACATCAGGAATATGCTGTGTGTCTTCAGATGCATGAATGAGCTGTGTGTGTAGTGTTGCCTAAAGTGAGTAGCATTTTCTTAAAAAATACTCTGAGCAGAGCATTGAGAAGGTGTTTATAATGGTTGTTTGTTTTTTAATCTCATAAGTGCGTATTTTAGTAATTGTAGTAAAAGTAATTGTAATAAAAAGTCCCTTCATTCCATTTTTTACTACTAAGCCCCTGAAATGATCGGGGTCTATCGGCTACAGCCTACTCAGCCTAATGAATAAACCGCTCACTGACGGATTAATGCGATTTTGGGAGTGGAGGCGGTTAGTTGGAGGATTCACATACACATCTATATTATGGAATTAAAATAGGATTGTTTACATTAATTTCTTTTTTCTGTTCAGAGGCAGTCACTCACTCCGACCCCCTCCCTTTAATCGGTCCTTGATCCGGCCCTGACTCGGTTCTTTCATTTAATTTTCTTTCTATATTTTCTTTATTTCTGGATTCATTCTTCCAATTAAGACAAACTTGTAACATTATTGGTAAAGAATGCACTTTTATAGGCCATAATTAGGCGGGTGATCCAAGGCTCTGGATATCCCCTCCTCCGAGATGCGATTTTTGTCGACAAAAAAGATAATTATGAAGACTTTTCTTTTTTTTTAATTCTGCATTTCCCACCGTATGGACCCTCTGAATTTTTTTTCTGGGGACTGTATTTTTTGTTCTACAGTGTGCTAAAATGTACTCTTGCGTATGTCTCTTATTGCTGTCTATAGAATGCTCATTCAGTTTGGCCTAGGTAATCCGTTGACTAAATAACGCAGGCATGCAATAGCCACATTAAGTTTATATTTATTCTTTCAATAAGTTATCTACAATTGATATACAGTTCCATAATAGAGCTTCAAAAATTGTCTAATAAAAAAAGAAGAAAAAAGAAAAGAAAGAATTACGATATTTAATTTTTGATAAAAAACAAAGCTTGATCTTCGGAGGGGAGAGGAAAAGAAAACTTTCAAGCTAAAGGTGCGGGGCCCGTAGCATTTGCAACTTCTGCTATATAGCTAATCCGGCACTGTTTTCAGGGCTCATATACATATCACGAAAGAAAGAAATAATGCCATAAATACATAATACTCTTACTAGTATTGGTATTGTACAGCCCTTTAGCAATTTTGTTTAAACATATATCTGAACATTTTATAGTAAAACACTGAAATTCTGTATATCACCTAATAAACGTATGGGGCACAATTTACAGATTGTAAATTTTTTTTTTTTTTTGTACCGGGAACCCATAAAAATTTCGGTTTTGCATTTATTTATAGAGGGTAATAGTTAAACTTCCCCTTTAAACAGGTTTCTACAGTTAAAACGTGGGAAACGTATTGTAACAAAATTTGGCACATAGACCATACATGAGATAAGCTCAAGGAATTTTGAAAAGAAAAGTGTCCCCTAGGTAGCGCTTTGCACTAATAAAACAGGAAAATTAAGAATCTAAATGGCTAATTCGAAATGTACAACAAATTTTATTAATTATTCAATATATTTTTATCCTTTAACTAATTTCGGTGATCTTTTGAGCTGAATTTTCCATGCAAAGTGACGCCTAGCGGACGTTTTTTTAGCTAAACTTAAAAAAAATCTTCTTAATATACAGTCCATATGCAAAATTTGGTGGCAATCGGCTGATCAGTTTCAGATGCAGACTGATGTTTATAGGGAAAGTTTAATCATTACCACCCTGTATTTAATGTCCTGAAAATTTTAGTCAATACTACAAAATTCTGTACTTTTTTTTTTTTTTTTTTACATAAGTTTGTAATTTATTGTATAAGTGAATGATCAATATTAAGGAATAAAAATCCTTTCTCGGCGTATTTGGAAAGCCCTCAATATTAGTTTATAATCATTCGGTTATTGAATAAATTATTTTAAATAAACATTTAAAATTTTAAAATTTTCTCATAAGGATTGTCAACTTCAAAACGGCTTCTAAAAATGCTCATGACGATGCACAGAGTGAGATTTTCGTTATCTAGTAGGGCAAAAATCAATTTTCTTACTTGCCTCCGATGTTTTAACTTTTAGTTTTTCTATAAAGGAAACAAATCATACTTCGTGAAACTAAAATTTACATTCCAAAAGTCTTCTCGGTTTTTAATATATATTCTATGTAAGAAAAAGGTCTGATAGTCCATCTAACTGCATTCTGCCTTTTACTTATTGTAAGAGATCGTATCATTTACATCTTTGCACGATGAGTCTGCTGAGTTTCTATGTGCTAATAGTGATTGCGCATTGATTTTATTTTTGTAGAGATATCAATGTTAGTTTATAGGGATCGACCGATAGTATCGGCGCCGATACCTCCTATTATTTTAGGTATCGGTATCGGTTCTTTCGATTCTAAAAGTATCGGGAAAGTATCGGTTTCTGTTGCTTTCATCCATTTTCACCGATACTTCGCTTTTCAGAAGAAACCACGCAGGCGCAACACCATTCTAGAGTCTTTATTTTGGTAATGAGATGAGAGGCATCGTTTCATTGGCACGTTTGCGCGAGTGTTTTCGAACTGTGTTTTTTTTTTTTTTTTTAATTCTAACCATCGCTAAATGGATGTCGTATCACAAAGTGTGGTCGAAATTATGGACGAAGAATCATTAGATGACAGTTTAACAGGACAATCGTCTATTTTTCTAAATTATTTTGAATTGTTGCCCAACACTAAATACGCTATTTGCAAGAATGCAAAAAACAAATGTCGAGAGGTAGGCAATAACTTTACTTCAGTTTTATAAACGTGTATTTTCTCACTGTGTGGACTCGAAAAAGAGACACACACAATTGAATCTCCCTATAACGAACTCGCTCGGTTCCAGTTAACAAACTATAGAGAAAATTTCGTAGTACAGAGATTAGAGATTTTTTGCAGTTATTTTAGCAAATATTACAAACTGTTTAGTTAATTTGATGTTTAAAAGTATTAAATTACGACTTTCAATTAAAAATAAATTGGTATTTATTATAAATTTGTTAAACTTACGGTTTCTTACTTTTGATTGTATAAATGAAATGTTCAAAAGTAAAGACAATCCACGAATTTAGAGAATAAAATATGTAATGCCCTTACGTTTATTTTACTTCAAAATTCCGTTATTTTACATTGTTTTGCATTCTGTGATTTTAAATTTTCTTAAAAATATTCACATTTTAAAAGTCCGCTGAAAATGGAGTGAGGTACATTTTCTTCCATTTGGAAACCCCTTTTTAATGGTTTTGAAAGCTTGAACCATTAAAGTTTGATGTGGTTTTTGTCGTGAAGCGCAGGGCCTTATTATTATATGGGCAAATTGGGACTTTGCCCAGGGCCCCGACTTGAAAGGGCCCCAATTTTAAAAATTATTTCTAAATTATTCTTTTTATATCAAAATTTTATGAAAATATAACAAATTTCATAGTTTGGGGCCCCCCAAATCTATCAATGCCCTGTGCCCCTGTTGGTCATAATCGGGCGCTGATGAAGTGTCTTCATTATCGGAGACAGTTTCACTTTCCTGGCCTCCATTTTTATCATCTGTTACTCTTCCACTAAATGGTCTGTTAGAAATTAAAATTTTCTTCAAAACTAAAAATAAATAAATAAATAAATAAATTTAAAAAAAGGTAAATCTGAAATATTCGCTATGGGAAGATAAGCTCTTCGTTATATGGAGAATATTTATAGTGTTATTTAAGCCTTAAATTATACGTTTCCATAGATATCAAGATTGATGGGGGAAACGGTCCTTGGCATCGTTTGATATTTCAGGGAATGGCGACCTTTAAAGTGTTAAAGCATGTATGGGCAACCTTTGAAAAGTTGTGGGTCGAGCTTTAGGATGTTAGCGAAGTCGCGGGCCAAACTTTTGGTGGGTCGAAAAGGGTGGGAAAAATTAAACGTTAGTATTTTATGTATATAGTACACTATACTATTTTACATAGCCTATATTGGTTATCGTTATGTAGTAGTGGGTCTCGAAAAAAAAATCTAGTTGAAGATTTTTTGAAGAGAAGGACAAAAAACTTTGGGAACCACTGCTCTAAATCAAGATTTTCTCAGTTTTAGTTCGAAATGGCCCCTCTTTCGACGATGGCACCCAGACCTTACTTACCGTGCCACGCCGCCCCTGCTCAGAGCTTAGAATTAAAACAGATAAAATTTGTTCATATCAATCACAGAAAAACATGTTAACAATGATCATAAAAACAAAAACACTGAAGATCAATTTCATTAAATATGGATACTTTAAGTAGCAACTATTTTAAAAAGACTTGAAAATTGAATTTAGTCTATCATTTTCGGATTTTTCTTTAACCTTCATTTAATCTCGTCATTTTTATTTAGCATCTTTTATTTAGACCCTCCAAGGCGTAGCTTGAAAACGAGCAAAACTATTTTTTTTTCCTATTGTAGCTGCTTCAATGACAAAATTAATTATTCTAAAATTATAAACGAAACCTATATGTAAGAACAATTTATTCTTTTTTTTTTTTGTCGCAAAGAATTTAACTTTTTGGCAGTGACTTGAAAACTGGCGATTCCTGTGAAATTTAATTATGTTCGTCCAGAAGTTAAATGATTCATTTTGTAAACATTACACACTATCAAAAGTACGAATGATCAAATATTTAATGATTTTATTATCTATCAGATTAATGAGAGAACGTAGGATTTGTGTATAATTCTGTTTTGAGAAGTGTAATAATTATCAATATATAATAATTATTTATATTGTGTTAATTTAAAAAGTTGAAGCTGTATTTGTATAATTAGTAATACTAATTATTAGTTAGTTTATTTCAAATTTTGGGGTAAAAACATATTTCTTGTGAATAGTGCTTGGTTTATATATAAGAAAAACCCAGGAATAATCGATGTGTACCTGTTCTTCGTACGGAAAAGATGAAATACATGGATCATCCGGATTAATTGTGACTTAACCCTGTCCGGAGAATCAAACCATCCGGATTTTCAAAAAGAACTTAAATATGATCATATGAGTTCATATTAAAAAGAAATCTTGCTAAAACATTTAATAATTCATTTAGTGGTTAAATAATTGGAGCAGATAAATAAAACCATTTATTAATGTGAACTTATTATGCATTTTAAGGGAAGAATTTACATACATATTTAATGAACAATATCTAAATACATATGTACTTACATAATACTGTACAGTTTATACATTATCACAATTTAATGTAGTTTAAGTAATCTAAACAATATTTCCATATGTGAAAGAATTATAATTAAAGAAAATCAAAATAAAACTTGCAAATTTTGAAATTGAATAAATTTCATGTGTTTACTTTTGTAAGCACAAAATCGAGGTATAAACCAAAAACAAAGACAGATATAGTAAGAGCAAGCAGGAAGCTGTTTTGGGTCTAATATGGAAACCTTTTATCTGGCTCATAGCAACAATTAGGCGTCAAAATAGAGGTTGAGAGCAAAATTGATTTAAATATTTGCACCAGTGGGCACTGGAAATGGATTCTCTTATTAAAATATCCCTTTAACTCCCCCCCCCGTTTTTGTGTTCTGTCAAGCCTTGAAGAGGGGCATCTACTTATAGGGGGAAGGCTTGGGCGGAGGATTTTTAAGGGAGTCTAACGCATATTCACGTAACATCTGGAGAAAATCGCCCAAAACTCTAGACCACTAGATCAACAGCCACGTGAGGAGAAAGAATTCTGAACCTGCACACTAACACGCTTCCCAGTGCTCAGCTTTTTATAAATTCGGCCATTCATCGGCATAATTGAATAGAAAAGAAAGACTAGAACTACTGTAAATTCACACTTCAATCTATCCACTGCTTTTTCTTTTTAATGCTTTCTACGGGGATCAAATTTCATCATGCTGTTATTCATTTTAACGAGAACTACACTCTCGTTACAAAAACTGCCCAGAATACAGATGAAGGTTAAGGTGTCTCAGGAGGATTAAGAATCCAAAAAAAATATTAAAAGTGAGAGAGAAAAACTTTTGAAAATTTAACAGAAATATAAGGGTAAAGTACGATTTTTTTCAAATTTCAATTTTCAAATTCTTAATTTTAATGTTTTCTTAAATATTAATTCATTCTATAGATACTGATACCAGTTATAACTATACAAAATTTCGTGAAGATTCGAATTATAGAAGTTTTGTTATATTGCGGATAGTTTATAAAAATACGTTTTCAAAAAACGCAGTTTAAAGTTACCTTATTGAGTTCAAGTGTGAAGCTTTCATAAAACGCTTTTATGTGTATATCCGGATCTAGTTGGATTTATTGCATGAAATTGGGGTCAAAATGCTCAGAAGTAACTAAGGTTTTGTTCAGTTTTGAAGATGTATTTTCGACACCAAATTTGGTGAGATTTTGTATGATTTTGGGTATGTATGGCCCTTTAATACCTAGATAATATAGACAAACGCGAGCACGACGTGAGCGAATAGATTCGCACAGACTTCCATGGTCTTGCAGACACTTTTGCGGAGATTCCGAGGTTTTGTGAAGATTTTTTTTTCTGTTTTAAAGATGGAGAGTTACCTAGACGAAATATTTTTTTTTTCTGTTTTAAAGATGGAGAGTTACCTAGACGAAATATTTTTTTTTTAACTCACTATAGCGCAAGAACGTTACATTTACTTTCTACGCATATATATACACGTGTTCATGTGCGCATTCTGTTATCACGGACTATTGTGAGTTTGTGTCGGCTCATGTGTGCAGATAGTTTATTTTTTAAAACCTTGCTATGGCCCATGTATATTTTGCTTTTCCATCACGCAGTTGAATGGCGGGAGATATGCTATTTATTTCCTGACGATAACTAATGAAATGGTAAGGTTTGAAAGTTTCTTGAAAAAATACAGAAAGCAAGTTGTTATTGGAGTGTCACTTGCGTTTTTTGAGTCTCTGTTGAAATGTTATTAATAACTGTTACCCGAAAAAGAAAAGAAATAAATCATACTTTTAAAACACTAAGGAAACATGCTAAGTAAAAATAATATGAAAAGTAATTGACTACAAATTAGATTAATGTTGAAAAGAGTGTGTGTGCTTCATATCAGATTTTTTTTTTTTCAAACTATCAAGAAAGGCTGTTTTAATGGAAATCTAAGTGAAAGGCACCTTAAGACATTTTTTCATTAGCTATTTTCTTTCGATCACTTTATTTTCGCTTCAAAAAGGGAAGTTATACCGAGGTGTGTGACATCCGTTAGCTGTTGAACGAAATCTGTCTATTTACAGATTTTTTACATTTCAATTTCTATTCCTTTAAAGCATGTTTCCTTAGAATTTTAAAGTATGAATTATTTTTTTTCAGTCTTAGGTTGAACGAATAAATAAAAATTGTTAATGTATTGTCGTCATACTTGGTGAGATTTTGGGGATACCTATAAAAAAAACTGTACATCACTGTTAATTTTTGCGAGACCCTGTTAAAGAACTTTAATTGTTACTCCCATCCTTTAAATTAAGATTATATATAATCTATAATAAACATTTATATCCATCCTGTACTGTGCTTGAAATGGATGAATGCCGCTGAACTGCCAAAGACTGTATTGTTCTGGAATTCGTTTGACTGCTCCTGTAGAATAACTAAAAGTGCTACATGCACTATTTTCAATGGAGGGCCTAATTTTGTTATCCGTAACATCATACATCAATTTTATTCTGTTTGAAATATATGGATGTTTCTAAAATACGCTTTAAACAATGACTCTTCATAGAGCGTAATGTATTGGAATTCTTTTGGGAACTCCTGTAAACGAATTATAAATGGTTCGTACACCATTTTTAATGCTATTCTATTGTCATCGATTCTTTATATGTCTGTAAAGTTTCAAGTTCACTGAATGTCTCTATAAGTGGGTGAAAATTGAATTACCGTTGCATTAATATATTCAGATGAAAGTAATAAAAGCCTGTCAAAAAATATCTTTTTTTCTTTATTCATGCAACCTTCATCACAATTCATAAGATGAAAGTTGGCATTCCACCCTGAAATTTTAGCAAACAAAACCAATTCTATTTTATTTACTATTACAGACACAAAGAGTTATTTTCGAACTGAAAATCTTATTTAAAAAATCTCAGCTTCTTTATTGTCCTAGGAACCTCAGTCATAATTGTATTGTCATTATTTATATTTTGTTAAAATATGTGTCTTGAAATTTAATAATGCTTTTTTATTTCACACAAAAACCTTAACTGTTTATTTAACCCACTGAGTTTTGGGCATGTAATTTTGCCTCCTCTAAATTTCACACTCAGCCATGAGACGAAATACACTCTCAATAAACAGACTAGGACGTAAGATTCATTTTTCAGTCCCCAGTCCGAGTCTATGTGAATGGACTTCAGCTGCTGCTGAAAAAAGTCGAAATTTTTTCGATCGAAACACGAGTAAAGATTGATAAGCATCTTTTATGTGGGTTATTTTACAAAGTTTTAATCTTTTAAACTGAAGTTACTTTTCAGTGTTTTTTGTTGCTCTTAAATACATTACCGACATACCTTTTAATTTAAATTAGCTTATCTAAAAAAAAAATTCCCTTTGCGCTAGATAAATTTGAACACCGAAACACATGATTCTTTTTTGAAAATTTTGACATGATGTTAGTTGTAGAATTGTAACTACCTTAAAAATACTTAAGAATGAAAGATAACTATCATGTAAAATACATTATAAGCTTTATGCCTTTTTTTTTTTTTTTTTTTTTGAAAAGTTAATCGTATATAGATTGTTTAAAAATTTCTCTGGTCGCAATTACCCCCACCTGACCCTGTAAAGTTAATATTGTGGTTGTGCAAATTTTCAAAGTACAGTGCAGTTTCTGCCAGTATTCTTTTTCGGGGGTGCAAAAATGCAGAGAAATAAGAAAAGTGAAAAAGTGAAGAGCATTTCCTAGATGCAATACTCTTTTTAAGAGTCTAGACTTTAGGGATTATGAATATTAAAATCACTGCACTTCATTCAAACAAGCGGAGCATAAAATATTCTCGTGTAAAAAAAATATATATATATATATATATATATATATATATATATACATATATATTTAAAATGCTAAATTATTGTTATTCTCTTATTATTTGTCTTATTAGTATAATATATTTGAACTGGGCCAGTGGCATAGCCAGAAATTTTCATGGGGGGGGGGCGGGGTTACGACTACGGCAACTCATGTATATGTATACGCGTGTGTGATAAGTAAGTGAAGAATATACTTTTGTACGACAAAAAATTCCTCATGGGGAGGGGGGTATGACCCTCCTAACCCCCCACCCCGTGGCTATGCCGCTGAACTCGGCTATATAAATAGCTGAGAAATTTAAACTTAGTACTTTTTTTATAGGAAACATTATATATTCCATAATATGGATATTATACTGGAAATTTTTTCCCATCCTTACAATCGCCCGCATAAATATATAAGCACTTGGAAAAATTGCCTTCTATCTATATAAATAAAATTAGGCTTTTGTCTGTACATTTCTTGGAATTCAAAAATTTTGCGATTTCTATCCGTTTCAAGCACCTGGGAATCCGGTGCGACCCTCAAAAAAAAGTTTGTCTGTCGTTCTGTCCGTGACGCTCTTTTTGTTGAAGCATCACGTAAAAATGACTGAAGCGAACGATATGAAATTGGGTGCCATGATAGGTGGTCACTCAACTTAAAACATAGGCGTCGAATTTTTAAAAAATCTTGATTGGATTTTGAGATTTTCTGAAAATCTTTTAAAACTGCGTAAATTTGTATTCGCACGTCACATAAAAACGACTGAAGCGAATGAAACGAAATTTATATCATGGTAGGGGGTCATTCAACTTAAAACATAAGTGTCGAATTTGCAAAAACCGTTTCAAACTGCGTAAATTTGTGTTTGCACATCACGTAATATTTGGAAAGGGGAAGAAATGATATTTGGTGAAATGATAGGTGGTCACTCACCTTAAACTGTAAGCATCTAATTTAAAAAAAAAAAATGGATCAGATTTCGAGATTTTGCGAAAATCGTTTAAAACTGAGTGAATCTTTGTTCACGCATTATGTAATAACGACTAAAGTGAATGAAATGAAATTTGGTTACATGATGGATTGTTGCTCAACATAAACTATAGGTGTCCAATTTTTTAAACATTTTTATTAGATTTTGAGATTTTGTGAAAATTCTCTCAAAATACGTTTATATTTCTTCAAGCATCACGTAATAACGACTAATACGAATGATACGAAATTTGGTGATATGTTAGGTTATTGCTAATCTTAATTTATAAGCGTTGAATTTTTAAAATATTTGTTTACGTTTTGAGATTTTCTGAAAATTGTTTTAAAATGCTGAAATTTTGTTTCAGCATCCCGAAATAAAGACTGCAGGAAATGAAACGAAATTTGGTGACATGATAGGTTGTCCCTCAACTTAAATTCTAGGCTTCCAATTTTTCAAAAAGTATTGATTAGATTTTGAGATTTTGCGAAAATTATTTCCATATGCGTAAATATTCGATTATACTGGATCGTTCGCGCATCATATAATTACGACTAAAGCGAATGAAATGATATTACTTAAAAGGAGGAGGCACGGCCTCCCTCGGGGAAACGGATTTCAATGATCTTTGGCACAGTGGTAGTATACCATGTCAATATACTACGTGTAAAATACTAAGACGCAATACTCAAATACAGTCGAGAAAAATTAATATTTATTTTCGAACCACTTCACCAAAACTTTAAATATAAGTTACGCGCAACACGACTAAGCACCGTGGCGGAATGGTTAGAACGGTAGTTCTCTACCCTGGGGTCCTACCCAAGTTCGTATCTCTTGCTTCGGCTTGCTTTCAAGCGGTTTTTTTTTCCCGCTAACTCTTTCTTTAAATACAACAATACTGATAATTCTTTTTTCAGTCCAGTAAATATTTATTTACTGTTTCGTTTATTTATTTTTACTACTTATTGAATTTTTCTATTACTTATTTACATATTTTTTAAAATTTTATTCCTACTATTTGAAGTCGATTTTTACAATTGATTATAGTTATGATTATTTGAATAGAATAATTATAATGAATAATATAGTTATGACAATTGAATTTCTTTTTTTCTCCCCATCTGGTACATAGTCATCAGGCGAGTTATCTTTAACTGTTTCGAAATTGTCTTCTATACACTCTTCTTGAGCATGGATCAATTTCCCATCAGTTACAAACTTCTTTTCATTCAATACATCTTATGTATTATTGTACAATTCTGTGCCTATCATCATAGCTTCTTCAGGTAGTGTATCAGAAGCTGGCGTTGCAATTAATTTTTTTTTTTTTTTAAGTGAACTTTCGTGATACGCTACTTCATTTTTTAGTCAATGCTTCAAAACATCACTGTGTGTAGAACTATCAGTAGCTTTTTCATCACAACAATAAGAACTTGCTTGGCCTGGTGGCATATTTGTAACTGTGATATAATTCTTCAAAATAAGTTTCACTGCTTAAATAGTCTATTCGAAATTTTCACATGCGATATTTTAAATAGAAAACCCATCAACAGAGGACAGAAGATTAAAAGAAATAATGTTGTTGCTGTGGCATCACGAACGGGTGAAAATTAGACAAAAAAGTCTGTCTTATGATCGTGATGAAAAGAAATGTACCTTAAATAAATTTTTTTTAAGGTACATTTCTTTTTATACAGGAGTTTTACGAGTGTTAAAAGTGAATTATTTTGAATGTGTAAAATTCTAATTCCAAAGTAAAGATTTTGCAAGTAGAAATAAATTTAAATAATAATAAAAAATCAATATGTAGGGACCAAAAATAAATATATAAATAATAAATTAATAAAACAAATAAGTAACATATTTACTTGACTAAAAAATGAATTAATTATCAGTATTGTTGTATTTAAAAAAAGAGTGAGCGGAAAAAAAAACACTCGTGCAGCACGAGATACGAACCTGGGACCCTAGAGTAAAACACCACCGTTCCAACCATTCCGCCACGGCACTTTGTGCGACTTGCGCGTAACTTATATTTAAAGTTTTGGTGAAGTGGTTCGAAAATAAATATTAATTTTTCCCGACTGTATTCCAGAATTGCGTCTTAGTATTTTACACGTAGTATATTGTCATGGTATACTACCACTGTGCCAAAGATCATTGAAATCCGTTTCCCCGAGACCGTGCCTCCTCCTTGTTAGTTACTCTCTAACCTGTTCTATTTTAACAATACATAAAAATTATAACTTCGCTTTCTTTACTTTGGCAACCTACTACATCTATTCTGTGTACTCCTACAATGCTGACGAAAGTTCTTGCTTTTTGGAAATTTGCATTCAGTACTAACCCGTCAACGACGGGTACTTCAGCTAGTATTTTATATAATTAAGCGACCTACCTTAAAAAAAAAACGTTGATAATTACTCACTCCAATGCTTTAACAGAAATTTTTTGTATAAATTTTATTTTCAAGGTAGATCAATATTTTCCCCCAAGTGTTAGATATTTATGCACGCGACTGTATCTCTTATTGGATAAGTGTAGTAAAATAATAGATATTTTAAAAATGTCAGTATTATGTGTTCCAAACGCTTTCTTAGTATTTGAAATGAAAATGTGAGTGGCTCTCCTTCTCTCCGAAATATTGGAAGGTGATATCTGCCTTCAAACAGTGTTTCCGAAGCATTGTGCATAATTCCACCA
Source organism: Cheiracanthium punctorium (assembly GCA_038373885.1). Taxonomy (NCBI): domain Eukaryota; kingdom Metazoa; phylum Arthropoda; class Arachnida; order Araneae; family Cheiracanthiidae; genus Cheiracanthium; species Cheiracanthium punctorium. The sequence continues at coordinate 683,980 of JAWZYV010014617.1, read as the reverse complement.
TCCAGCTGATGAACTAATGATCCCGCTAAGAAGCGAAACTCTTTCTAATGGGATCTCCTCCAGTCGGAAGGAAAGAAGGGAGAAAGAGAGATGGCTTGAAGCTGTGTAGCTGCCGCTCGATTACATCACTGCCGCCACGGTAGGTTGGGCTTATGCGATTCGCTCGGTGTTCTCGGCCGCCTACTACCAGTTGCTCGCGGAGAGCCGGCTAAGTGACATCGAGTCCTGCGCGCAGCTATGCTGCTCACTACTATTGCTGCTCTTCCCGCGTGATCGCCCAAAACACTGCTTCCATTGGTTTCTTATTCAGCAGCTCACTCTGGATGTCATCCCACCACGATCCGCATTATTGGAATATTTAAGAAAAGGGGTGAGTCCCATTTTGCCTTCTTTCTATTACTCACGTGCCGCTCTGTTTACATAACAGCGATGCGTGGATCGGATGGCATTGCTTCATCCACTCGACACTTAACACTTATTTTGAAAATTTTTAAAAGGGAATTTTAGCAGCATTGCAAAGCTATCATTTCCTTTCAAATTGACACACTTATTTGGAAAGAAGAGAGATGGCGGTTTATTACAGAATTAAAGGACACAAGATTTTCATTTGCTCGAATCACACATGGGGGGAGCATGGGTGTTCATAGCGAGGGAAGTGACGATTTGCAAAAATGTAGAGTAGCTTAACGAGAATAATGACTCACTTAATTGAATTGCAGTGTTGCTATGCACGGGACTATTTTTAATATTTTGATTTGTTTGGAAAATGCTGTTGCTAGAGACATGCAAGCTTTTCTCCTATGATAGCTACTTCATTTATGAGAAGTCATTTTTCAGTATGAAGTACCTTGACACTAGCGTCTTATTTGACCTTGTAAGTGAAACTTCTCACAGTTGATTTTGTTTGATTGGATATTCTTCTGCATTCATGTGTCCTTCACTCAATCGTAATCATATACTACTTAAGTAATCTTATTACACAGCTTGAAAAACGCTTTATGTAGAAAATGTAATATAGAAACTGAAACAAATATTTTATGGAGTCCTGATTTTTTTCATCATCTATGAGATTTCTTTGAATCTTGATTTTTTGTTATTAATCAATAATCATGCAAGAACTGCGCCTTGAAATATATAATTTCTGCACTGTTACCAGCAGTTTATTTGCGAATTTTTATGCATTGTCAATAAAATAATTCTTCCATCTATCCCCCCCCCCCACATACACACACACAATACAAATGTATACGTATAGAAACCGTGTTTCGATGTGCGTAATTCCTGCTATGTTACCAATACAATTTTATTTGACTCCTTTTATGCATTTTAAATGAAAAATACGTTTTTTTACTTTTGTGTGTGTGTGTGTGTGTGTCTACCAAAAAAAGAAAAAAAATCTCTTCAGGGATTGTCTTTTGAAATATATAACTCGTAAAATGTACCAATAGTTATACCTCCTGATTCTGCTACCTCCGCCTACACACAAAATAATCTACTATATCTTGCGGCATCCCGAACTTATCGTGAAAATGAGAGATAGTATTTCACTTTGTTTCTATTTTATCCTCTCTCTTTCCGAGTTTCTCCACAAAAGTGCGTGTGGTGATGCGCTAACCAGTTGAAACAACCGTATAACATTCTACATGTGAACACTGAAGTTATTAGATTGGTACTTAAAATTTAATTTTTAGAACCGACAAGAAACAAATTTTTATTTTTTGATTTTTAATTTAAGAATGACTCTAATTTTTGAATGCTCAATTTTTGCATAAGTCAAATTTGTATCGTCATTTAATTGGTACCTTAATTGTTTTTGGATGTCCAAATGGATAACTGTGTTTCTAAGGGTCAACAAGGCTCATCTTTTGAGCTGTTTCATGATTCTTCTAGGTGTGAAATATGTCTTTTTTCAGTAGAGGTTAAAAGTATGAAGCGGGGGAAAAGTTTGTAAAATGTAATCATGTGTGAAATTGCTACCTATTTCAATAGAAGTGTGTGGTTAACTTTGATTTTTTTTCGGTGAAAGGGCTACTATCTAATTCTATGGGTTCGTTAAAACTGTTTCGACTAGTAGTGCAGTAGTCCAACTTACGCTAAGGTTCCCCTGTGACTAGGACGCAAGAGGGAACCTTCCACTTTCAGCGGGAACTTCTGAACGGATGATCTAACAGCCTGGAATTGTATATTTTTTCTTTCTTTTTGTTTGCTCTTAATGAACAATTTAACTAACTTTTAAGTTTTCGGGTTCTAAAATATTTTATCCATTTTGAAAATTTGAATGAGAATATTTTTAATTAGCTAAATTTTACAAAAATGCTCTGGCCTTTATTTTAATTTCAATTTAGATATTTAATAAAATATTCATTAATAAAATATTTATTTTATTTTAAATATTTTATTAATGTTTTTTTTTCCCGAGCGATTTGGACGATTTCTAAGAGTCAAACTCTTTCATGGTTGCGCTGACAGCGTTGAATTTCTTTTGAGGAAAGGTTAATTAGAGTAAGATTTTCACTTTCATTTGAGCAGATAGCTGTTACAAGTAATGCAAATACTGTCAACACCATTCATGATGAAATACTCGGCAGTATTTCCTTTTAACAATATTTATGATATTAATGATCTTGTAGTGTGCATGAAACGAATAGCATGTGCCAATAACCTCATACATAATGTTGGTTATATTCCATTGTGCGATTCTTGGTAATTTCAGCCTTTGAGGCCCCGAATATATAAAAAGTTTGCTATTTCATTTCATATTTATTTGAATAGTATTCAGAGAAGAAAGCGGTTTACGTTAACACACACACACACAAATTAATAGGATATAAAAAATTGCATAGTGCGTGAGTAATTAGATTGCGAAAATAATTGAATTATTTCAGTCTCTTAAAAAAGGGGGAAAATTTTTTGATGAGTAGATTGATAATAATTTCCTCAATACTGAGCATCATTATTGTGTAATGGATTAATGATATATTGATAACTAATTTTTCGAAGTGTTCTAAGACTTTGTTGACTTTCTTATCTTTAACCGTGATTTTTAAATAGAGCTATTTTGTAACTATTCTCTTAATTTGAATTTGAACACTTAACGGAAACGGATCACAAAACCTTTTCCTCCTTTATAATTATTAATTTGTCTGCAGATGGAGGGGAAAAAAACATGCTCTTTTTTTACTGAATCTTAAATCTTAAAAGTAAAAAATGGATGGACTAATTCTTATCATTTGAATGGAGTATGTTCTGTTAGTAATGTAATTCAAACACTCCAGTAAAAATTGTGTTTACATTCTTATAAGCACAAATATATCAGCTATGTGTACGCAGGGGATTTTTCTTGAACCAAGACCGTACACAGAAGATGAAAAGGTCTTGGAATACCCTTTGACAATCAGAAATTTTTACTTTGAAAAGAGAAGTTTAAAAACATTTAGCAATGCATTTCTAAAGAAAAATATTCTGTCTTAAAACACTTTTGATAGACTTAACTTTGATTTGTATTCGTAATTTTTAAAAAATTTAGTAGAGCTCTGATCTGTCACCGAATTTTATAAAATTCTAGCAAAATTTTAAAAATTAACCAAACTAAGTTTCAGTAGTTCTATTAAAACTTCTCTTTTCAAAGATAAAAAAATCTGTGATTTTTTTTTTTTTTATTACTATGTGAAGCTCTTAACTATATTTTACACTGCCTCCAAATAAAAATGCATGTTAAGCTAAAAGTTGAATAAGACTATCGTTTCTTAAAAATAAAATTGTATCAAGCTTCTACTATTTCAATTATGTTTCTTAGTTAAGTAAATATTGTTTTCTACATTTTAATTAAATGATAGAATTTCCAATTCTTTGACTATTCCTTTATTTCTTGTTACGAGAAGAATGTTTTTGTGTTTTTCTGAGTGGTTCAGGGAATTCCACGTACATACACCACAGCATTCGAAACTACATTTCCACCCAAGTCGTATAAAGTTCTTCATATCAAATCTCAAAACTTAATTAATAATTTATTTTCAACATGCTTTTGTAAAAATGTACTTAAAAAAGCATTCTTAAAAAATTGATTCTGTTAATGAAAAATTATTCACATATCATGGTGCGTATAGAGTTACATTTAAATCTCAAGCTTCAACTTTTACTTGAGCTTTATATTTTGTGTGTATTCAGAGTTGTTTTTACATTATTTCAGTTTATATTCCATTTAAAAAAAAAAAAAAAAATTTTTCTTTCATCGGGATTTAGCGTGGGGGAAATTGAAGTCTCGGAACTTTATATTGATTTAGTTGTAGAAAAAAAATATCGAGCTTTAATGGATGTATTTAGAGAGCCATTTCTTTCTCTCCCCCCTATCCTTCTCCCTTTCTCCCCCCCCCCCTCTCTCTCCTTCTCTCTCTGTGTTCCGATCCGATATTTTTTTAAAGAGTGGTTGTTTAGATTTAGTGTTGTTCTATTTCGTAAGGGTTTGGAAAAATCCTGGAAATAGCCAACCCGTACAAAACATGGCTTTGTTGATTTAGTCCATACTGTCCACTTGTTGCTTTTTTTAAAGTTCTGGTTTAAATTTTTAATTATTGCTCTTTTTTTTAAATTTTGGATAATGGTTTCATTCAAGCTTGTAGGAAAACTTGCCTTTAAACGTAGCATAAAATTCTTTTTAAAAGTGAAACAATTTTTTTTTCTTTTTTTTAGCAGTTGTCATTCTGAGATGACTTTGAAGAAGCTTCGAAGTGTTCTTATCTACTATTTCTTGTTCAGGTTTCTTAAACGATAGGCCTGTATCGGTCAAATAAACTTGGATATCGTAACTATCAATTTTGGTCAGGTGTTTATGAAATATCAATTAATCTTTCCTTGACCATGCTCAGAAAACTATTACATGAGTAATTTTTCAGACGGATTATTAATTAACGATTGCAATAAAACGATATTCGTGAGTTCAGATTGCTAAATATAATTCCGGTTCGTCCTTACCTTGCCAGAAGGTTTATATGTGTACACACTTTCGACCGAGTTCTGTTTAGTGTTATGGCTGGCCTACACCAGGAGCATCTGCCTACGTGAACCGTGGGCTGCCTTCGTCAGAGAACTTTTTAAAAGGTTCTAATGTGTATTCAAAACCGAGAACACACTTTCTTTAGTGAATTACCCTGTAGATGAGTTCTTACTCCTTTCTGAACAAAAAACTAGATAGTCACCTAATTCCGTTCTACCATGACTAAAAGTTTCTAAATCTGATATTGAAATTTAATTAACAAATAGGATCTTCTATTAACAGTTTCGCAGTTTCAAGCTAATAATTAGAAAACAATAGTAACATCGGCTCTCAGGTATCTGTAATCTTGCAAGACTTTATAGCAGTAACATCTGTTTCATTTTTTTATATTCATGTTTATCAAAACATCCCCATTTTATAGAAATTTTCACATGTGTCGTGGATTTAGCGACTGCATAGAGTACAAATTATTGAAGTAAAATGCATTGACAAAGGATCTTTTACCACTATATTTTTCTCTAGATAGAAACAAAATACTTTAATTACTGGATAGAAAAGTGATCACAAGCTTGGCTGTAAATAACTCTGTACTAAATGACTCGTTATGAAACAACATTGTTTAGTGCTGACATAATTAAAATTAAATAGATATTATATTTTAAAAAATGAGGGGGAGGAAGAAAGAAGTTGGCAAAAACAAGATGGTAGATTAAAATAATATGTATATATATAGAGAGAGATAGATAGATATTATGTCGTGTGTTGGAATCCTGACTACCGATTACTAGTGGAATGTTTTTCTTCAGTATTTTGCGTAAATCGCAGCGGAAAACTTTCTTTTTTGCTCTCTTTATTTTCCCTCCCTCCCTTGCGCTCGTTTTTTTATGCTGAGATCTAACACTGTCGTCTCCAAGTAATTAAGTAACAGTAAAATAACTATTAAATTAGAGAAACAATTACCAAACTATTTTCGACTTCCGTTTTCAGTTTACCTGGGATTGGAGCAGTATTTATACACTGTTCCCATTTTAAATGGGAACTTGACACGAAATACACCATAATACAGATTGAATAGAGTGTCATAGTATCCAAGGTAACGCTAATCGCTAAAGTTTTTAGACTCTAAATAATTAAATATGTATAAATAGAAATAGTTTTCAAAAATATCAACTATTTTATTTAAATATTAAATAAAGAGCATAAAATAAAATTTGGGAACTTTTTCAAACTGAAGCATTTATTGCAACGCACAAATCCATCCTAAGCTCACCGATCAGAGGTGGAGGTACTTAGAGAATTCACTAAACATTACTTTTTTTAAAATATACTACGGAAACACTTATCGAGAAAATATCCAGATGTGTTGTTCCATATGAAAACGATATTTTATTATTTATATATGAAAATTCGCATTATTCTATAGGAATTAAACGTATATTTCATTTTCATTTCACAGACACGTTCTTACAAAGTGGAACATGCTACAGAAACCCGTATGGATCTGTTGTTGCAATCTATATGGTTTATGAAATCAGATAGTTTGAACTCTTTAAGTGTCAATTTTATTTCAAACATTTGACAGGTTGGGATATTTTTCCTTAATCTAATGTAACAATTGATCTGTTGATAAAATACTTTGTTTTGTTTAGGAAAAGTCATGATAGGGAAAAATTTCATCTTAATAGTTTTCGCATTTATTTTTTGCTCCCTACAAAATCAAGTGTAAACAACTACAAAATCCACTTTAATTCCCATTTGTTAACCTGTTTTCTCCCACAGTTTCAAAAGTGAAAAAGCAGAGCTTTCCATTCTTTGTTCTAAGTTACACACTGGGCTTGAAAGTTGAAATCGGAATGGACAGAGAAAGGGAATCTTTTTTGTTATGGATAAATAGTGGAGAAATTTCATAATACGCATTAATAAAAGTTTTCAAAACAGTTTCAATTCATTATGCAATAGTGTAACATCTGACGTTACTTATCATGTACTTTTTATCCTAAAAATGGCATGACAATCAACACGACACTTCTCAGATCGAATCCAATCGACGTGACACTTCTCGGCGATCCATTCAGTTTCGATTCAATAACGTTATACTAGTTTTGCTTATGTAATGTTTAGCATAGGACCTCCTTCTGGAATTATCTTTAGTTTCTAGATTCTAGTAAGATAATCATTTTATTTGAATTAATTTCAGCTTCAATAAATTATTTGTCAGGAAATGAATTCGAGATGCACAGCATTTATTGAATATTTTTTTAGCATTTATTAATTAATTTGAGTCATTCCATGAGGTGATTTTTTTCATGCCACCTCGTGGACATTGAAAAAAACTTGCTTGAGCGCATCTCATGGACAGTCCATATGCCAAATTTTGTGACAGTCTAGTCATCCGTTTCAGCCGCTATCCGTTTTTAGGGGAAGTTTACTTAAAATCACCCTGCATGCAACCTCACACATATAATATATACAGCATGGATCACAATTCCCTCCCGGGTTTGGTACACTTATAAAAAATATAGAGATTACCAATACACCAACAAAGTTGGCTTCATTGGAGAAACAAGTTTTACTTCACAAAAGTCCAATGAGTGAACCATAGAATGCAATTTTGGTGGCTTTGTCGGTGACGGCCTTTACATAGACATTGCATCCATTAGTAAGATTGACATATGCATCCACTTTTTAGAAGTAAATGGGATTTTTTACATTCATTTCTTTTTTCTCAATTGCCCTTCCTATAATCCGTCCTTGTTTCGTGATGCTGCTGATTCCCTCCTACCACCCCTATCCCTTACAAAATTGCATTAATCCGTCGCTTTCACGAAAGATTCACATATTCGACTTTTGTGAAATAAAACTTGTAACATTTTTTTCTGCAATAAAGTCAACTTCGTTGCTGCATTATATAAGCCTTCCAAACCCAGGAGGGAATTGTGATACACCCTCTATATACTATATTATATATTTTGAATGTGCTCAATGAATGCAAAAATATAAATTCTCGCAAATTTTACTGCTTAGTTAATTTTATGTAAAGTTTACATTATTAGCAGCTTGATCAGTGCAGATTTATATGCAGTATGTGCTATTTTGTGAATGCTAAATTTCTTGAAAGAGCCGAAAATAGAATAAAATATGTCATGTTTTTTGTTAATTTATAACAAAAATTACCGCATATGTAAATGTTATAAAATATCTTTGTTTTATATGATAAATAAAAAATTATTCTTTTAATATAATTTATAATAATATTTTTCTTTTTGTTTTTATTGGACTGAATCGATTTATTTACTTAATCTATTATGAAACAAATACGATATTAATTATAACTCTGAATAATAGAAACATAACAAAGACACTCAAAAATCTGGTATTAAAAGATGATGGAAAACACTTTGTATAGTATCCCACATAACAAGGTACTTATCTATCAGTAGAGATAGATGAATACCTTGTTATGTGTGTTATTATACAGTTTTATTTATATCAATAAAAGCATAGGCAGATGGGAATCCAGGGGGGGGCGCTTGGAGACTGTGAAATTCGAATGTTTCTTAAAAAATAGAATAAAATTAAGAGTAGCAATCGTCTCTTTCTAAAAAATTCTTTCTTTTTAGGTACCCCCGAAACTTTTTTCTAGCTTCGTGTATCGTAAATAATCTTGGGCTCCATTCGACGCTGTACGACGCGGTAAAAGACGTTTATAGTTACGATTCTAAACCTGTATGTTGTTGGCATTATTTTTTACTATTATTATGTGTGACACAAAATAATGTCTTTTTTATTTTACATTAAATTCAAACAAATACATTTTTAACGGTCTTTTTAATGGCAAGCAAGTGGTACCTAAATAATGGAGTCATATTTCTTATACTTTAAAGCAAGATGTTCATAGATAACTAATTTTTTTTCTTTCAAGAAGTATATGTGAAAAAAGGGGAGGGTAGACATCTACTCTCCTTGGTGGGAAAATTTCTAAATTTGCTGTAATTGATATATTTAGGTATTTGCGAGTATTATATCTTAAAGAAAGAATTTTATGCTTGGATATCTCTTCTTTTTTGTTTGAGATAAAAAGGGTATGCGAAAAGAACATTTTGCTCCCCCTCCCCTCTTCCTCCTGGATTTCGAATTTAGGAAAACCTTGTGTTATCAAGTAGCTAAATTGCAAATCTCACATCCATTCCAATTTTCGCATAATTAGCTTCTGTAGTTTTGTCTAGACGAAATATCGAAATACTTTTCTTCTATAATGTGTTGTAAAATTGTATGGCTTTCATTAGCTGTCATCTTGTTTTTATGTAAATTGCTGTATGGAGTTGCCTAAAAATCTGTACAAGTTAAAAAATGTTATGTGAAGCTTGAATCTCTCTATTCTAAAAATGTAGAGGCCGCTGGCTCTGTCAATAGCTTGTGGACCTATCTCCTCCTAAACCGTGGGGATTTGACGTTCGACTAAAGTGCCCACAGATTCGAAAAATTCCGAAAAACCTGCAAAGCTGACTTAAATTTCGAAAATCGAATTATTTTAGAAGATATTAATAAAAAACTGAAAAAATAAACAGAATGGTTGCCAGATTTGGCATAAAATCATTCATTCCTTTGCAGCAAAGAGTTTCCAAGTATCTAGAATCGCGTGAAATTTACAAACATGAGTTAGAATTACGCCCATTTTACGCCAAAATAAAAACTATCTTTCTTCTATATTAATAAAACAATGTGTAAACTGTTAGTTAGTTTGTTTGAATGTGTCTCGTGGTGATCATAGACCTACCAAATTTTGTACGGAAATTTTCCATGACAGTTCCCGACACACCTCGAAGCGATTTTTTCAAAAATTGGAATTATTTTAGGAGATATCGATAAAAAACGTATCGCAAAAGGCTAATTTTTGCTTTCCGCCATTTCGTAATTGTAACCCCACAGTGGAAAAAGTGCCGTTTAAGCTTATCTAGGTTGCCACATTCGGCAAGTTTATTAAATGATTCAGACTCTTGAAGTAAAAATAAAAGAATAACGATTTTTTTTTGGTCTAGATTATTTGTAAGGCTGTTTTTAAATTAAAATATCGTGTGCATGGGAAATCAGAGCAGGAATGAAATGTTTTATACCCAAAAGAACAATATTATTTAGAAATTTTCTGAGACTAAAATGAGCGACTTTTTAATTTGGCGAAAAATTAAACGGTTTTGTGCGATTTTGAGGAGATTATTCTAATGCTTGGCGGAATTCATCGTCTGCTGAATACACATGAGAATAAGGTATTGAAATTTTCATTCAGTTGGAATTGTGCATTTTTCTGTGCAGATTTTCTCCATCTATTAATGACTATGTCATTTTATCTCTCACCCCCTTTATTGAAAATTGTATGAAAAACGTGTCCCAAAAATGCGACATAAAAGTATGCCACATAATTTTACATTTATTTAAATACTATTAGTTCACAACAGCTTTAATCTATTGTTACAATATTTCGTAAGCTACAGAATATGCTTCACATATATTTTTTACATATATTTAAATACTATTAGTTCACAACAGCTTTAATCTATTGTTACAATATTTCGTAAGCTGTAGAATAGGCATCACCTGTTTTTTTTTCTATAAATAGGTTACAATAATATGAAATAAGTAACTCAAAATGTGTTACACAAAGTTGACAATTTTCAAATAGTAAGTTCGCTTAGACAACAGGAGTTTAGAATTAGCGATTATTTTTTTTTTCCAAAACAGAATAAGTAATATCTTGAAAATTTAAAATAATTAAAATGCAGATTATTTTAAAGCCGGTTCGGTCCAGCTGGATTATTTGCTACTAGTAGAAATATTTGGCGGCGTTAACTATGCCATTATAGCAGTTATAGTACACTTTGGATATTTGCTAGCCCGACGAGATGGTATAATTCGTGGTGCTAAGTACGCCAATCTGCAAACGATTATATAAATGAAAATATGGATAACGGTTTTCCGGTAACCTTAAATGAAGAGTAATTATAGGTTATGTGCATGTGTAAATCTCTAAAAAATGAAAAGTCGCCATTGGTGGCAAGCTATCCTTTCTATTCCGTAGCTTTTATTAACTTTACATGTACGCAAGTCGCCAAATAATGAAAAATCGCCATGGGTGGCAAATTCGCAAGGTGTCCAATAGGTTTTACATTATTAAAAATACAGCTGAAACAGATTTTCTGATTTTATTATGCTTTAGCTACTAATTAATATAACTTTTGAATGGCAATACTAAATATCATTGTGTTTCTGAGGAGTGCAAATAATTTTTCTAGCGATTACAAGCGGACTCCGCACTCCAGGTGGAGTATAGCTCAGGACCCGTACAACACGGATTCCCATAACAAAATATCTTCCGTGTTATGAAGGGGAGGGGGTCTACTGTAGTGTGAAATTTAAATTTTTATGCACCAATGAACATGCAAGAACCAAACAATGTGTAGCTCAGTAACATTCTATCTGATCCAATCTTCGGGTTTTGTCTGTTGAAATTATGTCTTTTTTACGAATAAGCCTTATTAGGGGCAGAATGCCTCATACGAAAAGCGAGCGTAGCGAGTCTGGGGGCCTTGGACCCTAGTCTTTTTAAAAAATTGTTTTCACGTTTCAAATTTCAGGATGATATTTCTTATCAATACTGTTTCATTACCTGAAAGTCTTCTGAAAGTTCATTGAAAACTATATAAGGCACATTCAAAAATTAATTAAAAATTTTCGAATCTTTTAAAGGTTGACACTGCACAAAAATTTATTTTCTAAAACCTTTCGAATACTTCATATTTTCTTATTGTGTATGTCACATGAAAATAAGCAAATAAAAACCAAAACCATTTAATTTTATTTCTACGATTACTAGAAGCCAAATTATAGAAGAAATAATAAGCCGGAAGTGGAGTATTTTGTACAGTATTAAAATGTTTAAATGCGTTTTCTAGAAAAAAAATTTTTTCGTAAATTTTCTTTACGATGAATCCCACATCTCATAACGTGTTTAAGATATTGACTTGAAAATTTGCCAGAATATTTTGATCGTGTTCTGAAGCAGAGTATAAGTTTTCTGTGTTTATTTACTTATTTTAGGCCCGTTTTCTCCTTTGAAAAATACTGTTTTTCCAAAAATAATGTGTTTTTATATAAAATTGAAATATTTTCATGAATGTCAGAAGTTTTGCAAATCTTTTACTGCATAACACAGATAAATATATTAGAATGTGCCGTATACATGTTATTATAGAATGTTTATTAGAATTGGTTATAGGAAAAAGTATTACGCAAACGCAATGTTTTCAGCATAATTTCACTTAAATTTGCCAATATTTCAAAGTTTGCATTGCATTTTATTAAATTCTTAGTTTTATAATCCATTTTAATTAAAATCTTTGAAATTTCATAAAAATTATACTTTTGTAAAAAGTGCCCAGAAGTTTGGCTGAATGCGTAATTCTTAAAAGCGTGTAGCGGTGGAAGCGACAACTGGTATCGCTGTATTCTAAAAAAAAGTAAAGCTGCTGTCACCGCTGTCAAAGCTTGTTGGCCTATCGCCTCCTAAACCGTGGGAATTTGAGTTTCGACTAAGGTGCCCACAGATTCGAAAAATTCCGAGGAATCTGCTAAGCTGACTTAAATTTCGAAAATCAAATTATTTTAGAAGATATTAATAAAAAACTGAAAAAATAAACATAATGGTTGCCATATTTGGCATAAAATCATTCATTCTTTTGCAACAAAGCGTTTCCGAGTATGTAGAATTGCGTGAAATTTACAAACATGAGTTAGAATTACGCCCATTTTACGACAAATTAAAAAGTATATGAAATAAATAACTCAAAGTGTGTTACACAAAGTTGAGAATTTTCAAATAGTAAGTTCGCTTAGACAACAGGAGTTTAGAATTAGCGACTATTCGTCTTTCCAAAACAGAATAACTAATTGTAACTGATTTTAAAAGCGCAATCTTGGCATTAGGAATGATTTGGCAGAATAGTATCTTTCCAAGCAGGGTGAATAAGCTTCGAGTTCCAGAATGCTGGAACCCAGTATCTTGAAAATGAAAAATAATTAAAGTGCAGATTATTTTAAAGGTGGTTCGGTCCAGCTGGAGTATTTCCTAACAGTAGACATATTTGGTGGCTTTAACTATGCCTATTTGCCAGCGCGGCGAGACGATATAATTCGTGGTGCTAAATACGCCCATCTGCAAAGGATTCTGTATATGAAAATATGGATAACGGTTTTCCGAGAACCTTGCATAAATCAGTAATTATAGGTCGTGAGCATGTGTAAATCGCCAAATAATGAAAAGTCGCCATGGGTGGCAAGCTATCCTACCTGTTCAGTAGTTTTTATCAAAGAAAACACGTGAAGTATTGTTTTCTTAGAGCTCATTATTAACTAAACATATATTTTGAATGCCAATATTAAATATCATTGTGTTCCTGAGGAGTGCAAATAATTTTTCCAGCGATTATACGCGGAGTCCGCACCTCCAGGTGGAGTATAGCTCAGGACCCGTAGAACACGGATTCCTAATAACAAAATATCTACCGTGATGTGAAGTTTAAATTTTTATGTACCAATGAACATGCAAGAACCAAGCGATGTGTAGCTCAGTAATATTCTATCTGATCCAATATTTAGGATTTGTGTGTTGAAATTCTGTCTTTTTTACGAATAAGCCTTATTAGGGGCCGGATGCCTCATACGAAAAGCGAGCGTAGCGAGTCTAGGGACCTTGGCCCCTAGTAATATATTATAAAAGTTGCAGTTTCTTTTTTTTAACTTTTTAATGCATATGGTTATTAAAAACTTTTTTTCTTAATTCAATTTGTCCAAAATGTACACGTAAGTGAGTCATATTTGGAATTTGTGACATATGTCATTACGTTTTCATAGTTGTAAAACAAATCGTGCAATATTTCTATAGATACGAAAAACTATTTAAAATCCAAATTACCGGGTGTCCGAAATTAAACGACCTTATTTAAAGTTGTCTACAGACAAAACGTTTGTTTAGAAAGTTATGAAATTTTGTGTAGGATATAATGAATGTATGGGAATTAGAGCAAATGAAAAATTACTTCAAATATTTGCCTCTAGGGGCGTTTTTTAATGAATAATGCATCCCCCTGATCCCCAGTCCTCAATACATGCAACTTTTGGCTTTGGAGGAGCTTGAAACATATGATAAGTCGCGATAATCCAAGAACTTTGCATGATCTTAAAGACAGCATTTTACAACATGTTTGTAAAATTTCCCCGAACACACTGCGGTCAGCTGTGAAACATGAACTTTTACGATTACAGATTGTAGCCGACAATGATGGACGTCATTTTGAACATGTTTTGGTGTAATAATATTTGTAAACAATCATAAATGTACGTTAAATGCGTTATTCATTTTAAAAAAAACGCCCCCTGGTTGCGAACATTTGAGCAGATTTCTTTTCTTCTTATTATTATTCGCTCAAATTCCCATACCTTCATTAGGTTCTACACAAAATTTCACAACTTTCTTAACAATAGTTTCGTCTGTAGACAACTTTAGATAGGATCATTTAATTTCAGACACCCTGTGTATTATTCCATGCAGGTCCATTCGGCTCTTAAAAGAACCAAAATACAAGTCTCGTATAAGTATATTTAAAAAAAAAAAAAAAAGAAAAGAAAAAAAAAAAGTTGCAAAGGAATCAATTCAAATGTCTGCTTACTGAGTGATATGTTTTTGTTCCTCTGAAGTCGAAAGCTGTTTCGTTAAGTTTTTGCCGTCTAAACATTGTTTTTCTATTATGTAACTCACAGACATAGTCAGAGGGTGGGCCATAGGTAGCCTGGGCACCCCCCAAAATTTCGAATTTTTGTTAACTGGATGCCAATAATCAAGCTTTTTTTTTGTGTGTGAAATTCTACCTTTTGTACCTTCACGGGCCTTCCCCGAAATTTTTTTCTCGCTACCTTTCTGATGTAACTTATTGGATATTATCATTTTCCGTACCATAATGGTATATCATAAAGCGTGATAGCTTTATGATATACCATTAGAAGTGTTATGCCATTAAGTAATTGCACTACCAGTAATACCTATACATTACGAATGCCCCATGAAGGTTAAACTGTTAAAATTATTAATATTCTACTTACGTGTTTACTGTTATTCCAAAATGCATTTATGCAAATATTTGAGAAGGCTCTGAGATATGTAGCTCAAATTTGTATTGAATTTTTTTCATTAAGGTGTGTAAATATTGATTAGAATGTGCAAAATGTTAAAAATAACCCCACCTTCCCGTACTATTGCTTTGGTATTTTTGTACTTCTTGAGTTAGTACTCGTACCTTTCGAATTTCGATTTATTATTTAATAACCGCAGAGAAATATTTTTTATAATACAATTCGAAAATGCTTTAGCATGCTGAAGAACTTACATATTATTCAGTATGCAAAAGTAGAAGTTTTTAAGGAAATTCTCTCCATATAATCATTATAATAAAAAAAAGAAGAAAACTGAGATATTAATAATAATATAAAGAGATATATAAAAAAAATATATAGAAAGATAGCGAGATACTGAGATATAAAAGAATACAGGGTTATAAAAAAATGTTTTTTTCACTGTGCATATTATGTCACTGTAAACTCTTTGAGTAATGGGAAGTATTACAAATTCGTTTCAGAATATTTTTATAATGCGAACACCAGTTAAATGAATAAATATATTACATAATACGGACGTGATAAATATCCATGGGAGGAATGAGTTTTTTTTATAAAAATGTGTAAATTTAGATTGAAAAAATTTACCTTAGTGAAATGTAAATGTAAACTTACCAGTTTTTGTCACGCACTCCCCCCCCTCCCGCATTCGTTTTGAAGAAAAATTAAATAGAACTTTATTAATATAAGTATATACTTATTTATTAATAATAATCATCATCATAGTATGACATCAAACTATCGGATTTATTTCGTAGCATATTGTAGGAATAGAAATCCAAGCTACTATGATAGGATCATTCTTTACAGTTATCAAAACAAAACGAAACTCATCACTAGGGATGGACGCGAGACGAAAAATTGGCGTCTCGCGTCTCGCAAAACAGCCGAAAAGCTTGTCTCGTCTCGCAAAAATCCCTATATCATAATGTTAAAAATGTCTGTCTCGTCTCGCAAAAAGTCGTCTCGCGTCCATCCCTACTCATCACTAAACCCTTCATCACATTATCTCTGTAAAGTAACATAGCCGTAACTTATTCGACTCTGTTATTCTTTTTTTGAAAACCTGTTATTTTGATTTAACAGGTTTTTAGCATTCATTCGTACATGGGTGTCTCCAAAACACGGGCCTAGGCTTTTATTCCTTAAATCCCTGTTTAAAAATCGAGTATATCATTTATGAAAATTTAACGGAATGACTCTTAGATTCTGTCTGATTACGGTTATCTAAAAAAATTATACAATAAAGTAAGGTGTTCCAAAAACACTGACCGAGGATATTATTCCATTAATATCGATCATAGACCTACCTACCTATACAATGAGTTGCCTAAAAGAAAGTCACAGAATTATATTATATCTATTAAAATGGTCAGGAGATAAAATTTAAATTTTGTCCGTATATATATTTTATATGGTCCCCGCACCAAAAATTTTCCAATTAGTAAACTGTGCCCTATACATTAGATGCATAAAATTTCAGCCTTTCTTCATAAAAATGCTGAGATATGTGTAACAAAGTTGATACCCAGGCAGTACAAGCTGGTTCTCTGAGCCTGACCAGACGTCTTGTATTGTTCAAAACACATTCTGGTGCAGAATAAGTTTTTCAAATATTCAGCTATACGTTATTCTAGTTCTGAGTAGCAGTATCTACAGGTATTTTTATGTTTGACTATCACACGTACATAAAATGTACTTCACATTTTTTCCTTCAACTTACGCACACTACACGTTCTGAAGACGTTCAATGTAGTACGACATGCGATTATTACAAAAAGCGTTAGAGAATCTGCAATTTTTCCAAGTAGCAACGAAAGAACACGCCAAAAGTAACGAAAATTTTGAACATAGAATCAAAAATAAATTAAGTCTGCTTCCCACTTGTTAAACAAGTATTGGGGTGATTTTATAAATTTAATGATTTTATCAAGTAATTACAAAAAATGTATATCCGCTCAAAAAAGTAGTCGAGTGTAAACCAAATTTTAAATTTTAGTTTTGAAAATATAGCGCCAGCATAAATATAAAACACTTCGAAAAATCCCTTTCCTTATTTCATATATAATTATCCAACCTACCTTCAAAATACGTTGATAAAAATTCACTTATTCACTCAAGTCATTTTACTGAACTATTTTCTTTAAATTTTCAAGTTACGTCAGAAATTTATATATGAAAAGAGATTTTTTCCAAAGTAATTTATAAATTTACGCATGTGATTGTAACTAATTAGCTTTTCGAAAAACACGGTTTCAAAGCAGAATGAATTTTTTTTTCTGTATGACTCCTTTCCAATGAAGAAGATTCTCTGTATATGAAACCGATATAGGATCCCAGCAAACACACACAGGTTCTCCGAAAGTCTATTAACGTTCAGAAGACGTTTTCTGAACGTCTTCTGAACGTTAATAGACGTTCAGAGACCCTATCTGTGTTTTCTGGGATGCTGGGAACCTGGGGTGTTCGCTGGGAACCTGTCTGTGCTTGCTTACACCTTCCCGAAAAAGTATTCCATGTGAGCTACAGTCCCTACATTCATTTTATTTGATTGATTTCTGAAAAAACATACAGTTCTAAAAATGTACGAGTTGATGTTATTAGGTATACATGATTTTTATTTTAGTAAAAATATATTTTATGTATGAAAACTGACAGAGTTGACTTGATTTTCACTTGAATAGGTTTTTCAAGGGTGTAAAACGCAAAAACATACTCTATATAGCATGTCTTTTTAAGTCGTATTTAAGCATTTTTAATACATTAACATTGCGAAATTTTCATAACATTCTCCAATTTATGCGGATGCCTGCAATGATTAATAAATTCCCATAAATCTGTATGAATAATGTATTCCTTTTCTAAAAAGCATTCATAGAACAGTGAAAGATTCACACTTAAACTTGTATCTGAGTATTCCGTGGTAATCAAATGTACTATTTACGGAAAAAAAAAAAAAAAAAAAAAACATTAATTCGTATGCAATTTTGCATATGTCAAATTTAGTGACTGTCCTTAAAAAAGAACGCTAGGCGTTAATGAGTTATTGTAAAGGAAAAAAGTGCTACTTAAACATTTTTTTTTCTTTTATGGAGGGCACTTGCCGTTTATAGGCATTGGCTACAACAAATACCGGAATTACTGATCTCTTTATTAACCCTCTCTGACTGCTCAATTTTTGGACCAAAATCGCTTCAAAAATTGTGTAATTTTTTTTTTCATATTTCAAATCTATATACATTGGAGAATTGAAATGTGCATTTTTTCTTTCTAGAAAAGATTTTTAATATAGATTTTTATCATGAGAAACTAAGCTTCAGAAAAACCAATTTCAGATGTTATTACACAAAAAAAATTAAAATAAATTTCTATTGAATCAGTTAATTTCCGTTTATTACATAATATAAGAAAATGCACCACCGCCTAACGCTTTGCGGGTTTGTTGAATCATGGTCAGATTCATCGCCGTCGGAGGAGCAGTCCAAAAAATCAGATCACTATCACTATCAAAACAGAAACTCTTTCAGAATCTCATAAATCATCCGTAATATACTCTCTGTCAATTGCTGAACGATTCCTACCAGCCATTTCTGATTAGACAAGGCGGCGAACAAGTGAAGTTAGAGCCTTCAAATGCGAGTATTACCTTCAAATGCCGCAATTTAGTGGACGACTAACGACATGTGTTGGTCAAAACCTAAATTAAACGTCTAAAACTGTATCTAATTTATTTCACTGGTTAAACGGTGAAAACGCGGGATGCTCTCCCCAATACAACAAGAAAAACACCTGCCCGCAAGAATCGCGGGATGAGCAAATTTTGCTACATTTGAGTTGCCCGTGGAAATCGCGGGATGATCAGTGAGAGGGTTAAGGAGGCACCTGATAGGTGGCCAGCGTTGCCTCCTATGAGAGGACGGACGAAATCACACCCAAGCCAGTGCCGGGAATCGAACCTGGACCCGTGGTATGGTAGAATGGCGCTTTAACCACTACGCAACGCGTGCGGCCATTTAAATTTTGTAGGAGAATAGATTAATTATTCGCAAAATAAAATTCGGAAAACTAACTCCGGGTTCGTATGGGTTCTTTTGTTAAAATTTCTACTTTTTAAAAAGTCTTCTAAGCTGTCCTACTGTTTGAGATACTCGAAACCCTTATCCAGGAGGCTGTGGTCTCGATGGTTCCGAAGTCCTTCTTTCTGTATTTTATGAAAAACAGGGACACTTTTAAAAAATCAAGTCATTGCGTGACAATATTTAAAAAGTTTGAATTTTTTGCAAATCCAGGGTCCGTACGAACATTGTAACTGCTGCTTAAGTCAGAGGCATCAAATGCTTAAGTACGCAATTTAAAGCTCGGTTTCTTGCGCTCATTTTTCGAATAATTATGGGAATATATTGATACAAAGGACATCTCATAATTCAAACATAATTTAAAAGCTATGTATATTGTAAAATGATTTACGCATTATTGCTGGACATAAGTAAGAAAATGAACTGGAGTTTATTGGCTTCTATAGTCAGCAAACCGTAACTGCCGGCGGATTATCATTTTCGTCCCATTCTAGCAGATTTTACAGATACTAGTGGTGTTAAGTAAATTTCCGACATTAATTTTATAAAGAATTTTAACTCATTTGTGTCCAAGTTGTCTGCATGACATTCTCCAATCTTTGATAATGATTTTTATCACAATAGTCGATAATTTCAGACGTCAGATAGATGAACAATTGATAATATCCTTTGTATGTTGTGCTACGGTAAAGCTGCGAAAGGGCTATCTGACTACTGTGGGTACCGTAGTTGGACTCTTTAAGAGATTTTAACCGGGGCCATCGTGATTCTACCGGGCCTGCTTGTGCACTCCGATGAGTCATCCAAAGAGGCCTACGGATGCTCACTTATTGGTTCCACCACTTAGGTACGTCATCTGACGGCCGAATCTAACCAATGAGGAAACGTCCGTAGGCCTCTTTCGGAGTGTACAAGCAGGCCCGGTAGAATCACGATGGCCCCGTTTTAACGCGTATTCCCGTTACATCTGGAGAAAACTGCGAAAAACACCAGAAAGAGACAGCCGAGCGGTAGGCCAGAACGCCCGACCTTCACACTTTAGTCGTCTACCATGTTCAGTATCTTATCTACTCGGCCTTTGTTGGGCTTATAATTTCTATTAATCGTTTATCTACTAACGGTACTTATAAGTACTTTAAAAATAAAACTATTTTTAAAAAATTCCGTTATTAATTGTAACCATTTCTTTACGAAATCGCTACCAAATACTTCATTTAATCAGCTTACATCACATCTGCATGTTCTATTAAACTAATAATTTAAATGAACTGATCACTTTCTAATCATGTCTAGCTAGTGAAAAAAAAATATTAACCTTAGTGAAATTTCAGACATTTGTTTTAAGACTAAAGGATTAGATTTCCTAAAAGTGCATCAATCAAAGTCTTACTTGAATTCTTCACTTTTGCTCGTGCTATACTCTTTTGAAAAAGACGGATTAATTGCTTTCCGAACAGTCACTGCATCCTAGACTGCCCGCTAACATCGTCCAATCACCTAAAGAGACCCCCCAATATTGCACACGGAGACCTGGATAAGGCAAGTCCTCAACTCCAAACCACTGAAAACAAAGATAAAACAAACATTTGCAACCTTAGTAGAACTATCCAAACACTTTTGTTACATGTAAACAACCAACTGAGATTGTCTACATTGTATTCAAGGGACCACTATATACTGACGCTCCTGCGTGGGATAAGCCCAGCCGCGTTGTTCCCGAAAATTCTTTTCTTCTTCTTCTTTTTTTTTCAATATGTTTATTTAATCTTAAATAAACTCCACAGCTGCCACAAAAGGCTTCAAGGTCGACTCTGCCGACCAAGTTGGCAGTCATGTGGCTTCAAAATCAAAATCAGAACCCCTCAGTGTTAATCAGAGTTTTCTGGTGTCGGATATTTTAGACCATTTTTTACCATGGAGATTCTCATCCTGAAGTGTTGATCATTGATCCATGAAAAAAATGATCAATTATACGCAAGCATAAGTTGTCACGTCATGAAAAACCGTCGTAGAGTTCCGAAGGTTATACATAATTAAAAGTTTTGTAAAGTTTTATTTTGGTACAATTTGGTTATTTGTCACTACGGCTAGATGAAATATTACTAAATACGGCAATCTGCCAAGGATTATGTATAATATATCTCTTCCTTATGTCAAAAACGCGATTCTGCAATTTTGGTAATTTTTACCTAAACTCATTGTCGACTTATCTAAGCAATGCTGTATACTTTGCCGAAGCCCCATGTCTTAATTAAGATTATTTTACGAGATAATTGAATAATTAGTATAAATTGAAGCAATGAAACTTTGTAGGAGTTTCACTGTAAACTAGGAAATTGCAGATTAATATCTTTGGCGTGGAAGTAGCGATATGGAGGACTAATTGGTAGCGCTAATGAGAGATGATAATCGATTATGTGCATGCGCAAAGTCCCAAAAATCAAGAGCATACAAAAAGTCAGGGAAATGAAACAAAAACTAAAAATAAATCACCAGATAATACCGGATATGTATCGTGTAAGAGAATGATATTGCAATCATGTGCACCACAATCGCACTTCGCTAGGAATATAAAATACAATGTGAAAGCAATTGCTCTTTCCATACCGTTTGCGGAAGCTTTTCGAATAGCGGGATCCATTGACCTTAAAATATTCCCATAGAAATGACATGTTAAAGTTATATTTCTTTTTTCATACATATTCAACTTACAGGACCAAGAACTCTAGAAACGACTTCAGATTCGTTCTTTCGTTAAGATATTGAATTTGAAACTATGGCAACTAATCTGTTAAAAATAGAATATGAAATTAATTATTTTAAGTGCGAATTGACAGTGAGATTGACGTCTATTTTATGTAACAAGTGTGATATTGCATTAAGAGATCAGTGAGGGTAATAAGCTCTTTCGCAGCAGTTATGTCACGGACGTTTACATCTGCAAAAGTGACATGACTTTCACAGAAAAAGGGTGCATTTTTGGCTTCTAAACGTACGTTATGCATCGATTGTTTCATGTATATTTTGAAAAATTTATATGATATCAACACTATTTTAAGAATTTTTTGTTAGGTAAAATTCAATAAAGTTATCCGCAACATAACTGCGCTAATGCATTGTGCACGCTTTACGAAATGCAAGATAAAATAAAACAGTTATTAACATCATGTAATGTTACTTATGAGGTATGTATTAATGCTATAAATTAAACTTAAAAAAACAATATTACATGATGTAGAAACGCCATTTCGAAAGCGAAAAGTTTCGTCCGCATACCATAAAGATCTTTCTTTTTTGATCGCCAATGACACTGTCGTACTTTTTGTGTCATTATGTTGCAATCGTCTCAAATTTGCAGTCATGACGTCAGCTTTTCGCCACGATTCAAATAATTTTTCACAATTTGAGCGTCCGCATCAGTGAATTTAATTCGAGTTATATTGTGTAAGGAAAATATTCGTTTCCTACCGTGCGGAGAATGGGTACGCCGCTAGTTTATATTACATTTTGTGAATTTTTTTTATTCCCTTCCCCGGAAGTAATTCTTTTAAGTGGTCCGTGGGTAAATTGAAAGTGGAAAAGTGGAAACTCAACCTCGGGTTGAGTTGGGAACCACTGTGATAGATAAAGGCAGTTCTTGCAGTAGATAATGGGTTAAAATGCTTTGTGGAAACGAGATTTAATGCTCGTGAATTAATATTGGGCAAATTAAGTAACGCTTACAGATTTTGTGATTGACAGCGAAAATTCTGAAATTTGTGCATACAGAAAAAGGGACGCTTGACTCGTATACAGTGGCCTGCATACGTTTATAAGAACCTGGAAAAATCGCTTCGTTTTTTATAAATGAATTTCTGACCAATCGTGAAAATGTATGCAAAATGTTCAGTAAAATCATTTTACTGTATTTTTTGACGGATTTTTACGGTAGGTTGGTAAATCGTGTATAAAAAAAGAAGGGGGATTTCTTAAGTGTTAGTATATTTACGCGACGACTTTACCTGTAAAAAAAGGAAAACGATTCACACATCTTTATGTTAAAAATAAACATTTTGTGTAAATTATATATTATTTGTAAATTTGACTAATGTTTACCTAGCTTTGCAACCAATGGCGAAGAAATCTAGAAATTGGTGCTTTTAGAGAGAAACACCTCACGTAGAGGTTAGGAATAAACAAGCAATATCAGTACATCAAAATACCAATAAGTATTTGGACACATATGCAAATGAGGATATCTGAGGTCCTGATCTACGTCACGCCTTCTGTACTTAAATATCGTGTAGGAAACATCATTGGCAGTAGTCGCATGCAAGATGTCACGAAATTCAGTGATGTCTAACTTCAAGAAAGGCGTAATTGTTGGATATCATAGAAATGACCGGCCCTTAAGGGACATACCTAGTGAGTTAAACATTCCAAAATCGACAGTAATTTTTGTGATTAAGAGGGAAAAAGGTGAGTTGTCGAAATGTGCTTCGAGCCGGCAGACCCACCAAACTAAGAGGTAGAGACCGACGAATGCTATCCAAAGAAATTCGGAAAAATTGCATCAAACCGATAGCTCACATGCTCCAGGAATTCGAACAAGCATCCGGAACTGTTGTTTCGTAAAATATCATCCGCAAGTAAGCATATTTGCTTGGTTTCTATGCTCTTGCTGCCGGCCGTAAGCCTTCGATTCAAAATTCCAACCGCGCTGCTGGGTTGAGGTGTCGTCTAAATTGGATGAGTGAAAACAGGTTCTCTGAAGTGATGAATCAAGGTTCAGTCTCTACCATTCGGATGTCAGTGTCTGGGTTCGGCACATGCCTGGAGAATGCCTTTTGTCTGAATGCATAGTGCTTACTAGAGATGGGGGAAAGAATGAACACCCTGTACTTTTGAACCTGTTCTCAAGAAAGAACGGGAACACCCTATTCAGTGATCACGGCAAAAACATGTTCTCAGTTCATTAAGGTCCGACGCTTCAAAATTTTATGGCAGGCAAGCGTGTTGAAAAGAGAAATTTTGGAAAATGCCTTAAAGGTGAAATTTCTCATTGAAAGGCACGATTAATATTTTTTTGCTAAGAAAAATTTAAATTCTGGGGGGGGCAGACCCCCCCCCCCACATTGGCTACGTATCTGATGGTGGGGACAGAAGTTCACAATTTTAGCTTTATCAAATTCTAATTGTGGAATCTTAGTTATTTCGAGAAATAATGATAACGAAGATGATTATCTGGGGGGGGGGGGGGGATAGAACTTTTAACCCAACCTACCATAATTTTAAAGTGGACCCGGGCAAAGAATAAGAAGCTTTCTTATATGTTCAATACGAAATGCACTCACAGGATTACAATTCGTCAATTTTTATTATTCCATCCAAACTACTCAATTTGAATCAAAGTAAAAAATTTAATAATAAAGAAAATGATAGTCTGAAACACAAACAAATCGAAAAAAAATATTTTATCAACGTCAAACAATAATATAAGCATTACACTATCTCCATATAAAACGCGCCTTCGCTTCATACGCTCTTAGCCATCTCTTATTGGCTGGCAAAGAACCTGTTCCGGAGCAGCCTCTCCTATTGGCTGAAAAAGAACACGTTCTTTGATCACGACTCGAGGAGTTCTCCGAGCAGTGAGCGGGAACACCTAGTTCAGCGTTCTTTTCCTGAGCTGGAGTTCTTTTTCGGAACGGAGAGCTAAGAGCGGGGAACGGGGTAAAAGGCGTTCTCTTGCTGAACAGGTTAAAAGAACTGTTCTTCGGTGAAAGGTGTTCTTTCATTAAATCTGTTCCCTGTTCTTTTGCTTTAATTAAGTTCTGAGCTAGGGTCAAAGTTGTAGACTTGGAGTCAGAAGCAAGGCCGTACTTAGACGGGGGGGGGCAAGGGCGGATTAAAGGGGGGGCGGAGGGGGCGACCGCCCCCCCCGAGAAAAAATAGAAATTAATGTTAAAAAGATCCTATTTTTTCTCTTCCAAAAAATGGATGTATATGTCAATCCTCTAACTTACCGCCCCTCCCCGACAAAAATGCATTAATCCGCCACTGGGGGGTCCTATGAGTTCGGACGCCGCTCCCCCGAACTTATTACATTATATGTACATGGTGTATTTATACAGGGACGTAGCCAGAAAAAATTTTCTGTGTGGGGATGGTGAGGGGCATGGGCGCCGGCAGCATAGGGCAAGGGGGGGCAATGCCCCCTCCCCCTGGATTTTTGTATGCAGTGTTATCCTTTGCTTTTTTGCTCTTTCCAACATGGTAACTATACGTTGAAGTAGTCTTTGCCCCCCCTGGGAAATATTCTGCCGGCGCCCATGGTGAGGGGTATGAAATGCAGTGATGTATAAATGAACGAAATGTTTGTGCAGTAATAAAAAAAAATTTAATCTTGCTAAATTAGACAGAAATTGGGTGTGGGGGATATATCCTGAAAATTTTATCCCGATATACGATGCTCCCCGACTCCGAAATTATTTTCTAGGTATGGCCCTGGTCGGAAGCCATGTAATTTTATATGCCAAAGTCGTATTCATTTTCTTAAATCGTAGTCGAAGCAATCGACATATTTATACACGCGTATTATTTTTAATCTGGAGCCTGATACTTACAGCTTTTTAAACGGAGTCTTTAATTTTTAAGCTGGAGCATGTACTTTTTTACCCTTTAAGGCGCAACCATTTCCCAATGCTGAAAAAAGGGCGACCGTTGCCATCGCTCGACTTAACTACTAGCAAGAGGGCGGACGATGGAAACGTTCATCGCGTGCCACAGATCTAGAGACTTTTTTGACGACAGCTGCCATTAAAATATTTTTACAAAAAATTACTGTTAACATACTTGATTGAAGAAAGCCAGAATGTTGGTTGCAAAGTTTTTTTTAAACATTTTACAATTGTTGTTGTTGTTGCTAATGCCCTCTGGCAACCCGCGGGGCGGTGCCAGATCCCTCAAATAGGCAGGCGATGGGCGGAAGGGGCTGCTTCCATTTTAATGAGCCCCAGTGGGAGGAACTCCGACTCAGCTTGGGGTCCCCTAATTTTGAACCAATCCCAGAGCAGGGACCCACCCCCTGAAATCGGCACCCCCAGAGGTATCGTTTAACAATTTGGAGGACATTGAAGCCACGACGGATTTTACGTGCACCAGCTCCCATTAGGGCACAGGGTCCCACAGCAGTCGAGCCGAGAGGAAGTTGACCATCCCAAGCACTGGCCAATCCGGATGCTGCTTCACGTTTCGTGTTCTTATGGCAACGGAGTTTAGTGCCCAGACCACTGCGGGTTTTACAATTGTACTAAAGTATAGTACATGTTAAAAAGACCTATATTTTCATTTTTAAATTGAATAAAATAGTCATAATAAAGCTACCATAAATCAAAGAACCTGTTCTCAAAAGAACAGGAAAAAGAACTGTTCTTTAAAAAAGAACGGGAACAGTGAACAACTGTTTGTCTTTGAAAATAACGGTTTTCCCCACCTCTAGTGCTTACTGTAAAGTTTTGCGGGGGTGGAAATATGATCCGGGGATGTTTCTCGGGGTACGGACTGGGACCGTTGATCTCAATTCATGGTAAGCTCAATGCCGACGCCTACTCCACTAGTCTAGACAACAATGTGCTTCTTACGCTATGGCAATTTTACGGGTTGGATCGTTCTTACTTCCAGGATGACAACGCTGCTGCCATGTTACGAGGTCTAACATGGATTGATAGGATGACAATGGGGTGAAACGACTGGATTGGCCTGTCCACTGTCCAGACTTGAATCCTGCAGAAAATCTCTGGGACGAGTTTAATCACCGTGTTAAGAGGTGCAACAACTGTCCAAAATCTGTGAAAGAACGTCTTCTCCAAGCAGAGTGGAAGAAAATACCACTGTCCATCATCCAAACATTTGTGAAAAGCATGCCTCGGAGGGTTAAGGCTGTAGATGTCTCAGGTGGAAGTTCTACCAACTGTTGAATATGAATGAATTGTGTTTAATCTCTTTTATCACACAGGTATCTAATTACATATTCGTAGACAGTGTATATTCCATATACATACTTAAATGTTTATCATATTAAAGAAAAAAATAATGAAAAGACATTAAGTAAGTAAAGATTTATTTTTTACGTTTTTTGCCCATTAGTAATAATTTCATTATTTAACAACTGATAAATAATTAATAAAAATTTAAGTACTATAATGTGATATTTAAACATTTAAATAAACAAAATTATCCCATTAGCCATCAATTCAAGTAAAAAATAAAACAAACGGCAAATGAACAAATTAAAATCCCGTTGCATAATTTGTGTTAGATTAAGTGTTATACAACGTGTTGTTCCCTTTCAAAACAGAACCAGTTTTACACTACCATACATGCGTCTTTTGTCCGGACAAATAGACGAAAGTGACAAGTAAATTCTGTACGTGCTGAGAACGTAGGCTGAGCGTACTTTGAACGTCTTTGAACTAACTTGTGCTACTGGGGTAAGGAGCTCTACAATACCAATAATAGCAAAAGTATTATGTACTTATGCAAACATTGTTTTCTTTTGTAATTGGTGTACGACACCTGAAACGCGATCTTCTAGTGTGATTTTTTTTTTTTCTCTTTGAAAGCCACTAAAAAGTGATTTAAGTCAAGATCTCTCATCCTTTTTATGATGAAAGTCTGAAAAATGTATGGGGCATATTTTACTAATTGAGATTTTTTCTGTACGGGGGACTGTATAAAAGTTTAAGTTTTGTATTTATTTAGACTTAATTTCCTGAAAATTTTAATTGACAACATTAAGATCTGTATCCTCCCCCCTCCCCGTAACTTTGAGATTTATTTTATATGTCTGTGATCAATATTTATGTAATAATACGCTCAGTCAGTGTTTTGGGGGCACTTTATTGCAAATTTTTTTAATTTTTTGATAACCGTAATCTGAGAGAATACAACAGTCATTCCGTTAAATTTTCATAAATGGCGTACTCAATTTTTGAACTGGGAAGTCCTTTAAAGTCTTTACAATGAAACTTCTTCGTTTAAATCTATTTATTAATTACAGAAAATAGTTTTGAAATCTGATTAAATAATCTCTTTTTCCATTTAGATGCTAGTAGCAGTAGAAAAAAGGCCTAAAATGAATAAATAGTTCATCAATAATAGTTTAGTAAACATGAACAAAATTATGAACGTTGTTAGAGCTATATGAATCTTCATTGAACTCTAGGAAATTTAATTTTTAAATAGTTTGCAGTTAACGTTTTAAAATTAACAAATTATCTTGCAATTCTTACGACATTTCATTTATAATTTTAATTACCTAAAAAAAAAAAAAAAAAAAAAAAAAAAAAAAAAAAAACCTGCATGCCGCTTCAATTGTGTTTATTATAAGAGCATACAAAGAGCTTCATATTAAGTTAATAGATCAATGAAGGTGAATCTGTAACTCACGATTTGATTCTCTGCATTGCTTCCTTAGAAGCGAAGTTTCATTGTGTATTATGTCTGTGTACAGTGTTGTGGCATAAAGAATACTTTGTCTGCATAAAAAAATGAAAAAGAAATTCAAGCGGGAGTTCGCAGAGTCGATTCATTTCCAAATGAGGTCGAAATTAGAATGGCTTGGCTCCGAACGTAAATATACGCAAGAAAAAACTCAATGAACAGAAACGTATACTGGCAATTCACTATTTACATATTTTTACATAAAAACCTTTCATTTTACATAATTAATTAAAATAGCGACAGCGTCCCTTCAAATCTATATTCTAAACACGCTCTCTGGCGCAAAAATTGAACCAAAACAAAATATTTCGAAAGAGGATCATGGGAGTGTAGAAGTCGAAGTATCTTTTTTCATCTTTTAAAGTGCGTTGCGCCATCTATGAAAATAATTACCGCACACTCCCCACCTGAACTGCAAAAGCGTTCACTTTCTAAATTGTGTAAAATATCTAAATTCTACATCAGTGGTTCAAATTCAAACAAAATGGTTCAATTATCCAAAAAATCTATCAAATTAATCTATCAAGTAATTCTAATCAAACTCGTGCATCAACGCAATACTTAGAACAAACTATTAAAACATTTTCAAAATATGCAAGATAAAGATAATGAATTCAAAACGTACCAAAATTAAAAAGGATACAATATAATATTTATGAAAAAGGTAAAAAGTTTAAAAATTGAAATGTGCAAAAGATTTTAGAGTTCAGAAAGGAAAAAAACAATACAGTTTATTAATGTTCATCCGTCTGTAATTTCTAAAGGATATAAATGTTGAACAGTTCTTTTTAGGATACCATTCGCAGTCTATTTCATACGATCGTACATTATTATCGATATAGATTCGGATATAGCTTTTAGGATTTTGCCCAATTTCCAACGAAACTTGTTTTTGTTGTCACCTTCGGTTAAGACGACATCACATACTTTCAGTGGTATGCGAGATGTTGGATTTTTCGAGAAATGGCCTATTTTTAAATCGAGAAAATACAGTTTTTTTTCCATTTGGACCAAACTTGTTTCAAAAGGAGAGATTGGTATCTTTTTCTCTTCAAGTGTGACAATCTTTTAGAACCATCTGCAATAACATCGAAAAAATTAACAGGAAGACAAATTTCTTTTCCAAAGTTTAGAAAATGCATAGGAGTTAAAGCTTCGGGTTCTTTGACATATGTCAAAGGACGCAAATTAAGGATGGTTTCTACTTCAACCAGTAGTGTTGACATTTCTTCATAGTTCAATAGGGCTTTACCAATAATTTTTCTTAAGCATCCTTTTACAGACTTTACCAAGCGCCCGTAGAACCCTCCCCACCATTGGCTCTTTCAATGATATTTTTCCATACAATTCTTTCTTTTGCAAGAAATTTTGACACTTGATCGCTTGAAAGAATGTCGTACAGATTTCCTATTTCCTTCTTAGCCTTCTTAAAGATTTTTTCATTATCGGAGTAAATACTTTACAACTCAATCTTCGAGACAGAAATCGTCTAAAGGCAAGAAGAAATGAGTCAGTGGTCATGTCTGACACAAGCTCTAGGTGTAATGATCTGGTGATTCCGCAGGTGATCAAAAGGATGTAAGATTTTTGAGACTTGTCTAGATTTTTAACATATATTAGACCTGCGAAGTCCAAACCGCATATTGAAAATAGAGGGGATTCCGCTATTCGGTCCTTTGGTAAGGGTGCTGTGATTTGATCGGCTGGTCTAGAAAGATATATCTTGCAAATAAGACATCTTTTAATGATGCTTTTTACCAATTGTCTGCCCTTGGGGATTCAATATCTAGAATGAACATTCGATAACGTCATTGCAGTTCCTGCATGCACCAATCTTTCATGATACCTTTATACAAGGAGTGTCGTTAACCGTGAATGTTTTGGTAAGATTATTTGGTGCTTTTCTTCCAAAGAAATATTGCTGAATTCCAGTCTGCCACCTAAGCGAAGAATTTCATTTTCATCGGTATATGGAACATAATTGATTGTGTGTGTGATTACGGCAACACTACACTAGGGCGATCTGCCAAGGGAGGGGTGCCTCGGTAGGAGGACTTTCTAAAGGGTTCTAACGCGTATTCATGTTAAATCTGGAGAAAACCTACAAAAATTCCAGACCGTTAGATCGACAGCCGCGCGATGGGACCCGAACCTGGAGCCTGCACACTTGGAATATAATTGAAGAGGGGTGAACATTTATCTACTGTATTTCCTTTATTAGGTTTTGAAACTCATTTTTGTAAAATTGTTTTTGTTCTTTCCTTATTAGAAAATTTTCAGCTTCTGTCAACTCTTTTTAGTTTGCAGTTAGTGGACCATCAGCTTTACTGGATTTCTTAAACTTCGTTACAAATCTTTTAACTAAGGCAGCGATTCTTACCAGTTTTTCAAAACTACTATATTTTGCTATATCTATTGGATTTTTAAGTTCTTCAATTACACGTGCACATTGCAATATATCAGGATTCTTTCGATATTCTTACTGATCTTCATCAATGACTTCATCAGGTTTTGGCCAAAATTCTGGTGGAAGGCTAAGCCACTTTGGCCCGAATAGACATTCTGGATCACTGATTAGTTTAGAAAGTTTTGTTCCTCTCGAAACAAAATCCGCGGGGTTGTACACTCCGGGTCAGTGACATCAATTTGTAGGTGAAGTAAGCTTTTGGATCTCTTCTACTCAATTTTTCACATAGGGTTTAAATTTCCCCCCAATCCAGAAATAAATGATTTTTGAGTCAGTCCAAAAAATACAAGGGATATTGATGTTCAACGCCTTCAAAATGCTGCAGCTCAGTCTTGCGGCCATCAGTTCCAATTTCGGTAAGTCGAGAGTTCTTAAGGGGGCTACTCGATTTTTAGAAGCCACAGAAACAGTTTGAATGTTTTCATCTGTAGTTGTTGCCCGCAAGTAGGCAACACTGCCATAGTCTGACATACTTGAATCCGAGAAAATATGTAGTTCTAAATTAGAGATGTTGATATAAACAATTTCGGAAAAATAATAACGGGGAATGGAAATGTTATTCAATTCAGGAACTTCATCACACCAGTCATTCCAAATTATAACCAATTCTTTTGGTATGACCCAAGGACGTACCCAGGGGTTGGTCCAGGGGGTCCGGACCCCCTCCGAAATTTCAGTTTTTGTAAACAAAATAATAATGACGAAGTTTTGTTGTATAAAATTCTGCCTTTTTCACCGTTTGGACCCCCTCCGAAATTTTTGGACCCATCCCGAAATCTTTTTCTGGGTACGTCCCTGGTATGACCTCATCTCAGTCAATACCTATGGACCAAAATTTTTGCGTCAAACACTTAACATTTCCTATGATGTCATCAACATAAATTTTTTTACTAAGAAAATTTAGTCTTCGGATACATTGCGACATAACCTTTCAAATGATGTTTTATTGTAGCTGCCAACAAAAATGGACTATAATTGACGCCAAATAATACTCTAGTGAATTTATACATTTGGGGTTCTTTTGACATGTCAAAGGGATCTCCACAAAACAAAAAACGAGAGACATCTTTCTTCTTCGTATACTAGAATCTATAAAAATGCTTTTTCAAATCCATAGTAAAAGCAACGAGATAAAGCCGAAAACGTAACAAGATGTTAAAAATGTCTGAATACAAATTAGGGCCAGAATACAAGCAATCGTTTAGGGATAAACAGCCACTATCATGAGAGGAAGCATCATACACAATTCTTTGTTTACTAGTCACACGATCTAATTTTAAAACTTCTCTGTGGGGCAAATAAAATTTAACACAACCCTCATCTTTCGGAACTGTTTCAATTATTCCTTCATTCATATAGTCCTGTAACGCCGTATTATATTAAAAAAAAAGCTGCGGATTTCTAATAAATCTCTTATTTAAATTAGCTAACCTATTCTGAGTAATTTTCCTATTTCATTTAAACACTGTTTTCCCAGTTTCCATGGCAGCTTCACCTTATACCTATTGTTTACATATTGAAGATCTGCCTCAAATTGTTTCATTACTTCATTTTCCGATGGGTCAGTGTCTTGCTTTGTGTTCATAATTCCCGAACTCTCTAAGTCTCAAAACTTTTCGACATGTTCAGATATCAAATGTTCCTCAATAATTACATTAAAATTCAGTGAATACTCTTTTCCACATGTTTTGTTCTGGAGTCACCAGCCAAACATAGTTTTTATTGCAATCAAAATTTTGTTTAGATGTTTGATATTCACATTTACTATATCGTAAT
The DNA here is from genome assembly GCA_038373885.1 of Cheiracanthium punctorium. Lineage (NCBI taxonomy): Eukaryota > Metazoa > Arthropoda > Arachnida > Araneae > Cheiracanthiidae > Cheiracanthium > Cheiracanthium punctorium. The sequence goes on along the minus strand of JAWZYV010014617.1, from coordinate 650,964 downwards.
AATAGTCCGCTCCCACATGGAGTGTAATGGGGATTTCATTCTGAGGCGAGTCTTCAAGGGTTAAATTCTGAAAAACACCAATTTCCTCAACATCGTTGATTTCTGGGGATGGGATATCAAAACCTTAAATATTATCCGTAAATAGTGCTTCTATTTCCAATTCAGAACCTGGCGAATTCTTATTTTCTAATTTAAGTTTCACAACATCGTAAGTTTTCCTGATAGGCTCTTTGCTACCAAAGGTGAACACTGATAAATTCTCCTGTCGAATGAAATTTAATTTCAAACTATTAGAAACAGATTTTAATGCAAATGTTTTCATACTGCCCATATCTAGCAATAGTCGAATATTTACCTCTTTATTCTTGTTTTTTGCCTTTACACTACATGTTTGTTAAAGAACTTTATTATTTTCGACACAGGAAATGGCTGTCACAACTTCCTCACTTGGATTTTTATTTGTTTCTTTTGAATTTATTGAATCCACTTGTTTATCGGAGTGATTTTCATTACTCGACAAATTACTTTTAAAACAAATTGCTTTGTTACGCTTCCCACCGCAAGAATACCTTTGTTTTGATTTACAAAATTTAATTACATGTTTAGGTTTAAGGCAGAGAAAACATCGACCTTGTGATTTTAAAATATTTCTCTTTTTTTATTCAACACTATATGCACTACAAAACTCCTATTTGTGACCTTGATTGCAAAAAAAAAGCAACAATTTGGTGTTTTCTCATTTGTCACTGTAGTTATTAACTCATGCGCACTTGCAAATTCCCGTTTAAGTGATTTTAGAATTCTTTGTTTATTATTTTCAAGCATTTCAGGTTTCGACAAAGAAAAATAACGCTCACGACTTTTAATTTCAATTTGAAGAAAATCTAACAGTTTGTTTATATCAAAGGTTAAAGATTCTTTAGTGTTCTGTTTATTATATGCTAAAGTAAATCAGGTGGAAGCAATTTCAAAATTACTGGAATCAGCATGGAGCTATATGACTGTGGTTCGAGTCCCAATGTTGTCAATGATTGGACATTAATTTCAATATCGTCATGGAATCTTTTCAATTTCGAAATATCAGTAGATTTGTAAACAGGATTTAAATTCAGACGCTTATTCGTGTGAAACTTTATTATAACTGCACGATTTCCATAGCGGCTCTCAAGAATATTCAACGGAACGTCTCAGTTTGAAACCTTCTATAGAGTTCAGAGCTGAGCCACCCAGAAAACTTCTCAAGTAGTTAAATTTTTCAACTTTTGATAATGAAATTTTGTCATTTACAGACACTTTAAAAGTATTACAAAAGTTAGTAAATTGCATGTAATCTCCGTAAATTTTTTCTATTTGCAATTTAGGTAATTTCACTATCATATTTGTATTGGTGGGAGATGGCCCCGAACTTTCTGAGTTATCACTAACTTTGTTTACAGTACTAATACTTTTATTTACTTTTAATTTCTTTGGTACTTTTCCGTTATCTTAATGCCAGCCAAATTTGGCGATGTTTTAGTCGCCAAGTAGCTACGATGTTGTTTTGGCGATTTTTTTATCGCCAAGTAGCTACGATGTTTTTAAGCGCTTTTTTGTGTCCCCAAATATCTACAAGATATTTATTTCGCCTTAAACATTTTCAATGCCTTCAAAACAAACATTTTAACAGAAAATACAAAGTTAAAAATGTAAACAGATAAAATAACAGACTCACCATTACATACGACAAAATTCAATGAATGTTAAATCCTTACATCAACAATACATAAAACATATTACTGTTCTAAAATTGAAACGATAATTTTGAAACCAATTAATATTTTAAATATCGACGCTAGATCTGCAAGACCTCAATTTACATTTCCGAACAATATGACAATGAAACTACCTATGGCTTTTATTTTTATTTATTTTTTTATTTTTTTTTTGAGCAAGTTAATTTACTCACCGAGCATGTACAGCTGCCGATAAAAAAGGCCCCTTGTACTTTATTCAGACGTTGTTCGTCGTACAGCAAAGTTACATATACCAATCGTTTACGATTGACGTACACTTTAAGTTGCTATACATAAAAATTGCATAAGGGGCCGTCTCCATATAAAAATTCATTAGCTCATTAGTTTAGCTCATTTTAACCCAGGATACCAATTTTCAATAAATTTTGACTGAAAATGAGTGAGTTATGAGCACCCAAAATCCTCCTCCCCCTATGTTAAAATATTTTTTCATACTTTAATTCATATCTCCTATAATATTGATAATAAGAAGCTGACTTTTATTCGTACTATTAGAACTAAACGACCCAAACATAATACGGCCCTGCCCTCAAGGGGGGGCTAACCCCTCCCCCCCCCTTGGATACGCCCCTGCCTACAAGTGATAAATATTATCCATCAATGTTTGAAAAAGCGACTACTAAGCAGCAGTCCCTAGTGGTGACCTGAAAAATCTGCTAAAATAAAACTAATGCCGCCTAAAGCGCTTACGCAAGTTCATCGCAGACTATCTAAATGACATTTTGCACACTCATAAATCAAGAGCAACTGCAGTTATATACAAAAAATGACCTTCATATAAAAGATGTCAGATTATGCGCTTGGCTCTCTATTCTCTCGTGAACGACTGCAGTTGCACTGTGCAGATTAAGTTAGATTGAGCTACTAGCATAGGTGTAGCGTCGAAGGGCACATGCCTCCCAAAAAAAGCCTAATCTCAAAATCCTTTTATTTAAAACATTTGCTTGTAAATAAAGAAAATCTTCTATTTTCTGCTCTTTAATTCCATATGTGCCCCCCCCCAATCCCAAATTTTCGATCGCGCTACGCTTATGGGAATTAATCTTTTTTGAAGGGATAAAAATAGGTTTTGAGTTGATCATTTACCTTGTAAGAAGACGAATTAACTCACTTGGATACTTCAGGCTGGTACACGGTGTTTGCGGAAGACGCAGGACAGCAGAAGCAAAGGGGACATTTTGCGAGCTAATATTACGACTTGAAGTGTCCACTAACAAAATATAGTTGCAGATCATCCACTATTTTGCGGCTTCGCACGCCTCATAATAAGACACGCTTAAAAATGTTTTCGAAATAAGTTTTGTAGTATATTTTTGCATTTGCTGTTATTCTTAGCTTTGAGAATTTTATTTTGATTTCACACTAATTATGTTTATTTTATGGCTTTTGATGATGTAAACCAAGGTAGTACATTCGGGATCTTTGAACTTTTTTAGAAGTTTAAAGATATTCAGAGAACATTGTTGTGGAAAGTTATTGTAGCTATTGTTTTGAAGCGTTTTTTAACTTTACTAATTTAATACCGTAAAGTCTGTATAAATTGAAATTCTTTGCAAAGAATTTTTCTCACTATCCAGGTTTTTAAGAAGGACATGTCAATGCAAATTTATATAGGGGAGACTGGGGGCTAATGAGACAAAACAGTTTGTGCGCAAAATAAAATATTTCTATGAAAAGTTTGTATACCACAGAACGGGTATAGTAAAATACTTCATTTTTAAACAACAACAATTCAACCATTGCAGTTTAGTATTAAGCCTGAGAAATAATTGTTGTTTCTAGCTCATCAAAGTAAATTTTAATTTTTATATTTAATTGCACTTTTTAATCATTTATAATAACTTTGAATTAATGGAAAGATTTTTCAAGGTAGCAGATATCATATAGATTATAATAATATATATCACACATTGTGTGATCGAACATGTGGTTTTCTGTGGTTTTCTTGAAATTTTAAATTCTTACACTGTGGGGTCTATTTGGACTGTTGATATGGGGACTAATAGGACAGCTGAATGGACAGTAAACCAGTTATTATTTTATTTTAAAAAATGTCCTGTTTTAGATGTAAATCATGACTAAAAGTTGATGAAAATGAATTAGGCCTAATATAGATTAATCATCCTAACAATGTGAACTGTGTAAAATTTCAGACAGTTTTGTAGACAGTGTGCATGTCTTTACATAACTCATCAACTGAGTTTAATGGTGCAATATCCAAGGAAAGTTTTAAAAAATCAAATATAAGTGACTTTGTTTTAGTTAAATTTGCAGTAGGAAAGCGAAATGCGTTCCATTACATCGCTATCATTAGTAAGATTAGCAATGATGAAATGCTTGTGAACTGCCTAAAGAAAAAAACTGGCTGCTTTAAATTCATATATCCAGAAAAGAACATAAGCAGTGGACTGCTGTTGCTGAAATAGTGTCGAAATTGGCACTACCTAAAATTGACAAACTGTGCGATCATCTACAATTTTGAGTTTTTTTTTTCTCTATAAGACATTAAATATTACTTCATAAAAATAAAATAAAAATTATGAAAGAGCATTGGAATTAATATTTTGTAATTAGATAGTTTCACATATATAATTTAGTTTTTATTTATTGATTGATTTTGTGTAAAATTTATTTATTTTTTAAATTTGTCTCATTAGCCCTGCATATATTTCAATTATATAAATTCATATAATTTCTAAATGGACAATGATATAATTTCAGAAAAGGATAGATCTTTAAAAACACCTTAAGCATTTTTTTTTTTTTTTTTTTTTGTAATCACATGTACGCGCTTTAATTTAATGTAATTAATTTTTAAATATCTGCATATTTCAGTGAAATACAGCGTAAATTAAAAAAGTGCCTCATTAGCCCCCCCGCTCTCCCCCAATTTTTTTAATTTATTTATCACTGTGTTTTTGTTTCGTTTGTTTTTAGCCAATTTTCACATTTAAATAAGTTTTTATAAGATAAATTTTACTCTACTGATAAACTAACTACCGTAAAACTCAAATTTTTAGACGTTTTTAAATAATGTAAGAAATATATATATATATATATACATGTAATGTATAAAAAGGTAATTTGGGTTTTACTAGTTTGGGTATTGTTCAAGCGGGTACTTTCACTGTAAGTTTTACTTTCCTGTCATACTTGCCACGCGCGCTCTGGAGCTATGTTTTATTTATTTTGTTATTTGTCAAACATCAGGCCGTCGATTCTGAGTTCTTTAGATGTACACGTGTCCCCACGCCCTTGTGTCCCCGGATGCGGGTCATGTTGGGAAATGTGTGTGGTTCGATCAGAGATAAGAGAGAGGAGGAGTTGTGTCTTCGCAGACCACGTGGTGTGGTAAGCGTAAATACTCCCGCACATCGAAAATCGGGGGACTTCTGCCACTGGAACTGCTTCATGAGTCCACGCTGATTCTTGTACCCGTCTCCCCTCCCCTCTTCTCATTCTAAATTGTAACTTAATTGTAATGTTCAATAAACCATATTACCTGCCTTAACTCTGAAGCCTACTTGAAATATCTGACGTCTCATACATATATTTTAAACGTTGTCGAATGGCACTGCACAAATATTCTGTTTTTCCATACTAATAAATTTGATGACCTTAACTTTGAGGATAAAAAAATAGTACAAATGCTCAAAAAAGATCTCTTTCATATAAAACACACACGAAGAAGAAAAGTTACGGTGGGGAAGTTATCATGCAGTATTTGTTCATATTTTTAAAAAAATTAATTTTTAAACCCTAAAATATTTTCTTTAACAAATAACATTTTCTATTCAAAAACATGTAAATATTTATAGACAAAACTTTAAAATGCATCCCATATGAAAATCGAAAGGAAATTGAAACTCAGTTAAAAGAATAGGTCTAAATTTTAAATGTAACAAAAGTTACTGTTTCTTTGAATATCTGCTGAAAATAAAATTGTTATATTTCTGAGAAGCAAGTTCTTGATGATACACGATGGGAGAGTTTCTAATTTTTTTATAAATTTTGTTTTACTAGTATATCTATTTGCCCTAATATTCTATCAGAACGTGCAGATTTACACGACTGGGGTAATTCTCGAGATTTGATTTAACTTTAAAACGTTTCTGAGCCATTTCAATATTATTTATCGTGTAGAAATTTAAACTTATTCAATACATAGTCGTCGTTGTAAAATGAATATCTGCTATGTGGACTCTTTGCCGATTTCGACATTTTAACTATTATGACTAGCTTATTAACCAAATTTTCATATAAAAAGATTTCTATGACTCAGGCCCAGACTGGGCAGGTCGGCTGTTGTCGGGGGCCCACGGCTCAAGGGGGCTCCGGAGAGGCTCCCTAAATATATATACTAATTTATAATTAGAGTAATTTGATATATATATATATATATATATATATATATATATATATATATATATATATATATGAGAGTAATTGGATTAGTAATCTAACGACTTTACCCAGTGGTGTAGCGGAACCCTGGAACCCCGCGGCTCGAGGGGCCCCAAAAACTCTAAAGTAGTTAAATGTGGTTTTTAGGCGAGTAAGACTATATATATAAATTCCAAATATTACGTATTCTAATATTCTATTACCTCTAAATTGATCAGTAAGGGACCCCTTTTCAATCTCTAGCCGAGGGCCCTCAAAGGAGCCAGTCCGGGTCTGATGTGACTCTAAGCATGATACGGTGAACTGCGATCGCTAAAAAGAGTATGCCATGTGAATCAGCCAGAATAGTGTCAAAAAATAACGGCTAATAAAAAGCGTTAATAATAAATAAACTTTTTGCACACAGCAGATATTGGTTTGACAACGGCGATATTTTTTTATGACTTCCTACTTTTTCACCTGGAAATATATATACTTGACTGAAAATGAATATTTATTTTTAATGTACCTATTGTCTTTTAAACGTTTAAGATTTCGTATCCTTAAGATTTTATATGAGCCTCACATGTAGGACTGAGGCATCGCACCTGACGCTTATCTAAGGCCTTCCAGCGGCAAAAATTAGGAACCTCTAAAGGGCAACCTTTGAAAAGTTGAAGACCAAACTTTAGAATGTTAGCGAAGTTGCGAGCTAACTTTAGGATGTCAGCGAAGTCACGTTCATTTTAATTGGGGTTTATAGGGGGTTTTGATATGTTGCGTAGGCCGGAGGTTGCCCATATGTGCTCTAAAACGTAAACTATGCGTTCAAAATCACTTACGCCTCTATCTTTATTGCGGTATATTGTTTTTCAATGTAAAAACGAAACAAGACTGTACAAAAATGTTTGCATGTTGAATAAAGTGATAATGTATCAAAAAATGTTAAAATTTCTACACATGGCATGTAATGACTTGATTGAAGCCATGCCTTCAGTGTGCAACAGAGAACCTTGAATATAGAAAAGGCAGAGGTTTATTAGCCTGTATTCACATTTTAATCATAATAGTCTTATTATTGAATGTTTCTGATAATAATCAGATTTGTGAAGAAAAAGGAAATGATAAGCAATCTCACTTTTTTCTTTCCAAATGCATAAGAGTGTATCCACTATTGAGATACGAAAGTTCTATTGAACACTGATAAACCCCCAAAACATCACTGGAGTAACAATGATGGGAAGAATTTTAAAAGTTCGTCTGCAACATTTTTTTTCTTGCTCAGACCTTTTACATACATTATTTTTTGCATTTATATATTTTCAAGGTCTTTTTTACACTTCTTTCTAAAAAGCTAGCAATTGAAATAATTTTTATGCACCTATTCACACTTTATATGCTCAGTAAATGGTAACAGTTGAGCAGATTTTGACCTTTCAATAATTTCAAATATTGTGGTCCTAACATCCTTCTATCTGCGGTTCCATTTTTGCTTTAAGATACTTTAGTGGAGCAATTGGCTCTGTTTAACTGGCTGTACGTGAAGGAAATCTGCCTAGGAAGCAAATAGTCGTTGAAGAAATATTTCCTTTTACTTTAATCAAGCAACTTTTAAAATTCTTTAACCTTAAAACTGCTATTGAAGCTTAAATTAGGTAGTTATAAAAATAATTTACTCTTTTAAAAACACTTCTATTAAAAAATAGTTCAATACGTGGATTTTTTCTACTGTTTTTTTTTTTTTTTTTTTTCTTTTTAGGTTGTTATAGTTAAATCAGAAATAGAGAATAACGTAAGTCTGAGAATGAATTCATTTATTTTTGTTAACTGGAGCCTTCAAAAACATCTATTAAAAAACATGTCTCGCTATTTATCAGTTTATTAGTTGCAAAGTGTTTTAATAAGCTATCTCTTTTCTTTCTTCACGGGGTAAAATAAATCATACCTTACTCTATTGATAAGTATTTCAGTGAAACTGAACGGTGACTCAAGAATGTTCGAAGGAGGGTGGGAAGACTTTTTGTCTGCGCCTTAAAACTTTTTCAACAAAAGTACATTTTGAGAGGTGGTGTCATTGGTGCAACTGGAATGAAGATAATGAAAGTTTTAGATGTCTGGTCATGAAAGACTATCTTTCTTAGATGGGCTCCATTGAGATTAGGGGACTCCTTAGTGTTTACTTAAACCAATGTCTTAGACCTGGAAATTTTAAAGTTTACACTTTGAAACAAAAATATAAAAATAATTCAGAAATTTGGATTTTTCAAAGTACTCGACGGTTTTAAGTTTAAAGCCTTGGATTATCCGCATGACACATTCAACCTTATTTAGAAGGGACGTGGAAGCGACCTTCATATAAAGCAACGTCTTTTAGCAGTTTGAAAGTATTTCTTATGTATTTATAGTCTTAGTATCTTATCTCTTTTATTTGTTTGTAAAGAAAAACACTTGCCTGTTCTAGCTTGTTAAAATGGACCAAGAAACTTTGTATTGGCTTCTTCCTGTTTCCGGAAACCGCGATGTTATTACGAAAAGAGACAAACATCCGCAACTATAGAGTTTACCCCAGAAATGAAAACCCCATGGAGTTGGGTGATAATAAGTCCGACATCCGATTGAAATAAAGCTTTTTTATTGTTGTAATGCAACGACCTGTTATCGACAACATTTGCCTATATAGAAATAAAAAAAGAATTGGATAACACTAAGGAGCTTCCTGGCAATCTTGAATTTCCTGGCCACTTTTGTTTCCGGATAAGTAGAATTTTAGGAAGAGCTAAGCTGAGGACACTTTAATAGCTTGCAACTGCGTCATCGAAATTAATGGCATGATAGAAATATTTTAGCACAAAATTTCAACAAATATTTTCCTTATAGTAATACTAAGTGTATGTTCATTGTTTTTGAGATTTCTTGAAAAACTTTGTAACTCAAATGTAACCTTGCCCATAGTTCCCATTTTCTCAACATTGTAACGTTGGTCACTTTTTCGTTTCCAGATGAGTAGAATTTTTAGAGGGTCTCATCTTAATAGCTCGTAACAACCTAATCAAAATTAAATGGCACCACAGAAATATTTTAACCCGAAATTTGTACTAATTATTTTTATCGCAATACTAAGTACCCATACGGTGTTCCTGAAATCACTTGAGAAGCGTTGAAACTATAATATGACTTACTTGCCGATATCTGAACAGTCTTGTTAGAGATATGTGAGCTTCGCAATTAATACTCATACACTGTATACGTCCCACGGTGGCCTAGTCACTAAACTCCTTTTCCTTGAGAACACAGAAAGTGAAGCAGCACCCGGATTGGCCAGTGCTTGGGAGGGTGAACTCCTCTCGTAGCTGAGCTACTCTGGTACCATGTACGCTAATAGGAGCTGGTGCACGTAAAATCCGTCGTGGCTCCAATATCCTCCATGTTTAACGCTACCGCTGGGGGTGTCGATTTCAGATTGTCGGACCCTAATCTGGAATTGGTTCAAAATTAGGAGATCCCGATCTAAGTCGGGGCTCATTAAAATGGAAGCCGCCCATCGCCTTCCCATATGGGAGACCTGCATTGCTTCGCGGTTTCCAGAGGTTGTTAGCAACAACAACAGCACACTTATACCTAACCTTTTCCTTTTGGCATAATTGTAACATTTCACATACATAATAAAACAGCATTTTCTATCATATCGATATGCCACTGTCACCAGCCTGGAACACTGTAGGTGGTCCGTAGTTTTTCTGTCATCCTTGTTCAAGAGTCTTCATGCTGTGTTTCATACTAGCGGAATTTTTGCTGTTTCTAAAGGGATACACATACAATTCTTCTCAAAACCAACAACTAAGGAGAACAAACATTTTCTGCTCTAAATGACGTATAACTAAAATAAAGGTACTACATTTCGGCAATTGTACCTGTTACTGAGTATAGTAAAATTTGTCTTTATTGTCATTTCAGTTCTCCCAGGAAATTATTAAATATTTTTTCAAAATATCATAAATAGAACAGAAGGGTGCTCTACTTAAAAAAAAAAAAAGATATCCTCACACTTGAGAGTTTATTTCGACTTTAGTTCATAATGCGGCATCTCTTATGACGAACGGAAATAAATTAAGATCTAAGTAAGGGATAATTTTTTTTCCAAGGGGGCTGGCTCTTACCAAGGGGGAAAAACTACCCTATCCGCACTTTTGAGCATCTAAGTCAAGTCAGTTTAATTTCTTTCCAGACATACGGCAAATGTAAAATTAATTAAGAAATGTGGACTTGGATAATTTTCTACTTCATTCTTCAAGATTTTCCAGGTTTATAGCCGAAATTTGCGATTTGTTTTATTCTTATGGATTATTATTGTACAGTGCAGACCAAAAAAAAGGAAGGAAAGAAAGAAAGAAAAAACTTTCAATGGTTCAGTAACGATATTAACAGTTAAATCGTTCTCCAAAAGAACCTGTAGCATGCTTTCATGAAAACGGTGTTGGGGATAGTGATCCTGCCATTAGTTTACAATGCTGGGAGGTTTATGGATATTTAGAGCAATTAAGCGTATTCAGGGCTTAAATGTTCTAAATATGAGTTGAGATAGGTACGGTAGACTGGCGTACCAGATGCAGAATTATTTTTTAGAGGGCCTAGTTAAAAAAAGTAAAATAAAATAGTGCTTAGGGTAACATTGTGCTTTATCGTAAAGTCTGTTTAGGTTAAATAAGCGTTTCTTCTGCTTCTTCCCTTAAACAGAAAAATAATAAACTAGGCTCTTACAAAGGGGGGGGGGGGAAACTACCCATTCCGCCACTTTTGAGCATCTATGTCAAGTCATTTAATTTTTTTCCAGACATACGGCAAATGTAAAATTAATTAAGAAATGCGAATGTCGATAATTTTTTACTTTATTCTTCAAGGTTTTCCAGGTTTATTGCCGAAATTTGCTGTTCTCTGATTTTTTCTGTTAAAGTAAAATTTCCTAAATACTCCAGATTTTTCAATTTTATTTTTGACATCTGTCAACCCTGTATACGCCAAAAAAACCTCCCAGCACTCCGAACTATAAGCATGATCATTATCTACACCTGCATTTCCATGAAAAAACGAAATGGTTTTTTGACGCTCAATTTAATTGCTGCCCTATTAAAACGTCAACTATTTTTTGCCGGCACTGTATGTAAGACAAGTTGCATGAAAACGTGACAAAAGGGCTGTGACTCACATGCCACTAAGAACATATAATTATTCCTCTCACTGTCAATAATCTCAAGCTACGTCATGCCCCTCCATGGCCGAGTGGCTAAGACACTGGACACGATAAATGTCTGAAGTGTGAAGGTCCTCGGTTCGGGCTCATCGAGCAGCTGTCAATCTAATGGTCTGGAGTTTTGGACGGTTTTCTTCAGATGTGATTTTAACGCGCGTTAGAACAACGCCCCCTAGAGAGGAAAGCCACGGCGCTTACTTGTGACGTCACACCGAGTAGGTAAAGCAAAGCGTTTCAATTGGGTTTCTCCTCTTTCCCCCGCGCGGGGGCGTTGGTTAGAACCCCTTAGAAAGTCTTCCGTCCAAAGTACCTCCCTCCCCCGTTTCAGGAAGATACCCCTCTTGTAGGCTTGTCATAACAATTTTTAAATAAATATATTTATGGAATTACACATTTTAAACACTAATTTGTGTAGTAAAATAATACGTAGACATTTTTACTTATTTTTTTTTTGGAAATTTCTGGTAATCAAGTTGAAGAATCATAGTGACATACATGTCCATTAAAAGTGACAAAGGAAAATTTGATGACTTTTCATGATAGCTTTATAAATTTAGTAACTAAAAAGTCTTGAACGCTTCAGAAATTTGAATGAGTAAGGAAAAGTAATGCCAAAGTGAGCTAGATTTAATAGAAAGCGTCGTTGACAAAACTATTTCATCCATTTCACAGACTTGACTCACAGACACTTTATTGACTTTAATGAAATAAAGTGTTGTTGTTCTTGCTTCTGATCCTCACTGTCCATGAGTCCATTCACCCTCAGAAAATCCAAAAATAAGACGGGATCTCGTAGGAAGTCCCCCTTTGTAAAATTCACACAAACGAGTAGATGGTCAGGACTAGCTGCACTGGAGAGACATCCACTGCAAGTAGTTAAGACCTTTCTATGCTGCTCGGATTTCATGTGTCCACTGATAAATCTGGCAAACGCAGTCTGATCACCTCTATCTCCCCTAAAGGTCAGAGCACGACCAGGCCTATTGCCAGAGTACCAGTGAGTTTATGAAATAAAGTTGTTAATTTATTGGCACAACTTGAAAAGTTTGGAATTACTAAGTATATTTTTATTGGCAAAGCTTTTTAAACGTTCTCATAAAAAGTGATCATAGTCTGTCATTCCACCGGTCATGGATAAAAGTTTCGGTGATTTCACGAATTTTCATTGGATTATGAGTAAATAGTTAGCTGAAATAAAAACGAACAGCTATGGATCATTGATTTATAAGGAAAAACCAATTTATGTATTGGAATGATTGATAGACTAAAAATATTCATGTTTCATGAACAGAATCCTTTAATTTAATTTTTAAATAATCTGTGATATATTGAGTTCCATGATTATTTAAAAAGTAAAACTGCGTGTGGAAAAACAAAAGTAAGAGCCCCTTAAACGACAATTCTGTTTTTTTCTAGTTGGACCACGGAGTATTGGACCAGTAACTAGAGGATTGTTCTCGACTTATTATTCAAGACCAACGCATGCATACGACGTGTGCTCCATCCGCTCTTCCAAATGCCTTTTTGGTGGTCGTTTACATTTTCTCAATGATTCAGTTGTTCCCAGAGCAAAAATATCTTTAAAAGATATGTTAGATCACGTGAGCTGTCTTTTGATGAGAAACAATCTTAGTCATTTTAATAATAATCCTTTCAGTAACTTAGTTTTACATTAAAGCCACCCCCGTCCCTTGTTTGTAAATAGGAATCCGTGGACAGGAAGGAACTTGATTACAGTAGTACATGTAATAAGACACGACGGCTTCGAAATAGCAGATGTTTTCTCCCTTAAGCCGCTCTCCCATAGGACCTAACACAATTTGGAGTCCAACAAAACTTTCCAACAATTGCTTTATGGATATCGACATAATCTTAAGCTTTCAATTCTCCGAAGAAATACTCTGAAAAAGGATTTACTCATTTAAAACTGGAAAGGTCACGTGGATATTTAAAATGTTTCTAATAATCGTCTTTGAGTCAAAATCCTGTTTCAAGTAAATCCCGACTCCTGATAATCTGTTTTTTATGTTGTTCATGCTCGACGCTAGAGCACCCAGCGGACTATAAAACGGCGATGATGATGATAATAATAATAATAATAAAAAATACAAGATGAAAAGTTAGTGCCCCAAGCTACAATGGGGTGCAAAAGTTTCTGTATGTCTAGATGGAAAAAAAAATAAAATTTAAGGATTAAATAAAGGTAGGATAGTTTGTTTGTATACCTTAAAAGTAAAACCGGTTTTCCAAGAATAAAGCCTTAGAGATTTGTCAGGTAAGAAAAAAATATTGTCAAGATTTATTATTATTCTTTATTATTCAAGTCGTCTAACATAATTCGATTATCTCGATTTCTATTTCGTGTGAGAATGTTACTAGAACATGTGCTGATTTGGGAATTTAAACCTTCGAGAAAAAAATTTAAAAAGGTTCCTTTCAAATAGTAAAGTCCTTCTTAGTATGTTCTGCAGCACTATGGTATTTAGTTCTAAATTAAGAAAATGCATCATCAAAACCATTTAACATGTAAACGTACAAGAATTTCTGATATGTTTAATCAGAAATTCTTGTACTTCTAAGACTTTAAACATAATTTTCTATGATGCTTAGACAGATGGTCTAAAAAAAGTATAACAATTGAAAATGAATTAATAAATGACATAATGTAAATTTAACACAAACGATATATTTATTTTTTAATTGTTGTAGGATACAACTATTTAGCCCTATATTTATGGTGTAGATATATATGGTGTCTTTTTGTGTTATATATGTATATATATTTACACAAGGTGATTCACTATTTCTGCGATAAACATCCCAGAGAAGTAACTTATTCGTAAATTAACCAGAATAAAATAGCAAAATAAATGGGGTTTGAAACGTCATTTTCATGCACGTATTAATAATAACTTAGGAAGATGTTTTGAAATGTTCGTATAAATTCTTAGTGCGTTTCATAAACAATAGGATTATTAGAGAATGATGACTTTAATTTTATTTATTTATTCTTTTGCTAATTATTCTATTTCTAATATTTCCATCTACGGTTTTGATAGCATTCGAAATTTCCATTTTCCTTGTAGCATCACTGATGGATTTTTTTCTTGTCTGCTCAACTTTAACTGCGACATATTTTCATTAGCAGAATGTGGAGATATTAACACTTTTGCAAAGTTATAATTGAAATCTTGGCAATTTTTGTAATTTTTAAAGGTAATATACAGTGAGTAGTATCTAAAAAGTTTCACAGGTGTTACATGTTATCTTTCCACAATTTTTATTTATTCATTTACTGTTTTATGCTAAGTTTGTGTATTTGATGATCTTGTATATGGTCTGCCAATAAGTATGCAGGGATTATATCATATTTCATTTTTAATATTTTGCTAATTAACTAATGAAAAATATTACAAAAATCTTATTATTATAAAATGGTGTATTGATAATATTGTACTCGTAAATAATAATAACAATTATAAAGACATCATGCCTATTACAGTAGATCCATAAGCGTAAAGTTTTCAAAATTATTGGGGGGCCGGGCCCCACAACCGCATATATTCACGTCAGTGGCATAGCCAAGGGGGGATTAGGGGGTCGTAATCCCCCATGAGGAATTTTTCGCATTACAAAATGTATATTCTTCACTCCCTTATTATACACCCGTATACATATATGTGAGTTGCAGAAGTCATAACCCCCCCCCCTCGAAGAATTTATGGCTACGCCACTGATTCACGTACATATAACTTTACACTTATATATAGTAAGTCTTACTATATATAAGTGTAAATTATTGGAGGCGCTCGAGCTCTATGGGCCCATAGAATTCTACACCTATGTAAGGTAAGTATCCATGTTAGTACCTTCCTACCATGTAATAAGTTAAAAAATAGGAGCAAAGTAAAAAATCCAAAGGAGGAAAAAAAACATTTTCGATGAAATAGTGCATTTTAGACACATCTGAAATTTTCTTCATTTCATACTTTCCATTGCATAATCTAATTTTAATTAAGAGCCTGGTGAGGGCAGCTTGTAGTAACATTGTGTGTTACGTGGCGTCACAATGAATACTAAATCATGATTGAAATCAAAAGAAGCAAATTTTTAAAAGTAAAGATTTTTTTCAAACGTTTGTAAATGGCGTGAAATACTTTTTTTTATGTTAGTATAAATTAGTTTTCTGTATTTAGTGGTAAATTATTGGGTGGGCTCAGCCCCTATTCACAATTTATTAGGGGGGCTCGAGCTCCACAGGCCCATATAACTCTACGCCTATGATTAGATCCCCCTATAACACGGGTCCATACAACACGAATTCGTAGAACACAGGGGGAAAATTGCGACTGTTTTCGTAGAATACGTTAAAAGGGACTAGTACAGCACGGTAAAATGAGACGGATGTTCTGATTTTCTTATGTTTTAGCCACTGTAATAATGTAACAACAAAGTTAAATTTATAGGAGGGGACACTTCTCTTAGAGAGTGGGAGAACGCCGTTGTCGCATACAGATGGCGCAAGACACACTCGGTAACTGCGCATCTCCTGCTTTTGCACATCTCAGGTTGTTTATATTTCCTTCAAGACAGCTAAGTAAATGAAGATCGCCGAATTAGCAGAACTTAAAAAAAATTAAATATATAGACTTATGAACGTTGGATGTAATGATTTCTGGTTTCAGATGTGTTTTAATTAAATAATTGTCTTAGAATACTATTTCTTAATTACTATAGGCAATAGTTTCGAAGAGAAGTAATATTACGTATGTAATGACGTGTTATTATTTTGTCGAAAATCTGTATTTTAAGAAATATTAGTTAATTTAGGAGAATGCAGTATGTGTGAATGCAATATTTAAGTTGACGATTACATTCAAGCATGCAGTATTTACATTTATTTCATGCTGCGACAAATTTTAACGCAGCTTTAATTTGTCGCTAAAAAACTCATATAAATTCATGTTACATTAAGAACTCATTAATGAATTCAAAGCCGTTTTCTAATGTAAGTACATACTGTGGCAGACGAAAACTGCTTTTCCGTCAGCCACGATATGCACACTGGTTAACAAATATAAACTCAATATTTTAATAATCTTAGAACCTTTTTTAATTCATTTGTTACCAAGGAAACCACGTAAGCAAAAGTGAAAAAAATAATTAAAATTTTGTGCCCGTGTTCATAATCTCGTTCATATGCTAGGTTGGAAAATTAAAAACATGTAAAACTAGTTATCAGTCAGCGCGGGAAATGCTTTTTTACCGCTAGGATCGCTGCGCGTTACTAGATTACCAATGTTTACGTAATTGAAACTTAGTTTGGGTACCAAAAATCTAACAAAGCCGCAATGGAGAGTGTCCACTCCTATAATATATCTCCGTAAATGTAACTTTTGAATGTCAACACCAAACATCATTGTATTTCTACGGAGCGCAAATAAGTATTGCCGCGATTATACCGCACAGTCCGCACTCCAGATGGAGTGTAGCTCAGGACCCGTACAACACGGATTCCTATAACACGGAACGTATTTACCGTCTTTAAGAGAGGTTTTCTGTACTTATCCTTCTGGTATAGAACTTCTCAGTAGTATAAGTAATAATACTTTAGCTCAATTGTAGATTTACTAATATCTCTATTATCTAATAATTGTTTAAGTTTAAATCTATATGATAAAAAAAGATATTTTAACATAAAAAATAAACTCTCCCATTTTTCACCACATTTGCACAAATCAGTGGGCTACAGTAATATCAATAATAACCTCTGCACTAGAATTAAATATCAATTATCTGAACAGTTTAAAGCCTTTAATTATAAAATATATATTATTTTCTTTCACAAAATACAAATCCCCTACTAAACTTACCATATATGGTAAGGTGGTATACCACCATATACCATCAAACAAAGTACTGTAAAAGCACTTATTTTCGCCAGCCGTAATGTTCGCGTTAATGAAGATATTGCTGATTCCGCGAATTTTATATGAATAGAGCCGAAAGTTGAAAAATCCCCAAAAATACAGCCCCTTTTGCATAAGACATCGCGAAAATAAGTGCTTTTACAATAGTTTGTCATTTATCATTATTTTTAAAAAAGTAAATGGAGATTCGAAGAAGGTTTTTTTTTTTTTTTTTAAGGTAAAGAATGCGAGGAGGAAGTTCATTGCACATGCATTTATTCTTACTTATGAAGAAAGAAAATTAAAAACTTTAATTAAAAATTTTCTTAAAAAACATGTTTTGGGGGTTTTATTGGTGTGTTTATGTATATACATTTATATTAATATGTGGTTGATGAGGGCCATATAGCATTATATTATATATATATATATATTATATCGTCTCCCCTAATATATATATATATATATTTTTTTTTTACATCTAGACTGAAGACTGTATGCTGCATCTTAAAACAGCATTGTATGGGGTAAATCCGGGAGAGTCGCCGCATCCGGTAAAGATTCCGCACCCTTTGTATTTCTTAGTCAAACGGCTTAGGTGTGCAGTGAGATTTCCTTCGCTACTGCATAGCAGGAACCCACTTCAATGATTTAGCTGTAACTATACAATCCTTATTTTGAGATAAGCGCATGATTTCACCATACAAACTTTTAAACACGTTACGCTTAAATGCTTTTTTTTACGCTAATTGCTGAATCCAAGCATGATTTCGAAGTCAAAACTAAGTGTAGCACCTGTATAGAGTACTGTGTATATGTTTACGCCCTTTTCCGTTTCGAGGACAGGCAACTGTGATGTGTTACGTCTGTATCGTACAAAATGGGATAGCTGCCGCACTGCCGCTCCGGTATACATGGTGAAGTTAGTCTTGTACAGGACGCCGCAATTAGCAAAATTTTCTCTCCGTGTTTTATTTTTTTATATTTCTGAATTTATGTTGCAGAATTTGATAAAGTGTCATTATTTTTTTTTCCTTTTTATTTTACACAAACTGACCAAGTTGGGCATGTTATTTATCGTTAATTGTTACTATAATAATTTTGCATTTTAACTTTCTGGCTTGAATGAAATATTGTTTATAAAATATATAGTTTAAAAAACCAAAAAACTCGCTTTAGTGATAAATTGAACTAACTAAAATGCGAAAAATAATTCTTAATATAGAAATAAATTAATGAACGAAAAATAGTATTATTGTGAAAAAAGCGTGGGGCGCTTTGTGCTATATTTTTTGTATCATTTTTGTACTAATCGTACCGATCGAATATTTTCAAGAACTGATATATGGAGCACCCCACGCTTTTGTCACAATAATACTATTTTTCGTTCATTAATTTATTTCTATATTAAGAATTATTTTTCCCATTTTGGTTAGTTCAATTTATCACTAAAGCGTGTTTTTTGGTTTTTTAAACTATATATTTATTTTCACTTTTTAGTTCGATTTGCTATAAAAGCTTGTTTTTTAGTTTTTGTTAAACTGTATTAATTTTAAATTAATTTTATATTTCGATATATCTCATAAGACACTATGGAGCACTAAGTTGGAAAGTACGAAGAGATAATTTATTTTCAATGCGCACCAGTGGCGTAGCCAGGATTTTATTTCGGAGTGGGCTGGGTATCAAATTTAAAACTAAAGTTCAATTGTAAGCTAAATATCAAATTGTGAGCTAAGTAAAGGGTCCCATTTCGGGGCGGGGGAGCAGCCCCCTGAGCCCCCCTTTCCCTCTGGCTACGCCCCTGCTGTGCACCAAAGTATTAATCAACCTGCAGTTAAATGCTACCTTCCTCACTAAAAAGGAAAAATAGGTCTAATCAACAAATAAAAGCGTGTTAAAAAGAATGGCCTTAACGTGTTCTTGTACTCAACTCTTCCATAATGCGATGGATGACGATATTTTGTAAAAATACAAATATTGCCGTGACCAGGATTCGAACCTGGGTTATTGCGGCCACAACGCACTGTACTAACCATTATACGAGCACGGCCACAGTAGAAGATGGTTTTCTTAACATTGTAATGTTTGGAAGTGTTCTACTTTCAGTAAGGATAAGAAATGAACTTATTTAATCCTGGTGATCCTGATCAGGCTAATGAGATAAACTTATGAGATTCTTGTATTGTCACCGGTTCTTGATAAATGTGCAAAGTTTGAATTAAATCTGTCCGTTTAAAGTGGGTCAAAATCGAGTCTAAAGGAGTCGGTTACAAACATACATACAGGTGAAGCTAATAAAGCCGTGTTAAAATCAGGATAATGGAATAAACTTATCAAATTATTGTATTGTCATCGATCCTTGATATATCTACAAAGTTTTAATTAAATTTGACCGTTTAAAGTGGGTCAAAATCGAGTTCAAAAGAGTCGGTTACAAACATACAAACAGGTGAAGCTAATAAAACGTTTTAAAAACCGGATAAATAGCTAATTTGTTTACATTTTGTTAGAAACGACCACATATAAAAAAATTAAATAAAATGGTGCTAAAACAAATAAAAGAATGTAAACACTATTTTACTCTTTTTCCCCTCTCAAATGTTACGTTATCAATGAAACAACAATTAAAATTCAATTAAAAAAATTAATTGTAGTAGTGAAATAAGTAGGCAGACTAATATTGATTTAAACCTGCTAGTACATCTCTGTATTTATTTAGTATCTTTTTGTTATTAAATACGTATTGATAGTCCTGATATTGAATATTTTTTGGAGTACTTTTTATTTATTATTCCATTCTGTTCTTATGACAGGCACGGCATAACTCCTGCACAAGAGCGGCGTCTCACCCTGAAGAGCGGTGTCTCACCTGCAATGCAATGTTTAAAAAAAAATTGTTCAAAAATACTAATTATTTTTTATCGCAGTACACATGTCCTATATTCTACTATAAATAGCACAGCATGATTTGTTTTACTGTATGTGCAGCCTGGGATTTTTTACACAAATTCCAAAAAATATGTGGCAAAAATAACGGAATAACTCTAAAATTGAAATAGCGATACTTTCCAATTAATAAGTCCAGCTGTAACTGTTGAACAAACACTATAGTTACAAGAAATTTACCAGTGCTTTGCAACTATAAGTCAAAAATCAGAAACACTAACAAACATATACAAACATCAAACCAGTTGTCCTCGTGGTAAAACTGAAGGCGTAAGAAAGTATAAAGTGGAAAAAGAGAAAAACATTTACATTCACCGTGGCATGTCCGTATCGAAGGGGGTGGACCAGGGCCTCCGCCTCCCCTCCCCAAAATTTAAAATTTTGTTAACAAAGTAATTCTGATGTCTTTTTGCTAAAAATCCTGCCTTTTTCATCGTTTGATCCCCCTCCGAGAATTTTTGAATCCTCCCCAAAATTTTTTTCTGGGTACAGCCCTATACCGTGACTCACATTAAGTGCCGGGCAGCAATTTAAAAAAACAGGCACGATTTCAGTAATGTGGCTTGGGAAAATAAGTAATATTTATAAACTATGTACTATTCTGCTATGGGAAATGCAAAACTCGTGAAATGTTCTGGCAACAACAGCAACAGAAAATCTTCAAATGATGTCAATATTTCTAAAAGAAAAATAACGAAGTTTATTAAAAATGCAGTACTATAAGTAGAAATAGAAATAATACATAACAAATTCGTTATATTTTTAGGCTTTTATCAAGTAGTTTTTAAATAAAGTACTCGGAAAATCCGTGATTATTGCAGTGAACACAATTTTAATTTCGTTTTCACATTATAGAAGCCACTTGTCAGTGCTTTGGAACAAATCTACTAACTGCTTAAAACTGAACGAAAATTTGTATTTTGTTTTTACATGGTATGCCGCTTTCACGCATCAATTATAAAGGATGAACTCGATGTTGAACTTTAAATGATTTGGATTCAATTTTAATGTGTAGATGACTACCTAAGACAAAAACTGCTGTATATGACAACAGAGAACATTTACCGTAATAAAAATGTCTTTCTTTTGTCTGTACAACAAATAGAGCCTCAAACCTTTTGGTTGGATTTACTTATTTATTTGTTTTCTTTGGTGGGGGAGGGAGGGCACTTTGAATTTTACAGTAAATAAACCTGTATCCATAACCAAATTTTGCTTAAAATACTTGCTCCATAACCAAATTTTGCTTAAAATTTTCCTACATTTTAAGACTTTTTTAAAATTTAGTATTTATTAATAAACGACACTTCTGCACGACGAAAAAGGCTAAGAGCTTATGCCAATGTGAAACTTTATTGTGTGGGGAAGGGGGGGGTGTAGCTAATATTTGTGATAATTACTATCAGCCCTGACTATCTTCTGCCTACAAACTTTCCTACGTAATCAAGAATTATCATTGCATGCACACACACACACGCGCGCATATATATATATATATATATATATATATGTATATATATATATATATGTATATATATATATATATGTATATATATATATATATGTATATATATATATATGTATATATATATATATATATATATATATATATGTATATATATATATATATATATATATATATATATATATATGTATATATATATATATATATATATATATATATATGTATATATATATATATATATATATATATATATGTATATATATATATATGTATATATATATATATATATATATATATATATATATATATATATATATATGTATATATATATATGTATATATATATATATATATATATATATATGTATATATATATATGTATGTATATATATATATATATATATATACCACTTTCTATTTCTAATTTCACCCAATCTTTTAAACACTTATGATTAAATTATGAAAACGAAAATTTTATTTGGATGATGATGTCATCCTGAATACGGAAATGCTTCAGACATAGAAAGACTTCTTGAACGAAATTTCCGCGATTTGTTTACATGGACATAAATGCTTTATGCCAAAACGGAAACGGACGGAGCCGTTGAAATTCTATTACTTGGCCATTGATAGAAATACGAAACACTTAAAAATAATTTTGGAAACAATTATAAAAATCGATGCTTTGTTTATTAGTTTTTTAGAAACAAACAAGTGAGAGGAATAGTTAACTTACAAATTTAAACAAATAGCGTTGTCATAATAAAAATAGCACTATAGTATCTCCTTAATTAAG
Source organism: Cheiracanthium punctorium (assembly GCA_038373885.1). Lineage (NCBI taxonomy): Eukaryota > Metazoa > Arthropoda > Arachnida > Araneae > Cheiracanthiidae > Cheiracanthium > Cheiracanthium punctorium. The sequence continues at coordinate 628,422 of JAWZYV010014617.1, read as the reverse complement.
AGAAAGTCAGAAATATACAAAATACGCCACATTACTGGTTATTCATAAAACCAGTGAAAGGGGGGAATTTTAAAACTGCACATTTAGTGGAAAATGATTACTTAAAATAAATTTGAATTTTTTACGATGTTATTGTAAAGTATGTTAGCTGATATTAAATTGTTTCACAACAAAATGCTGTTAAAATCCCGAGTTCTCACATCGTCAACTTCAAATAACTACCGCTTTGTAATTGTTCATATGTTATAACTCAAAGTTTCGAAATCTTAATTTCAGCATGGTAGAATAACAGGTCTCTCAGTTGGTCCTATTTTTTTAAATTCCTACGTCTATAAATAATAGAGTAAAATGTTCTGCTTATTTAACAGTTGTTAAATGTTCTTTCCGATGTTAAGGTTTCGTTAGTCAAACCATTAAAGTACTAGGCTATATAAATAAAACTTTGATGAAATGTGCCGTGCAGTAACAACTAGCTACATTCGTAAACCGTAAACAACTGTAAGAGCCGCTATATAAAAATTGATCTGTGCAGACAGTAGCAGGTATTATTGGGCTGATGAAGGTAGGAATTTAAAAAAAAATAGGCCAATTGAGAGGCCTGAATAAGAATAAAACACCCCCTTAACCCAGAAAAAAAGTAAGACACTGAACTTATAGTAACAATTTGCTACATTCTTACACCGTATAGCAGGTATAGGCAACCTTAGAAAAGTTACGGGCCAAAATTTAGGATGTTAGCGAAGTCGCGGGCCGTACAATAGGCATTTATATGGGATTTTGAAAGGTTTATATGGGTTTTATACAGGGTTTTGATATGTTCCGCTGGCCGGATCAAAAGCCGTAGCGGGCCACATCCCGCCCGGGGTTCCCCAAATGTGCCGTGCAGTAACAACTAGCTACATTCGTACACCCTAAACAACTGTAAGAGCCGCTAGATAAAAATTGATCTGTGCAGACAGTAGCAGGTATTATTGGGTTAACCATTTCGTTGATTATCCCTTAGAAATGAACATGAAAATAGTCACTGAAGCATTGGAAGTATGAATGCCTTTTGTCAAGTCTTACCTAACTGAAACCGGCTTTTACAAAATTGAAAGTAGGAATCATTTTTCTCAAATGAAAACGATTTCTTTTAAGTATGTCCGTCGTGGAAATACAGAGAAAGTGTGAGATGAAATAATCCACCTCATAAATTTATTTACAGTTTAAATATTATAAATGCATTCTTATAAATATGTTGTATTTTTTTAATTAATTCATTAATTTCTATATTTTATATAAAATCTTTTATATTGTTAAATTTATAATGTCTACGGCTCCTTCCGTCTCAAAACTAGGGTTCATGATTCTCAGATCGAGAAACGCTGATGTAATTGAACATTCAGAAAGTTTAATTGTAAAGAAGATTGAGTCAAAGTGCTGTTCTGTTGTGTTGGAACATGTATTCGGATTTGTGTGCTTTTGCGTAAGGAACCGCTTATAAATCCACGTCAAAGAAAGGAAAAACACAAGGGGGATGGGGGTCAAATGCCTTGGGGGAGGACTTAAAGTGCTGTTTCTTGGGCCATTGAACATCGAACGCGTTCTGTAATACGGAGACATTGATCTAAAGGCAATATTTAAACATAATCCTGTACAGTTTCTCATTCATCTGTGTCTTAGAACGATACCTAATTTTATATTTGCAAGCATTCGTCTCTTTTCTTGTAAATATCTCAATTCTCCCTAAATGTTCCCTCTTTTGGTAGTTTTTTTCGCATTTATTCCTGATTCCTTGTTCTAAACATTTTCTCCTCGAATATTGGACACATGACTTTATCCATATTCTTTCTCAGTATCACCCATGCCGTTAAACCTGAGATCAACGACACAATAACTAGGCAGTCACTTTCTATTTATCCTTTTAAGAACTTTGTCTAGTAGTTAATTCTATTTTCCTCCTTCATCCAATTTTGAAAATATCATTACTAAATGCATTCGGAGCATTTTAAAGAATATAAGCAGCTATGCTGAAAATTCGCTTTTCAAAACGCAATATATACATTGAGTTCAATTCTTCATTCCATTTATTTATTTTCCTTTTTTACCTAGAAAAGGATCAAAATTATGCGGCAATCGCCTTACCACCCAGATGGTGTAGTGGCTAGAACACTCTGCTACTATCCCTCGGGTTCGAATCCTGGCACGGGCATGGATGCTTGTGTTTGTTCCATTATTGTTTTGTAAGAATATGTATGTACTTTAAAATAAATAAAGAACTTGTAATTTGGAACAACTAAGATAAAGGCTTTGAAAAAGAGCCATAGATTTCGATAAACTCCCCCTAAACGACAATCGGATGCAATCGTCTGTATTTTTTTAATTAAGTTGGGTTGTGTTCAATGATGTGGAATGGTTTGCCTGCAGCATCGCGTAACGGAATAATCCTGAATAAGTGTGAATCTATTGAAATGACATAGATATTAAGTACTGTCCAACTGATATACAAACAAAATACCTGTTAGCTTTTAGCTATAAATAACTTGTATGCAAAATAACAAAGTTTTTACTTTCAATCGCAGAACACGGGGTGATAAGTACGATAACATTTTTCACTTCAAGAAAACTTAATATAAAATACGAAAATAATAACAGTACAGTAAAATTAATTTTTTACTTATTAAAACTAAACTAAAATCTCAGTTTATAATTAATTTTGTACCTCAATTTAACGAGCTTCTAGTTTTAAAAAAATTGCTTTTGGTGCATTCATCATTTTTCTTCCAAAAATGAATCCAACAGTACTACTTGACAGAAATGACGTTCTGAATTCAACTTAAATTCTCTAAATATCTATAGCAACTTAAACGTAAATACACCACACAAAAAACTCACCTTAGTAAGCCATTATTTTGTGTGTCAAGATAACTTGTATAGTTTCTACTCTTCTCGAAAGCATAGCGTGAATTTTACTCTAGGAATTTCCGAAGTACTTGGTGTTACCTCAACTTTTAACTTCACAAATGCCTTTTTCTATCTTAGCGAGTCTAGTGACAAAGCCGACTTTAATACGTTAGATACAATACAATGTCTAAAAAATTATACTATTTAAATTTATAAAATTTGTTACATAGATAAAGTAATTGTTTTAGTTGAATTTAATGAAGTTGATCACCATTCCAGGAAGACAGTAATGTAGCCAGGACATTATTTCGGGGGCGAGGGTTTCAAATTGCAAGGTAAGTAAAGGGTCCCATTTCGCCCCCCCCTCCTCTCAGTCTACGCCCCTGCAGGAAGAAATGTTATCGATATGGAATATATGCGGAAGAGTTATTTGGATTCTCATTAGTACAGACATTGTTTATATACCTGGTACTGGAGATGTTACAGTAGCGTCAATTTTCCTGTATTACAATATAATCGACAGAAAATGTGATTCTTAGCCGATATCGCTCTAAAAACAATATATACAGGGTTACTGGTAATTCGACGTATTTCTGGTAAGAAGTGATAGGAGAGCCAAAATTCAACAATTTTCACTCCCATATGTATGGCCGTAAATCAAGAGGTTTTGAGAAAATTGAATTTTAAACTTTTTCGTTGAATAATCCTAAATTTGACATTCAAGTGCAAATTTTAAAAAATCTACTAATTAAGTGCGTTTCATTTTAACTTATTTTCACAGCTGAAATTCTAACTAAGCTAACGTAATCGTAAAATGTGCAAAACTACTTCAAAATTTAAATTCGCGAGTCATTACATGTATTTTTTAAATTTTAAATTCACATGTTTCCTTTCAAAAGCTGTTATTGACTTCAAAAAAATACGATGGCAGTAAGCGTACTAATTAGAAATAAAATTTCTCCTATTATTCAGCTATCCAAAAATGTATTAATGTCTATCTAAAGGTATGTAATTCGTAAAGAAAGGTGAGTTTTATTTAGCGCACGTAAAAACGTCAAAGGATGCACACCCGTCCATTCTTTAGGATCGTTATTAAACCATTCAAGTTATCGTCGTTTTTTAAATTTATTTTCAAAGCTGACACCCTAAATAAGCTAATGTGATCATGAAAAAGTGCAAAAATACTTCACGCGCTTCACAAAATTTTAATTCACGCGCTTTACAAATATATTTTTTATGTATTTCCAGTTTTCGTTCAAAACTGTTGTTTATGTCAAAAAATAATATTGCTGTAAGCTTACAAATTACAAATTAAGTTTGCCCCATTAATCAGCTTTCCAAAAATGTATTAATATCCATCTAAAGACATGTAATTCGTAAAGAAGTGTGAGTCTTAGTGCAGGTAAGAAACACGAAAGGATGCGGCTTCATTCATCGTTTAGGATCGTCGGAGAACTATTCAACGTCAATGAAGTTATCATTTTTTAAAGGCTTAAAATCTTACTTGAGCCACATCGTATTAAGAGCTTCAAAGTAGTGTGTGTTGTGTCATCGTGTTAGTTTTGACTCTGACTTACGTAAGCATGTTTTGTTGATTAGCCAGATGACAACGAAACGTGCTTACGCGACGCAATGTCGAATGCAACACGAGAGCACTGCACATGACCTCTTTGAGATTCAAAATCTTACTTGTCTAAGATTTTACCCATGTAAAGAGAGTGATAAATTGATGGGTTGGCCAACGACCCTAAACAATGAACCAGGGGCGTAGCCAAGGGGAGGGGATATCGGGATATATCCCCCCCGGAATTTTTGGATTAGTGATGAAATTCCGTCTATTTATACACATATAAGTTCATATCCCCCCCCCCGAAAAATTTTCCTGGCTACGCGCCTGCAATGATGGTGCCTCTTTTGGCGTTTTAATTGGTGTTTTAATTGGCAAGTAAATTTCACCGTTCTGTATGAATTATATGTCTGTAGATGGATATTAATGCGTTTTTGGATATCCGATTAATAGGACATAGTTTTTTTGTAGTTTGTGCACCAAGTGCAATAGTATTTTTTAACTTAAAACAACATTTTTGATAGGAAAAAGGAAATAAATAAAAAAAATGCTTTTTTTTTTTTTTAGAAAAGCGTGTGTATTAAAATTTAGAAGCATTTTTGTACTTTTCCGTAATTACGTTAGCTTAGAGTGTCAGCTATGAAAATAAATTTAAAAGACGTTGATAACTTAATCGGTTGAGCAACGATCCTAAAGAATATTCTGAGATGCATACTTTGATGTTTTTGCGTGCTCTGACTAAAACTCCCTCTTTTATACGAATTGCATGCTTTAGATGGATATCAATACGCTTTTGGATAGCTGATTAATGGGATATATTTTATTTGTAATTTGTACGCTTACTGCCATTTTTTTTTTTTAATAAATAGCATTTTTTGAAAGGAAGCAAGTGAGTTAAGAATTGAAACACTACTTGTAATGTCTCATGAATTTAAATTTTATTGTTGTTTTGTGCTTTTATGGTTATGTTAGCTTAGTTAGAAATTCAGGTATGAAAATATGAAAATAAGTTAAAATGAAACCCATTTAATTAGTGCATTTTTTAAAATTTGCATTTGAATATCAAATTTGTGTTTTTCACGAAAAAATTTTAGAATTTAGTTTTCTCAAAAACTATTAATTTTCAGCCATGCATATGGGAGTGAAAATTGTACCTACCATGTCTTACCAGGAATACGTCCAGTGACCAGTAACCCTGTGTACATATATATATATATATATATACAGAGAGAGAGAGAGAGAGAGAGAGAGAGAGAGCGATGGATAGATATAGATAGATAGGTTTTTCATTTCTGCTTTGCTTCCTTTCGTTTTCATTTCAGTTATGTCAATATGTGACATTACTAGCATTACTAGAAGATTTTTTTTTCGACTTTTGATTAGCCGTGTTTTCTTTGGCAAGATTGTGACCTATCGAGAAGATTTTAGCTCTTTTTTAAGACACATTGCGTTATTAAATACTATTTTTATTTGCGATCTGCTGCTTGTGACTTTTGCTGAGCGTTGAGGCAATTGCAAATGTTTCATTTATGTTCTATATGTATAGGTCACTGTTCAAGTCCTTTGTCATCCCATTAACTCCAGAACTGCGAGCGCTATACTCAATTGAATGTGGGTTTAGGTATAGTAAAGTAGTTATGTCACGCAGTGAAACCGCTCACAGTGCTATCTGGCGGCTAAATTAGTTGCTAGCGCTCTTACCTCAAAAACGGTACGAAATGTGGTATGCGTTAGTTAAAGAATACTGGTCGTATAAATAAAATAATATTGTGTACAATTTTCACTCTGTTCCATATTGGGAGCATGGGTCATTTCTGACTATAATTTTACATTGGTTTCAAAAGAGTAATATACTGATGGATAGTTTAAATAATAAGGGAAGTATTAAAAATTAATAAAAGTTTTATTTTTAAATTTAAGTAAAGATATGAATTAAGTTTGTAGGGGGAGGGGGTATATCAAGTTAGCTCTGTAAAAATTTATGAAAATAACTATTTCAAGATTTTTTGTCCTCTCTCCCCACTAATGATAGAAATGCAACTTCTGTTTCACAAAATCAAGTCCCCTTTGAACTTTATCTGCTATTTTTTTCAAGTCAATATTGATAAAAGTACATTTTTGAAAAAACTTTCAACTTGATGTTCCCAATTGGTAACATTGGTTGTCTCACAAAGTTGATAAAGTATTTGGGAACTGACCCAGGCTGTAATTTGAAATATTCCTTGAGAAAAATTGATGAGACTCGAGTTCAAGAAGAATTACTCACACTTTCCGAAAACTTTCTAAATCAGACAGAGTTGAAAACAAAATGATTATTTTTATATATATATATATCATTTTGGGATGCAACAATGTTAAATCAAAATTATTATGATTCTGGAATGTTTTAAAACAATATATTTTAAGCATTGTGAGTATGCATTTACTCTTTCGCCTTTTTCTTTTTCTCAAAATGTTTTTTTTTTTTAATCCGTTGGTACACTTTTCTAAAAATATATTTCAGGTAAACAGTTGAAACTTTTCAAAATCAATTAACTAACTTGTTTCTTTAAAAATACCTGACATTAGATATCTGAGTGAAAAGATTTTGAAAATAATGCTTTTTAAAGTTTTTTTAGAAAAACATTTTAAATTTTATTTATCTTCAGCCAAAATGAAAATTGCTTCTTTCTATTATCAGATATTATTTCTTCTAATACCATACTAAATTTGACGGTGATAAACTCAATTGTTTTTTTATAAAAGTGTACCAAAATGACATACTGTTCAAAAAACTTCGTAGATATTAGAAGTTAATTAGTTCATAACAACTAGTAATTTTTACATCAAATTATTTTTTTTTATTTATCTGTCTTCCCTAATGCGTGCATATACAGTGGAAATTTCATTTCTATCTCTATTTTTAAATAAAATATATGACGTTAAATCTTGCAAAATCTGCCTCTATTTACTCGTCGAGATATTCCATATGTCCTGAAGGAAAGATCGCACTTTTATAACTTACCCTTCTGAGGTCAAAAGGGCAACATTAGTGGACACACTTTGTATGTATATCTATATTTTACGTTCAGAGTTTTGGGCCCTGGTATCAGAGCCAGAGTAATCTCTACAAGTGCTCCTTAGCCACTTGTAGAGAGTTTTGTGGTCCAGGCTTCAGGGCTCCATATGAATTTATTTCGAAAGACTTCTATGTTCATAACAGGCATCTGAGCCAATGTTAACACACAACAAGGTATAAACTATCCAGTTATTAGCCTGCGGTATAAACATGTATGGTATAAAATAGAAAGGTTTTCTTTTTTTGGTAAAATGTATTTAATCGAACATCCTCAGAGTACACACAGCTTTACTGCACTACTATAGGATGGATCATGTAGTTAGAATTTCTGCTACACCTTGTACTTCATGATCATGCAATTTCAAATTTGTACTATTTTTTAAAACTCTGTAAATTTGTATTTCTTTTCCTTTTTTCATTTGCAGCCTTACGGGGGGGGGGGGGGGAGGTGACTCTCTTTGATATGGTATAGGCTCATAGTCTAGTGCACACTAGAAATGAGCCGGGCTCGGGCTCTGTAATTCCCAATTGCATTCGGGCTCGGTCGGGCTCGGACTCGTGAAAAATTTCTCATTTATTGAACATACTCCTTGAAACAGATTTTAAAAGTAATTCATGAGGAAAATAAAAGTACTTATAAAAAAAATAAACGACACGGGCGCCTAGAAGGTGCGTGAAGCTCTTTGGGTATTTCAGAAAAGCGTCTTATATTGCTTAGTTAGTCATCAGATCAGACATTATTCGATAAACATGGATATAAAGAATTAGAAAGTGCATTGAGAATTTGAAACTATATTTGTCGTTAATTTGCACAAACAGCAAAATTTATTGTATTCTATCAATGAAGTAATTGAATTTTTTTTTTTTTTCGGGCTCGGGCGGGCTCGGGCTTCAAAAAATGAGCCCGAACTCATCTCTAGTGCACACTGAGCCTATAGTCCGACGTAATAGAATACTTATATGCGATTCTTGCTATTTGAATTATATATGTTGCTCTTTAACCACACACACACACACACGCACACACCAGTTTGAAAAAAAAAAAAAAAAAAATTATTTCAGCATTAACTGCATGGCCGTAAAATGCTGACATAAACACTGTTTTCTCCCTCTGATTCAGCTGTAAAAGAAGCATCAAGTACGCTAACATTGTCGCGTGATCCCTTCTTCTATATCCTTTATCTCCAGAATTCAAAATGGTGAGCCACCCCTTTTCATTCCCCCCCCCCCTCTCCTACTTTTTTTTTTCTTTCGCTCATAACGCATCCATTTCCCCCATCTCACTCCCTTCTTTTTTTGACCGAAATACATTTTGAATGATGATGATAGCTGGCGGCTACTTTTGGGGAGTGAGACGAGAGGGAGAAGGGAGTCTTCAAATCGATGCAGACGATAGTTCCCTAAGGGTTTTTATAGGGGTTGGGTGTTATAGAACGTTTTTTATACGTTTCCCCCCTCCCAGGTTCACAAAATCGATGACTATTTTCAGAAGCTCTCCGTAGAATAAAATTAATGAAAGCGCTAATTTTTTGTTACGAGGAGATTTTAAATTTTAGAAAGTGCCTTCTTTTTTTGTTTCTCCCCGTAAAATATTGTCGGTTTTAGCGAAAAAAAGATTTCTGTCTGAAACATTAATCTGATTTCTGAGAATTAAGAACCCCTTTGTCCACTAAATGGTAAATTCATCTTAGATTCATCAGTTTCATCCTATATTCTCTTTTCTTTCTTGGCTGGGAAAAAAAAAAAATACTACTTCAATGATTGAGGTGTTCTGAAAAACGAGATATCGACGCTACAGTTTCTTTTCTTAGGTCGAAATTTTCAACTTGATATTAATAGGATCTCTTAAATATTTTTTAGGGACTCTCTTAAGTATTTCTTATAGACTCTATTTGTACTCAATAGGTTTTAAAGAATTTTCTCTTATTTTTTTTTCGAAAGCATTATATATAGCATTATATTATCGTTCTATTCATAGAGAAATATTTTCAACAATTTTTCACTCACCTCCCGCAACTATTTTATAGTTTTGAGAATGAGTGGCTGATTGTACCATAGTAAAAATAACTATAAAATACTCTTAGAGCTAACTTTTTTTTCTTACTTTATCGTCCTAGAATGATTTGAAACTATTATTTTATTTCACTACGGGTGTAGTCTTTAAGGCTGCTGTTTAAGAAAAAAAATAATTTAGAATATATTGTCATGCGTTGAGTGTGTGACGTACAGAAATAACGAGAATATCCATCTTGAGTATTTTATTTACAGTAACAAATTATGTACAGTTATATACAAGAGCATATTTAATACATCCGGATTACATGAGTATGTTAAAGTAAGTGCGAGAAGAGCCAGTACCGCACCAAGTTCAGGAATTTTATAATGAGTAGTTCAGCAATATCTCGATAGGGAATAACACCACCCTTTAATCACCAATTTGACCAGAAATTTATAACAAAACCCTAATTTGCTATAACGTAGACAGAGGCGGAGTTCCCAAGACAGAGGCGAGACCCAAGAAATTTTCAGGCTGCGGCTGAAAATGAATATCTTAACCACATGCCTATCATTTAAGTTTAAAAGAGGCCAACTATGGGTTATATGACATATATATAAAAAATCGAATTATGTCAAAGGATCGAAAAACTTTCAGAATGTCTGTTCACACTACACATACACGCATGTAGCGTTGCCAAGCGTCCGGATAAAGCCGGACATAGTTAGGCTTTTTGATTGCGTGTCCGGCCAAACTGAACGGTGTCCGGCTTTTGTTAGGCTTTTTACTGGTGACTTTGACTGATTAGTAATAAAGTACTTGATCTGATTTGGCATTCGATATTATTTATATTTCATTAGAATTTAGCAAGATTCGAGGTAATAATCAAAAAAGGTTGATTTTACATACAATTTTTTTGTTGTACCTATTAATACTGAGACAAAATCCTCAATATTGTAGGCTGTCCGGCCTTTTTACCCAAATGTCCGGACAAACTGGCTGGTTTGTCCGGCTATTTGGTTTGGCGACCTGGCAACCCTACACGCATGATCTTACAATCGGTGTAAATCGATAAAACCAATGTAACATTCCAGATAAAATCTTAAAAGTGCAATATATTTGCAATATTTAGCTAAACATATGTTATGTCAGACAATTTCGCAACAAGATTTCCTTGTAAATTATTTATTAAAGATGTAGTAGGGCAAATCCGTCAGAAATGGCTTGACGTTAGAGGTGGCCAGTCGAAATACTTTTTGATACATTCATTTGTTGGGGCTGTTCTGCGGTTATTTCACATGGAACGACACTCGGCGTTAACATGTGAACCGAAACATGAATGAAAATTTAATAAAAAGGAAGTAAGCTTCGATTTTACGTAGGAATACTAAAATTTTATAATGCCATATATCATTCGGGAACACTATATTTCTTGTTAATTATTTATGGTTTTTTGAGTTGATTCCGTAAGTCATATATCTCCGGGTTTTTTGCTTTTTTTAAACCTCAAAAATAATTAAAAAATTTTTAAAGAAATGTATGAGAGTGGAAAAATGTCTGTGTTCGAAATATCAGTCATTTACCGCATACCTCGAGAAACGCTTGAGAGAAGGCACAAGATTGTCAATGATAAGAAAGGATCAACATGAATGCTTGAGGATAAAAATGAAAAAAAAAAAACACTTTCCCGTCATTATAAAACGATACAATAAAAAGGTACGAGAATGATTGTTTTAAAGTGTATTGAGCTTTATATTGGAAAGGACAGAGTCCAGGTAAATGCTCACTTAAATGGTTTTTTTTTTTTTTTTTTTTTTTACTTTTATAAAAATGATTTAATATCTAAACCTAATTGCCTATTCAATACGTAATCATATGCATATACAGAAGAATAACTGAAAGCAAGTCGTACTGACAGGAAAAGGGAAAGGGAAAGGCAAATGTTTAGCATGCCTGTCCGATACTACTATGTCAATTTACCCTGATGCGCGGATGAGATATCCAATCATGCTTTCTCTTTTAAATTATTTTATAGATTCTTTTTCACATGAAATACTTCAGGATAAAAATGAAATGTTCATGTGATATTGATTTTAAGAATACAACTGGTTATGGATAATTATAATAAGAATAAAGTAAAAATGTAAAGTATATGAAATGTATTTTTACTTTTTTTCACTTAAATAAACTGTACTCCAATGAAATTACCTAGTACGTTGTATGTAAACACATTTTGGTCCCCCCCCCTTTTTTTGCATCACTTCTTTTTTAAAGATTGTACGAGAGACGTTTGATAAACGTATTCTTTTTTTAAAACTACATCCGCCTGTATAGAACCAGTGCGCCACTGTTAAATAAATTGCAAGGTTTATAATTAATATTTTATTCGCATTTAGATATTTTTATTCGGCATTTTTATTAAATACATTTCATCTTGAAAAACTTATTTCGACTGTATATAGAATGTCATTAAGCATTAAACATTTTATAAATAACACGTAATTCCAACTTCTATTAAAAGTTACAACTAAAAAAAATGTTTTTGAAAAGTCGTATTTTAGATTGTATTGAGCTTACTTCCAAAAGAATTTAGCAATGTCAAACGTACATAAAATATTTGGAATTCAATTCCTATTGTTTAACGCAGGTATGGACAACCTTTGTAAACTTGCGGGCCAAACTTTAGGATGTTAGTGAAGTCGCGGGCCTAACTTCAAGATGTTAGCGAAATCGCGGGCCGTATGATTGGGATTTATATGGGATTTTGAATGGTTTATATGGGTTTTATAGAGGGTTTAAAATGTTCCGCGCGCCGGATCAAAAGCCGTGGCGGGCCGGCGGTTGCCCATATGTGGTTTAACGGATAGCGCCGATTCAGTGGGCTCAGTTGGTTGGTCTACATTGTTTATGGTTCAAGCGATTTTCCTCGTGGGTAACAAATAAGAAAGAATAAATCATATGCAGGTTATGTAAGAAGCATATGATTTATTCAAAAGAATAAATCCTATGCTCTTTACATAAAAAAAATGGAAAAGAAAATACATAATTACGGTGAAAGGATAAAGTGTTAGTTAACTATATGTAAATGAAATTTATAATTTTGTGACAAAGTACAACCTTTAAATATAAAATTTGCAACAATTTTCAAATGTGATTGTACCAGACAGTTCCCAGAAATATTCTTGACATTGGTGTCATTCTTCATTTTATTATGTCCCACTTAAATGATGCTTTTTAAAGCTGTTCAACTTGAAAATCATGCGACTTTTGAGCAGTTTTCTAAAAAGTTTAATTGCGGTAGAGACGCAGAAAAATTTATGTCTCTTTGCAAGTTTTATTGTGAACTCATACAAACTACGAGTATAGACCTATAGGAGTTACGAAACACTTCGGAAAAAATGCTTAACATACGGAATTGCGCGATATTTCCAAAAACGGGTAACTCCTTGGCCCGTTTTTGAAGGTGATTTTTGTGCTTATGAATTTTTTCTGAAATTTGCATGAGACATGCAGCTTTACTGATAGTGTCAGTCCATAGTGCATTCGATGAAGAAGCATTATTAACCCCTTGTCTGTGACACCCGAACTCCGATCGGGCAAAATATATTTTTCTCAAATGTACAGACAAGGGGTTAATTTTTTCCAGAGTTTAATGTCACTGGTTTGTTTTGACGCTGTTCAAAATTCCTATGACGACGGTCGCTCTTCAGGTAAAACACCCTTAATAAATCTTGAAAGAAGTCTAGAAAACTACTTAAACTGTTCGTTTTCGATGCTGAGAAATTGCTGAGCTCAGCAGGACAAGCACTGTTGGGTCCACTAGGGGAAACTTTGCCTGTATGTCCTTTTAAGATCGGAAGCTCATCTGGGATCCAAGAACAGAGTTAAATCTCATAATATCCTTTGTGTTTCACTACTGTGTTAAAGGACTTCAAGCTCTCCACATTTTATCCATTAGAACCAGGGCGCCAAGTTTACCTTCGCTGGATTTCATACTTAAGTAATAGTTATCAAAAAGCCACCGACACCTAGCTTTTAAAAAAGGTTTTAGCGGGCCAATTTTTGATAACGGATATCAAGTATTTGAAGCATAGTTTTTCACTTACTATCCTTTAACGACGATATTCTTCTAAATTTAAATTAAGAAAACTCCTGTTTAATAAGATAATGATATTTTAGGTAATTTTTTTTCCAATGCCCGGCCGCTGCCTTGGGCCACAACGGGCCGGAATTGTTGGCCACTTTATTATGGGGGCACCTAGTAGGTGAACCAACGTCGCGCCCTATGAACGGACGGACAAATAACAACCACGACCAGTCGGGGATCGAACCCCGACCGCCGGGAGTTAAACCCGAAACCGTAGTACGGTGCTTTACCCACCATACAATCTGGTCGGCGGTTAAATTTTATTGCTGTTTTTTTTATTAGTTTTAAGAATATTTTATGTGGAATTCGAAGTTGTTTCACGGTTTTGCTGCAAAATTGAGCCTAGGAAAGTATTCAGTTTTACTCAGACACACGAGACACAGAGAAAACATACCCACGAGATAAATTATTAGATAATGATAAATTTCTACTTTAACCTAGTAACCAGATACGGTTTTCGAAAGCGATTTATTTGTACAAGAAATATTTCCTATTCATACAGTAATATTAGTTGCAATCATTACGAAAAAAAGGAAATTAATTTTTCTACCCTTTATATCTGGTATGGGCAACCTCTGGAAAGTTGAGGATCAAACTTTTGGATTTTCGCGGGCCGTATGATTTGGATTATATCGGATTTGAATGGTTTATATAGGGTTTTGTAATGTTCTGCGGGCCGGAGGTTGCCCTTATATGTATGCTTTATATGATTTTAAAAACGGGTAAATGATTTAATCGAGTTCAATAGTACAAAGTAGCTAAAATTTCACTTGGTAACAAGATTTTTTTCAAGCATCAGAAGAGTTAATTTGGAATATATTTCATGGATTAAGTGTAGAATGAAAAGCTATATTATTTCCAAATTCACCTGTCTCATCTAAATGTAATAAAGGAAGTGTGAGAATGTTGTGATAGTACCAAAAGATGTCTTGATCATTTTTTTCAATGGCTGAGATTTTTCTCTCAGCCATTATCCGTATACCAATGCAAGCTCAGATCAGATCACCTTATTAACGTCCCGGAGTCTTGAATTTTTTCTTAGAGTTAGACAATGCCCCTGGCTCCGAAAGAATAGCGATTAAAAAACAGGATGGTCAATAACGATAAATCTCACTAACGATTTGAATGCACGACAGAATTCCACAGGCAACTCGTGTACTCAGGATCACAGCTAATCAAATCACCAGTCAATTGCGTGATCTCTGGAGAATGGATTGCATTGTGTCAATCGCTTATTTGGAATGATAAAATCATTTTAATGACATATTAAAATTTATTCGATACTTAAGTGCGTATCGCAAAAACAATGACTGAGTACGATGAATGTATTGATTTGCAATTAACGCGACCAGTTTGTCTCGCTCTAACTTGGAAGAGAGTAAATTAATTCTTTATTTCTTCGTCGGCCGCTTCTTTAGAATCAGGCCAAGGCTTCTCTTATCAACATGTGTCTACTGTACAAATTTATCTCCTAGACTTTATGGTGTTTGTGCTATTGTGGAAAGTGATAAAATATGTATATATATATTTTTTTTGTTTATTTATTTAGCTATATCTTTTGAAATTATTTCGAATGTAAAATTACACAAAAGCCACCATAAAATACTTGAAAAGAATTCATTCAAAATTTAACTTGAGTTCTTTAGAGTAATAAAGAATTTACACTAGATGTTATTGAAGAATTACATTCCAAAAACATGTTTTACCATAATCTTAAAATTCGTTAAATGGCTACCCTGTCTTTTCTCCACTTCTGCAAGCCATTATTCATTACTTGACTTAAATTTGAAAATCAATTTTTTTCATTTTTAACAGAGTTGTAGACAAAGTGGAAATAAGAGGGTTAAATGCCCAACCACATTTTCTATGTGCTTCATTTATGTAGTTTTTTTTTTTTTTTTAATCAGTAAATACCTAGAAATACTTACATTGAAATACTATTTTAAAAAGAGCTGATTGTACCTCCTCATGTCAAAATTAGGGTTGCATCACCAAAAAGCTTGAATACTACTTACCTGTTACATATACCAAGTGATATCAGGTTGAGCCTGAAGTAAAACAGGTTCAACCTGATCCTGAACCAGGTTCAGGTTCTATAATTCACTCTTGCATTCAGGCGTGGACTTATGAAACATTTCTCATTTATTTCTTGTCAACAGATTTTTGAATGAAGCATCATTGTCGCATGAATTAGTGTACTTATTTTATAAAAAAAAATAAAGGAACAAGAACGTCTATTAGGTACTGAAACTCTTCAATGGTTTATTGTTTAGTTAGTTATGAGATCAGACATCTGTTTGCGTTAATGAATGTAATATCATTTTTATTTCTGGAGCAACAGAAAAAAAGACGAATGTTGGAACTGCATGCATTCACAGCATCAATCCCGCTGGTAAAACTTATGATATTCTAGCAATAAAATAATTGTTTTTCATTTATTAATTAGTTTATATTTCAGGCTCAAGTTCTGACTTAATGCCTTTAGGGATCGGGTGGACTCACATTAAAAGTCCTCAGGATTTGCCTTAAATAATGAGCTAGGGGAGCTTTAGGGGAACTAATCCCTAAAACATATACTGATTTCATGTAATGGAAAAAAAGTCATAAACTTTTAGATTTTAGATACTTTACAAATATTTTCCTGCTTATTCCAAACCATCGTCCTTCTGGCTACATCCCTATAAAGGACCTTTATTTAGACAACCTTTTATCATTTTACCCAAAAGTTACTTTCTATTTCTTCTAGTACTTTTTTATCTTCCATTAATAGAGTAAATAGTTTAATCATTCGAACAAAGTTATTAAAACATATCCAAATTTTAATAGGTCTAATTAATTATCATTTGTATTCAGTTATTTTTATACATGATCAAAATTTCATGTTTAAAGAAATAAGTTCAATAACTACTTTTCTTTTTCAAGAAAGCTCTTTTTTTTAACTTGAGTTTGAAAATTATTCTGATATTTCATTTTAATAATGTTTTAAAATAGAAAAATAATAAATTGTGTGTTTTTTTCATGATTTAAATCTAATTAAAAATCAGTGATATCATTAAAATAAAACTGTAGTACAAAAATGTACCATTTTCAAAAATAAGTGCATTTTTGTAAAAATTAAGAATTAAGATTTAAAAGATAGCATTACTTGGATTTTGAATAATTTAGTTAAAAAAGTATTAAATTTAATATTTATTTTAAATAATTATTTAATATCTGCATGTCTTTCTCAAATAACATTTTTTTATTCCTTAAAATTGCATTTAAACCAAAAAATCTTGTATAAACCAAATAAAACCCTTTTTTTCGTGTTGTTTTTTCTGTTTTTTTTTTTTTTGGGGGGGGGGGGGGGAGGATTTTTTGCTTTTTAAAAATCCAAATTTTTCTTCTCAAAGTTATTAGCTTGTTTCTTAGATTTAAATAGCCGAGCGTGCAAGTCTATGTACATGTACTCACAAAAAGAGTTAAAAAATGTATACATATAAACTCAAGTCAGTTTTTGCTGTATGTTTTTTTTTTTTTCTCAAGAGTGCTACAAAAGCGTTGCACTGCGTTTAACTATTAAATGCTAATGGATTTATATACTTTACAATGCCACCAACTTTCAGAACTGCCACAACAAATATCTGAAACTCGGTTTTCTTTCCTTTCGTTTCTAATTCATATCTTTTGGTGAGTAGCCTTTACTTTTATCTTCTTTATTTTCTACCGAGAATTTCATGAACTTCACACAATGGTGTATTGTAGAAAT
This sequence comes from Cheiracanthium punctorium, assembly GCA_038373885.1. Lineage (NCBI taxonomy): Eukaryota > Metazoa > Arthropoda > Arachnida > Araneae > Cheiracanthiidae > Cheiracanthium > Cheiracanthium punctorium. The sequence continues at coordinate 611,023 of JAWZYV010014617.1, read as the reverse complement.
AATTGAGATAGCTGCTGGCTGTTTGAAAGATAATTCAGCAGTGTATATCAATGCCAAGTGTCAATTACTTTTACATTGAGTTTACAATTCTACCAAAGGATTTCTTTTTTATATCAGTAAATTGGTAGTTTTTAAACTGAATTTCTACAACCATTTTAACGCATTTTTTAGAACAATCATTATGCGCAAAAAAAATTAAATTACCTTCAGTTTTCTATTTACAGGCTGAAACTAAACTTTTTCTACACATCTTATGGTATTGCATTTTTGATAAAAATCGATGAAGTTGAATAACAAAATTTCTATTCCTTTTTTTTAGATTCATTTTGAGACTAGGTTTTTAACTTTTAAAAAATGTAAAAAAAAAAGCTTCCAAATGACCAAATCTCCTCGCTTTATAGAAGGGAAGGATACGATAATATTTCTGTCCAATGATTTTTTTTAACTGCCGGGGAAAAAAGATACCACTAAAATCCCTATTTCAATAGACTTGTTGAATATAAAAAGAAAATCAACGCAAAATTCAATTAGGTATTCAATTGTGTTTGTTTCTGTTTTAAAAAATACGCTGAATATTTTTTAATATTTTAAAAATTGAGTCATGCATTTCAAATAACTCGACAATGGTGTTTTAAAAAAGGAAGTGACAACGTACAAAATTAAAAACAACATAAATGCAAATGACATACGTATTATTATAATGGGATTCTAGTACAAGTTCAGTACTAAGAAGTGACGGTCAAGAACGGTCATAGGGAGGCCATGCATGCATGCTAAGTGAGAAGTTCTGGATTTGTTACACTCCCACAAAAATCTTCTTCGCAGTCTGATGAGTTTCTAAACTCTGTCTTTGGAAAGGAAATATATCCTTGACAATGCAAATATTGCAATATGCCCTAGACTTTTTTTCTCCAGGCTTGTAGACTGACAAATATCTTTTATATAATACAAGATAAGAACTTATCTCCCTTCTAACGTGGTCAACTACTTTCATTTGAAGCTAAATAATAACATGATGCGTAAAAAAATTAGTAGTCTTAAAAATTAGATAATTCCTGATAGACACATTGCACCCCAGTGATGTAATAGCTAAGACATTGTGCTGCAGTACCCCAGGCCCTAGGTTCAATTCTCGGGCTGGTAAAGTTTGACTCATTCTTTCATCCCTTTAACGGGTCTATGAAATAAGGACCAAGGTTTCTTGGACACTAAACACTGGAGGTTCCGCGTCAGGATGGCCACCTGGCCGGGGCATGCGCTTCCGCAACCCAGAGCCCATGGTCGTGAAGGCGTGGATGGGCAGCGCAAGGCTTGGTCTCACATGAGCTGTTATGCCAGTGTATTTAGCTTAGTTTAATTGATATATTACAGTTTTTCAATAATAAGTGTAAATAATCAAAGCTTTCCCCTTCCAAAATTTTCTTTACAGTGTTTCGATGTTTCTAATAATAATTCCAGATGAAGATTATTTTACATACAGAAAGTACTGGATGAGGAAGTTTAAATTTTACGATCACGAAATATTTCATCATAAAACTATTTCTCGATATAGACTTTAAGGGAGCGTTTCTCAACCTGTGGGGTGCAGAGCGTTTTCAAAGGGGGCGTGAGAAAAACCAAAGATCAAGCAGTGATGCATGTTTTTAAAAAATCATCTTATTTGTTCTCATTTTTACTCAAAAATATATGCATTTTCGCTTAAAATGTTCATTTAAACTTTACTGATAACATTATTTTGTAGAAAATTCGACTAAATGTTCGTTGTTAAAGATAAAAAACTTAATGTCTGCTAAAAAATGTGAGGGGGTTGGCGCCACCGTAAGTTAGCCTCTGTTTGGGGGGGGGGGGGCGGCGTTAAAAGGTTGAGAACCGCTGCTTTAAGGCAAGTAAGAGAACAGAAAGTTCAAAGCTATGCGGGAAATTCAGAGCTTAGAGCGAGTCAGTTTAGAGCTATGAAGATCTGTTAGTCCTATTTGTTCTCGAGAACACTTAAGTAAATCAATACCCCTTAATTCGACCGAAGACTGCAGAGAGGATTTCTATCTATTTAGCTATGATTTTACAAGCAAAAACTAGAAATACTTAAGTTTTGAAATTTAACAGCCACACACTGCGTGTCTGTAAAATATAGATTTACAATACAAACATATAATGAAGTATGTTGACACACAGCTAGAGAGAACTTTCTGCCAAAGAGGATGTCTCTATTTTTTGACGATTGATTTTTATAAATGCTCACATTTTTATCCATGCACATTTACGGTTAACTTTAGAGAACAGAAATTCGTCCAGACTAGTTTCAGATATCGGAAGTTTCACTTTGAGAAAGCATTTAATGTTTTTCTTTAATAGTCGTAGCCAAGTCGAATTCTTTTTAAGAATATATTAAAGATTTTTTCATTTTTACAAGGTGCTTCAGAATGCATGTTTCGATAAATTTAAATTCAATGTAATAAATTCCTTGAAGGTTGCATTGAAGCTCTATTCAACACTTAGTGATAACATGTCTTTGGGCTATGAATTCTCACTGATCCTCGGGCTGTGGTTGTGACTCTATATTCAAAGTGGTCTTAAGGCTCGGGACCATATGAAAATTATCACTAATTCATTGCAATGAGTTTTATTATACAAAATACTTAATTTTAAAATCGAAATAAATGTGCGTGTAAGAAAATAAAGTGAATTACGAGAACTGGTGCCTGCAGCTTATTCCGATATCATAGGGCGATATTTCAACGCTTTTTGGTATGCCTAATATTATTGGTTACCTTAACCTGCATAAATGTTAATCTGTCTCTTATCTTGCATCTTTAAGTGTTTTACAGATCGTCAAAATCGACCTGTTTTTTTAACGTGCAATGATTCCCCCTTCAAAACAAAGGAATAAAAAACCATTCATGTAGCTAAAAATGAAGACGAAATGAAGTGGTCCTGAGCATGCATATTACCGAGCAAATCATTTAAAGCTTTTCACCAATATGATGCCGATCCTCCTAAATTTTTTTCTTTTCTTCCTTTTTTCTCCATTTTTCGATTGAAAAATTTTCTTTACGCATGCAGATATAGAGTCGATGTTACTGTATAGTATTTCTAACATTGAGAGCGCATAAAGCAAATAGCCATTACTTGGAAACCGGCAGCTTGGAGATTAAGGGGCACTGTCCTAATCCATGCCAATCGCCTAAGTGTACGGTGGTGGTTTCAATTTCCGTTCATACCCTGATTGTTTAAATTTCCTTTCTCTGTACTAGAGTAAAAAACTTACACTGTGTTATCCACTTTACTCAACGAGGATTTATATGGAGATTCTTGAACCTAAGCACACAATTTCGAAAATAAACGTTCCAATTTTTTTTTTCTTTCCAATGGCGGGGAATACAAACAAATAAAAAAGACCAGTCAGTCGTAGGACTACACGTCAGAAGTATAAACTTCTTGTCAAGCTTTCTCAAGTTTATATTTTTGCAGTTAAACAGGTTTTCACACTTTATTGTATTTATATTAACAAAAACAAACATTTATTCACATTTTTTTACATTTGAAATGCTTTGTAAAAAAATTTTTGAATGTTTTTTAAGGCTGAAAGGGTATCTCGCACATTTATTTAATATATTCGCACAATTTTACATATTTTTGTACATTTCTATACATTTTAACGTAATTTTCACTGGGGTAGCATTGGAAATTTTTGATTTTTAAATTTAATTACACTTCTAATTTCACGCTCGATTTGTGTGCTTATTTAAAATTTAAAAAGAGAGAGGGAGCGCGCACATGCCGCAACGTGATACAGCTGGTATATGCGTACGGTATATACCAAGGATACACACTTTTCCCCCACGTGTTGGATTTTGTTCGATTTAATTAATAATTATGTACGTGAATTTATTAATTATCAATAATTACGCACTTACGTTGTAATGAACACCAATCCTATTTGTTTATAACGAATGACGGATTTATAATTCAAATTCCAATGCACTGTAGTATATAAGCACTTATAATTCAAATAATGCGCCGTATGCAATTATTAACACTCCTCATTTCAAATTAACTTTATTGCACAAGAACTATATAGCTATCCAAATTAAATACAGATTTTTAAATAAATAATCCGAAATTATAGTACCTACCCAGCTAGAAAAATCTGCACTTTTTTTTTTTTCAAAAACAATAGATTGTACACAATTCCTGCATAAAAAGTGGATCGTTTTGAATATTTCGAAAATTATACACAGTTTTTATGCATACTAAAACAAAAATTTATGCAGTTTGAAACGATTTTCAGAAAAATCTCAAAGTCTGATCACATTTTTAAAAAAAATCCGACTTCTATAGCTTAAGTTGGGTGATCACCTATCATGTTACCAAATTTCATTTCTTTCACTTTAGTCGCTATTGCGTGATGTGTAAACAAAAATTTACGCAGTTTGAAACAATTTTCGAAAAATCTCAAAATTTAATCATTTTTTTAAATTCTATGCCTATAGTTTAAGTTAAGTGACCACCTATCATGTCACCAAACTTTATTTCATTCGCTTCAGTCAGTTTTACGTGATGTGCGAATAAAAAAAGCGTCATGACAGAACGAAAAACAGACTAACTTTTTTTTTACGGTCGTACTGGGGTCCCAAATGCTTAAAACGAATGGAAACCGCAAAAGTTTATAATAACAAGTAATATACAGGCAAACTCTAATTTTATTTATTTAAAAAAAAAATAAAAGTTCCCATTCCGAAATTGAAACAACAGTCACTTCCAACTTTAGTCGTTACATCTCGAGTTGAATCCGTCTGGTGCTCGCCTTCTACTCCTTGGTTACACAGTTCGATACTAGTCGAGTAAGCTAGAAGGACGCAGTTCAAAAGTAACTCAGAAAATCTTACGTATGATAACAGATAGGAGCACCAACATTCAATGACGTCATAATCCATTTTTTTGCAATTCACTTTTTGTCCATATGTATCTGAGTGTGACGTTCACGCGGAAGCGTGATGATCACGCGAATTCTGTGATTTTTCTCCCATGCAAAATTGCCCTACGTGTCTAAAGAAGTTTTCACTTAAAAAAAAAGAACAGTAAACATCAAAACACAAGAAGAAGAAAGACCGAAGTAATCGCTCCAAAAGCTCTCTCGCACACAAATATCTTGCGATTTAAGTCCAATCCGTGCAGTGTGTCCAGCAGTGATGGTGGTGTTTACGATTCATAGGTTCTATAGAATCACAAAGACGACAGTAAGGATCTTTAAATACACGTTAACTATACAAACAGGGCCATTGCTAAGAATTTTTCCAAGTGAACCAGAAATTATATAAGTCTATCCCAGATTTTCAATCAGCTCACATGTACGAAGGTATTTCAAAAAGTAAGGTAACAAGTCCATTTAAAGAAAACGTTTATTCGGGGGAATATATATATATATATATACATACATACAGGCCGTAGAGAGAAAATTCGGGCCCGGAGGTCACAGATCTGTCAGGCCCCCTCCGATAATGATCAAGTTGTCCTCATTGTAAAATAGGAATAAAGTGCTTTTTCTTTAACTCTAGCACTTTCACTTTTCTAACATTTAATTAAAGGTATCCAATGTTGGTTTTACTTGGAGTGTAGATAGTAAATAAATTTTTTTGTGTGTGTGTGTTAGAATTCTTTCGCCAAGTTTTTCAAGTGGGTATCTAATTTTGCCAAGTTTAACAGATTTTGCGATTGTGTGTGTGTGTGTGTGTGTGTGTGTGTCAGGGAGGTCCTTGGTAAACCCCCCCCCCCCCCTGCGCAAGGACCCTGGATACAAATGTTCTCCCAGGCAACATGGTCCTTTAAGAGTCGAAAAAGGGCCACTGCATTTCGGCGAGGCTTATCTGGTATAGTTTCCAGCTCCACCTCACTCTAATTTTTATACTTTCTCGTAGCCGAGTATAGGTCCACATTTTCGATATGTACTTTACAAAGAGTTTTAAGGAATGGTAGGATAGCCTAGGACAATTTAGTTGAAGCCGAGCACTCTTTCGAGCAAGGAAATCAGTTTGCTCATTATCGTACACGCCACAGGGGCTAGGTATCCACTGGATCACTACTCTTTGGATCTCCTGAACTAAGAGTCTGATGAGCTTTCCCAATTGCCTAGCTTGCAGCCTGGGAATCTGTCAGTAAAACGTTTTCAAACTTAATGTGGATAGAGAAGAATTGTTTCAAATCAATGTGTAAAGCATGAACCTCTCCATCAAAGTCTGTTCTGATTTTCTCGACAGATACATAGAACGAAAACATATTTGAAGACTCCAGAACCGGCTGTTATGTGTAAATCGGAAAAGGAGCCATTTAAAAGTGTTCCAAATACAACAGCAACCATTACTTTTAAACCGTTCAGTCCGCACCCATAACTGAACTGAAAATACTCGAGAGGAGTAGTTTCAATGGATTTTATTTCATTTTTCAATCCCTTAAGAACTTAAGGCTGTTCTTTTTAGAAATCAGGCAACTTTGGAACAGCTTTTTAAAGAATTTAATTGTTCTAGAGACTCGGAAAGATTTAGAATGCCTCTTTACAAGTTACACTGTGAACTCTTATAAACAATGAACCCACAGGAGTTGCGAAATATTGAGGGGAAAATGCTATCATAAACGGAATTTCGCGATATTTCCAAAAACGGTTAACTCCCTGGCCCGTTTCTGAAAGCAGGTTTTGTGCTCATGATTTTTTCCTGCAAGTTCCGTGAGACACACAGCTTTACTGTTAATATTAGTCAAAAGTGCAATGGGTGAAGAAAGACTATTATTTTTTGAGTGTTTAACATCATTAGTTTGTTTTTAAAAGCTGTTCAAAAGTCCTGTGACGGCGATCGCTTTTCAAAAGAAAACACCCTTAAGCGAAGAGTGAATACTGCGAATTTTTCAGATCATAACATATAGATTTCATTCACAGTCCGATCTTTAGTTTTTTAAGCTATTTCGTTAAGGTTTTCTTACACTTGCTGTTCCTTCTCAACATCGGGTTGAATGCAGTTAAAGAAATCCTGACCGATGATCGAGCATTGGAATAGTTTTCAACTGCATTCTAATTTTTATCTCTTTTTCATGGTACTGTGGCCTCACCATGGCACAGTGGTTATGCCACTGAAAATAGTAGATGGCCGAAGTGTGAAGGTCCCTGGTTCGGGTCCCATCGCGCGGCTGTCGATCTAACGGTCTGGAGTTTTGGTAGTTTTTCTCCAGATGTAACGTGAATACGCGTTAGAACCCCTTAGAATGTCCTCCTACCAAGGCACCCCCCCCCTTGGCAGATCACCGTAGTGTAGCGTTGCCATAATCACACACAACAACAATTTCATGGTACTGTGGAGATTTTCTTGTTTGTGTCGTCGTGCTGACACGATGTCACAAACTGCCAGTTTTCCGCCGTTTCGAGGTCTAGATGAAAAAAAAAATTTCTTTCTCATTTTCTATCTTTATTTTTCTTTTACACAGCGTAAAACTGGTAGTTGTATCATGACAAAATGCTCCAGCACATTCATCACATATAATTCAGACTTTCTTGGCGAAAAGTAGAGTTCTAGTCATTTTCCCATCTCCTAACTCTCCTGACATGGCGCTTTGCGACTTTCGATTTGCCTTCACAATTACGGAAGCGCTTAAAATGATCTCGTTCGGAGAGTTGAGAAGAGATAACGCAGAACGTGACGGTGGAAATGAATAACATTCCGATAACGAGCCTTCTAGGAGTGTTATCGGCAGTGGAAGGATGATTGCCTTAGCATGTGGTGGCACAAGGAGCCTACTTTGAAGGGTATTAAGAGTCCCAAACATGCACCTTTCAAATAATATATTTTTTTCTTACAAAGATAGGAGGTACATTTTAGACATTCTTTGTATGTATGGGTAGCAATAACGCACTGCCTAATCAAAATCCCTTAATTAAACTCCTTTTAAGTATAGTATTAATCTAGATCCTCTTAGATTCCTTTGTTCTGGTATTTGCGCAATAGCCTTTCTGTAATAAAAAACATTTGATTTTTTTATGCTTAATTAGACTGCTTTGTATATTTTTAAATTTTCCTTAATTTGAACAAAATATCGGACATTCATCGGCGAGTCCATTTTAATTAAAAATGATCGGCGGCCATAGCTACTACTTTATATTTCTTCGCGTAGTATAAAAACTCAGGATGTGGCGGATACAGTTTTCTTTTTCTTTCTTTCTTTCTTTCTTTTTTTTTTTTTTTTTTTTTTTTTTTTGTAAGGTAGAGCTCATTTTTAAGAAAAGTGTTTTGTCTAAGCAGCATGTGCATTAAAGAAAAATGTTATGCTAAAGCAATGAAAAATTTTGGGAGGGTCTAATTTGTAAAAATCAAACTCATTTGACCTAAAAGATGCGTACAGTGAAGCAAATTGTTACTCTCTAGCAACATCTTTGGAGTAGGCTGAAGCTCCCTGGACTCTCCTAGATCGGACCCTGAACTCAGGGTTCAAAAAGCCCGTGGTAGTTTCCGATATAATTGCTTATATATGCGATTACCAGATGTAAATATCGCACGCAGTTAACTAACCCCAGCAAATCAATATATTTTGACTTAACGATGCCTGTATCCAGTCATGAAGCTTGCAAATATTTATATAATTTTCCTAATAGTTAAAATAAAATATTAGAGAACAGCAGTAAAATAATTTGTGTGAGTTCATCTTAAAAATTATGATAGAAAATAAATAAATAAATAAATAAAAGCACTGAAGTTGTAATATATGGCTGAATGAGTGTTATTTTTCGATTTCGCTGAATTGAAGTAACCAGTCGTTGGCGTTGAGCTTGTGCTTATTTTTTCTCAGTATGACGTCTTTCCCTGCTTTCTTGTAAATAAGTGTTTCAGTTTCAAACCGGAAGCACGTCTTAAATAAATTTTTAAAATAGATTCTAAATTTTTGTGTGGCTTTTGTTGAAATAATCTCGTAAACTTCGTCTGGTTACTTAAATGCTATATTATACTTTCAAGAACTGCAGATGTTCAGTGAAATCTTGCAAAAGCACAGTCATTTGAAAAATGATATCTGAAGAGAAGATAGAATCAGCCAAAGTACAGACAGAAAGAATTTGGTAACTCGGATTGACTTGTTTCAATGGATTTATGTATGTTTAAATTGCCTTAAACTTTCAATAAACAAATATTAAACACCTCATCATGCATTAGGAGAAAGGTTCTTTAAGAAATGACTTAATGATATAATGATATCATAATATTTGAGCAAAGTGTAAGCCCTATCTATCATGGCCGAGTGGATAAGACACTCAAGATGGTAGACGGTGAAACGTAAAGTTCCAGCATTCTAGCCTAGCCTATCGCGCGGCTGTCGATCTAACGGTCGGGTGTTTGATCGGCTTTCTGTAGATGTAAGCTGTTAGAACCCTTTAGAAAGTCCTCCGACCAACGCACCCCCTAATCAAATAGCCCGTGCATAGATTTATCGTCACAACACACACACAAACAACAAACTTTAATTCAAAATATCATAAGAAAGACTTTTAAATACCAAAAACCATGCTGTATTGATAAATACTGTTACGAATTTTCGGGGCAACTCGCGGCTCTGGGGCTTAAAATGGTTTAAAATTCGTATTCTACGCTTCAAATAGATAAATTTGCTTTTTGTTGCATCAAAATCGGCCAATTAGAACCGGAGATACGGAGGTTTCGGTTTCCCATTCAAATATATGGGATTTCTAGAAAACTCGAGAAATATTAGTCCTAGAGCTTAGATCTCTTCACTTTTGAGGACTTATTTTTGGCGCCAAATTTGGCGATATTTCGCCAAAAGTCGCCAAGCTTGGCGACTTTTTGCTCATTTGGCGCGATTTTCCCAATGGGGCCTGGAAGTTGTTTTTCCTGCATTAAAAACGCATAATAACCTAACATTTCTCTTCTATGACGTAATCAAAATTCACGCTTTATGTAGAACCCTCGAGAAATTGACTTTTCTGGAAACCTCTTGTACCTCCTGCGTCGGCTATTTATAGAAGCGCGCATCGCCCCGAAGAGTCAGTTTCGAGTTGAACATTCAATGTGTGAAGAGCTCTGAGTACGCTTGTTTTGTGTGAACTGATAGTGCTATAGAAGCTGTGTTTTAGCTTGCTTTGTGAAGCTGTTTTTAAAGTGCTGTGTGTAAATTCTTCATTGCTGTGTCTTAAGGGATAGTGCACTATATCCCTTGAATATTTCCACGGAATTTTTGCCTGTAAAAGTGACTTATTTTGTGTGAGAAATACAGCATTTGTGAGAGCTTCTGATCCAAGCGGATTGTTAAAAGCACGTTACTGCTAGATTGTGCTTGTGAATTGTGTACAGCTGATTGTTCTACGAAGTTCTAGAAGCAATAAAGTTCGTGTTCCATCCTGACAAGTGACTTTTTACTTGAACTTTTTACACCAACAGGACTTTAGAACGACGAACCCCAGGAGTAGCAGAGTAATTCCGCAACATTTGGTGTCAGAATCGGGATTCTAAAGAAGGACTTTAATTTTCCAGTTTATGGTTTTGACTAGACAAAAAATGGAAGAACAACTTCAAAAGCTCATGAATATGATGCAAGAAATGAAAGCCGGACAAGACGAGATGAAAGCTGGACAAGAACAGATGAAGGCGGATTTAGAGAAGAAAATTGAAGCAGGACAGACCGATTTAGAAAAGAAAATTGAAGCCGGACAAGAACAGATGAAAGCGGATTTAGAGAAGAAAATTGAAGCCGGACAAGAAGGAATGAAATTGGGATTGGAGAAAATGGAGACTGCTTTGGGAAAATTAGAGAAATTCGAAAAGAGTGTGCAGGAAAATCAAGAGATAATGGAGAAAAGAATGTCGCTCATAGAAGAAACTCAAACGAAATATGAACAAAGAATTGAAGGAAAAATAGAAGAAAATGTTAAGGAATTGCAGCAAGATATTTGCAGAATGCGGGAAGAATTTAAGAATAAAATTGAGGAGAAACTAGACTGGAAAGAAAATATAGTTTCGAAAATACATGAAGAATGTGA